>CM062639.1:5680693-6200693 GCA_025617555.3 Puccinia polysora
ACAAAGATAGTGAATCCACTGAGTTTGTTTGGGTGTTCAACTGAGTGTTTTTTTTATTAAACAACAGTTGGCATGCGCTCAAAGCTGAGTGGTGGTTGGTCAACCACTGCTTGGCAGCTGTTCAAACAGTGGGGTTGTGCCATCAACTGGTCCATGGTGGATTTAAATTGAAGATTCCATGAGTTTGGAATCAAAAGGAGCCAATTCTGTTGGTTTTAATTTTCATGAGAATAAAAAACCAGAAACAAACCTTCTGGTTTCTGTGAGTTGATCAACAACCAAGTCAAGTTGATGACCCAAAAATATGGGGCTCCCTTGGATTTTTCCCTATCAACTGATTTGTTCAGCCCTTCAACTACAGCTTGGTGCATTTTGCCCCAAATATCAAAAATTTATTATCTCCCATATCAGGAATATTCCCTGACCAAATATGTTTTTAGATATAATCCCTGCAAATCTTGACTCCTATTGTTAAATTTTGGATGAGGTGTTTTGTGTGGTATGAAATTCTCAAACACCCAAAAAGATTGTTTTCAGAGTGTTAATTTCATTTATTTGGCCTTTTAAATGGATGTATTCTGCCTTTCACACAGTTCTCCCAAGAATTTATGCAATAAATGGAATGAAGATATTGAAAAAAAATACATAGAGGATGATGTCACGCTTCAAGCTTAAGGTTTATTGTCCTCCTACTTTGACATACTATTTTCTTCAAGTACCATCTACCTCAGTCCATAAGCATGACAAACTAGAAGTACAACATCAATGGTGCCTTCCGCTTATCAACTCTGGCTTGCATAAAAACCTTCCATTCTTGGCAACTGGCTCAGAATCCACTTGCAAACCTTGCAGTCAACTCTACCTTGGTCAACCATCCATTTGGGTTCCACCCTTTTCACCCTGGGTATCAATAACACTTGGGTTCCCATTTCTGGTCACACGCTATTGCTAGTTTGCACTCATGCTAGTCAAGCCATCTCAACTGTATAGTTTGCAAATTGACTAGTCCCTTACCCTGCATAAACTACACTTTCATATTTGCATTGCTTCTGACATCATTCCCTCATGTCTCAACTGTTACATTGCAATACATTTGTCCCCTATTGTCTTGCACTTAGGCTAAGACCTTGGAAAAAATTCATACTGTCATTTCATTTTGTACTCTGTCCATGTCATTCATTGCCTCATCCCTCAAAACTGTAGTTGACCATCCATCAGGTTGTATCTAGTCATTTTGGGTTACCTTATAAAGGCTACTCCGTTTGCCTGGGGATTGTCTCCTCAGTTAGTTAATTTCATAATTTCTTGCATTTGCTAAATCCAGTCATCACATTGGGCTTGGGTTTGGTTTCCTTCCATTGGAACATTCATCCCTCTTGCTGTGTGTTAAGTTACTCCACCATAAGTTTTCACTTTGCAGTTAGCCCTTGCTACCTTGCACTTGCCCTTGCACTCAGCTTTCCTTTTGCGCTCAAGATCATCTAAGATTGCCCTATAGTACATGGGGTGGTTGTGTGACAGATTACCATAAAGATTCATATTTCTAGCCATGCAATGACCCTTTGAAAAACATTTTAACAATATTAATTTAAAAAATATTCCATTCAGGCTGAATTTTTGATTCAGAACATACTGCTATACACAAGTGTATGAACTTGGATTTTTAACCAAAATTAAAATTTCACCGGAGATAATACCTTGTAGAAATTCTTCTTGTTTAAAACACTCAATATAATTGATTTTTTAAATGTAGAGGATCAAATTTCAGATGGTAAAAAATTTCAAACTATGCAAAAATTTAGATTTTCACAAGCCTCGTAGATAAAAAAACCATTATTGTTGATATTCTGATTGATTTAACTTACCGTGAATAGTTCAAAATCATCAATATTTCAAAATATGCAATTAGATTTCATCCCTTAAATGAATACTGGAAATATTTTTTTGCCAAAAACAAATCCATTTAAAAAAGAATTTCTATCAAAATCAAAATGAAAATTCTCAAATCCCAATTCAACACACCTCTGGAATGTAGACTAATAGAAAGCTTGTATTCACTGTGACCTCCAAGTTATGTATATGGACAGTTTTTCTATTTTTTTTAAACCAAAAGGTTTCAAAAGAAGATAGGCTCATAAATATATTAAATGGTGCACTTCAATATAAATTTTTCAACCCATAACTCCCAAGAGGAAAAAGATTGATATTGATGAAATTTGATTAGAAATAAAAAAGAAGAATTTGTATTTGTAGAAAAATCCTTTTTTGAATAATTCAGGGGATCATGTTGTTGTTTATTTTATTATTATTATTATTTATTTTCAAAAATTCTTGAATTATCCTTAGAATAATGCAATTTCCTTCTCAAAAATAGTGCATACACAAAGTTTGCATTAAATTAATTTGTTTTTTCAGAAAGAAATAAATTTGAATCAAATTTTAAAGTAAAATTCCTGTAGAAGGCTGTTATTTAATCTTGAAAATAATTCTCAGAATTTCAGCAAGTTTTTCAACCACTCAAAAATCTATCTAAAAATAAAAATCAAAAAATCAAAAAAGGGGTAGTGGTACAAATGATTGAGCCTTGTTTAATTTAAATGTCTTATTTAATCTTTTTTATACTTTTGAAGATTAAATTAATTTTTTCATTCCATCAGAGAATTCAAAAATAAATTTATGAGATTTTTGGGAGGGGTTTCTTCCCCTCAAAAGTTGGTAAAAATTCAAAAAAAAACCAAATTTTTTTTTCTGTGCAGATTTATGTGATCCATGTTCTGTTTTTATTTCCAAAGATTTGAAGCTTCAGGGAGATAAAAACCATCAAATGGGATTCCAGATATATTTTTTTGGTGTTTTTTAACAGTATTTACCATCTTTCAATTCATACTGATACTGAAAGAACTACCGTGAGCAGGTGGCTGGGGCACTTTTCTGAGATAATTTTTTCCCAAATTTTGTACTAAAATTCTTTAACATATGAATTTACAGCATAAATCTGTTTCTTTTAACCATAAATAGGGTTTATCAGAGTTAAAAAACCCGCTTTTATAAACCTGCCATCTCTTTTGACCAAACCCACCATTTTTACTGGTGTATTTCTGAAATACACATACCCCCTAACTGGTGTATTTTGAAATGGTGTATTTCATGGAAATGGTGTATTTCAAACATCAAAACCGCCATTCATGCATCATCACCCATCCACCATCCATCACATGCAAAATGCCCATCCACACTTCCACATCAGCAAATCCATGCCCATCCATTCAATATCTAAGCTGAAGCTCAAATTATTTTGGTCAAATCATCATTCATAGAAGGAAAAGGAAAAGGATAATCACTCAATTTTTAGCAAGAATCTCAATCAAATTTATAGATGGTCATAAATATCAGCAAACTCATTGACTTTCTCATCACCATCTTTACTCAATCACTTCCACCATGCTCAAAACAGCCACAAATCACCCCAATCCAGGTACAAAGTGGTTCAATCCACCAAGAATCAACAATTTTCAAACAAAAGGATTTACCCAATATTGTCAAATTTCATTTAAGGAAATTAGAGCACCAACAAGTAGTGAGAGCACGCAGGACACATGCTGCAATGATGTCATGGGGCACAGACCCCTATGATGTCATATCAACCCAGGCGCACCACTAAAACTAAGAGCACGAAACTTGAGAGAAAATTTAGAGCCCAAAAATATAAAAGAGAGCCCCAAAGACAGATATCAGACCCCCCATCATTTACACTCCTATTTAGGGGGGATCTAATATTGTGAGCCATTTCCATTTCTGTTTTTCTTCATATGTTGTATCACAACAAACTCTCATACTTATTTCATATTTATCATTGTTGTTAAAAGCCAGGAGTTCATCATTGGAAGTGGTCTGTCTTAGCCAGCTGCTAAGAACAACCTTCACCGTTGTTGACTAGGTGTTAGTGAATTCAATGTTAACTACCTACTAAGAATGAAGTTATTAACATCACTTCCACTTCTATTTAAGGGGGATCTAATATCCCAGGAGTTCATGATTTGAAGTGGCCTGTCTTAGCCAGCTGCCAAGGCCAAACTTCACTATTTTCAACTAGGTAAGTTCATCATTGGAAGTGCTATGTCTTAGCCAGCTGCTAAGACCAACCTTCACCATTGTCAACTAGGTGTATAAAATTCACATGGTAGAAAGAGACTCAATCCAACATGGCACCTATTTATCAATCACCCACATCAAGCCCATTAACTACTTCCAACCCAGCCAGGCCTTCCATCAGCTCCAATATTCCCCCCTCACCACTCAACCATACATAAGGGAATCTAGCACATCTACGTCAGTAGATCCCAAAGCCAGCAGACTCAGATACACTATACAGCAGGAGGTGATAAACCTCCTATCAAAAATATCAATTTCAGTAAAACTGAACAACTGCAACTATGGCACTTGGTAAAATGCAGTCATGGTTTCACTTGAAGCCGTAGATTTCAACCAATACATAACTAACAACAAAATTATCCCTGAGAACCAATTGATACTCCACCATGAGGCTACCAAACAAATCATATGCTCATGGCTAATAAGTAACATCAAAAATCAAAAATCCTCCAGACTCAACACTAAATATCAAATATCTATACAAAACAAATCAAGTACACTAGCCCAACTGATATATGGAACACACTTAAAGAATTCCATCTTAAAAACTCCAGCCAAAAAATATTTGAACTTCAAAAACAGCTTCAACTTACAAAGCAAGGACCTATGAATTTGCTCAGAGATCACCTAGAAAAATTTGAACAAATAAAATTGCAAATACTTCAATCCATTGGAAATATTGAAAATGACAGCTTGGTATTCACACAACTTTAATCCATCCAACTAAGATACTCCAAAAATGTTAAGTAAATCACCAGGTTCATAAAAAACCTCACTTATTCCCAAGTTCATGAAGAACTGATGGAAACTCTTAAGTTTGCCGCCATCACTCAAACCACTCTGTCCAACAAGGAGGCCAACTTCATCAATTCAAAAAGTCCCAATCAACAATGCACTAAGGAGAAATTTGTTGGCCCCCACAAACCAAATGAATGCCATGCCAGAAAAAAAAACTCCAGAAGGGTGTGGATTGAAAAGAAAATTTGGGCTGGAGAACAGAAAGTTCAAATTCCTGAATGGTACTCCCCAAGGACTACGTTAAAACAAAACACTGAGTCAAACCTAATCAATGTCATCCTCAAACGCCCTGAACCAGTCCATCCTATGTGTTTCTACGGGCAAAGTGGTACCAAGGGAAGTATCATCATATTTGATATAGGTGCCATTCAACACATTTTCAACAGCCTTGACTACTTTGATAACAATGGCTTCTCAAACATTGTAGATGGACTGGAACTTAAACTAGCCAGTGGAGGCGTAACTTTAACAATAGCTGGAATGGGACATGCTGTAATTTAAGGCAAGAAAAACTTACCTATTAGATTTGAAAACACACTCTATGTCCCAGAATTGTCTAAGAGCCTTATTGCAGGGTGTATCTTACTTCAAGATCAGATCAATATTGCCAAAAATGGCCTCATGGTCAAACTAAAGAATCAAGATACGTTTATAATGAAGGGGCTTTTCAACAACAACCTTATGGAATTCAAGGCAACTCCCAACATGCCCCCCAATTTTACATTACCACAAATTCTTGAAAACTTTCAGCTGAACTCATTCACTTTAAATTTGCTCACTCAAACTAAAACACACTTAACCAAATGTCCCACAAAAAATACCTGAACCACAACAAAGCCAGGGAAATAAAATGTGAAAAGTGTATAAAAACAAATACCAAACACAGAACTTATAATCAAGAAAGGCAACAAATTACTAAGCCTTCAAAAAACTTCCATTTAGATCTAAGCGGAATAATACACACACCATCTAAGTATGCATATTATGCCCTCTTCACTGACAATTTTTCTACATATAGAATAGGGTATCCTCTCATTTTTAAATCCAAATTTGATGTATTAAACGCAATTAAGTCATTTATCACAAAATCTGAGCAAAACACGGGTCACAAAATCAGTAACCTCACAATAGAAAAAGGGTTGGAGTTCTAAAACTCTGAAGTAACTAGTTACTTTAATCAATTAGGCATCAATACCAGGACAACTGCCCCATACACGCCTGAGCAAAATGGAGTTGCTGAACGCAGCAACCAAATGATAGTAGAAAGGGCTTGATGTGGTGACCAATTTGGTACACTTCAAGAAAAGGGGAAAATTTTTTTTTAAAAAAATATTTATGTGTTCTTTCATCCAACGTCCAAAAAAAAAAAAAATTGGTGCTATTGCTACTATTCCTCTTTTGTTCTTCCCAACTCCTTCCTGTCCTAGCATTCTAGGAAGGACTCTCCAGAATGCTCCAATTACCAGACTCTCTGTTCAAACCCTCCATGTTGCGCTTGTGGCCCAAATTTTTGGCCAGGTGCGCACATGGATGGCCATCCCACTTCTCATCCTCATCAATCATTGCCATCCAGCTTGCCATCATCAGCATCAACAATGAAGACCACCCTTTCCAACTACCAATGGTCATCCTATCTCCTCCATCTCATCAATGACCTGAGCTCATCACCCAACACTGATCAGCCTTCTCCCATCACTGGGGGCCATTGGTGTTGCCATCCTCCGTCAGATCCATCATCCACACTACCAATCCCTCTCTGATGCCCGCAAGCTTTTGCTTGTGGCCGTTGGAACCCTTGCCACTTTGGAACCTCCTCTGACTTGCCCAATCTCACCCTCAACTTGATCCACCACCAATTCCCCTCTTTCATCCGGCCGGCCAACAAAGACAGCCACCAATTGATCATCCCACCACCAGCCACTCAAGTCTTGACCACACTGACACCAATCTGTTCCAAGTACACTAAAATTGATCCATTGATTTTCAAGAATGAAGCACTCCCTGGATCAACTCAAATTCTTCAATTGGTCATCTGATTGGAACCACTTGCTTGGCTCATCTCCATCCCCATCTCATCGGGATTACCCCTCTCCTAGCAATCTTCCTGAGGTCCCACCACTGACCAATCTTGCCGCGGTTGGTGGTCATCTTCCCATTAACCTCCTTGATCCTGAAGGACCGCAAGATGTTGCTTGCAGCCATTGGAGTTGTTACAAGCAACCAAATTGTATCCAACCCCTGTTGCCACCCAACATCTGCAACCGCTTCACGGCCCCATGTCTGCAAAGTTGCGGATGTCTATCCACCCGCAGATGTTCATCTGCTGCCTGCCTCATCCTTGATGCAGGTTGGATTTTTTTTCCTCATCTATTTTTTTCACATGTCATGATTTTCCTGTTGCCATCATTGGTTTTTATTTTCATGACTATGATCCATCAAAAAAAAAAAAGAAAAGGCTCTCATATGTTTCATCCTCTTTTAAATGGTCTACAGGGTCTCTTGCCCATAAAATGAGGGGCTCTCCTCCAACTTTTATTTCCCATGATCCATTCATCATCAATCTATTGAGTATCATCATTGTCATCTGAGTCAATCAAAACTGATCCATCATCCAGGAAACTCATCCTATATCTTTTAAGCTGGGTATATCTATGACTTCCCCCTGATCCTTGAGCCCCCATACTGAAATCTTTGATCAATCCCCCTGTGGACTTATCTGTTATCAACAACCAATAGCCTTGCTGGTTGAAGAAAAATTCATTTGGTTGAATTCTTGAGTGTGTTAAACCACTCCTTTGATCCCTTCCTCTGACCACTTTTGTCTTGATCATTCATTTGATTGTCTTTCTGGAACCAGTCACGTTTTACTGAGAGGTTTCTTTAAGTTTGAAAACTGCAGTGTTAAACCTCCATTTATTTCTTTAAAGTTTAATTCTGCCACACTATTATTGAGTCCCTGGAGAAGTTCTGTGTTATTCTTGTTCAAATCTGTTACTGGTTTGCTTCTAGAGCTTCACAAACAAATTGCTTTTGTTTTTTACAGCCACCCACAGTTATCAAGATGTGGAAAGAATAGGGCTTGCAACCCTCAAAATGTTATAAAATGAATTGAATCCCTTCTTGATCCTCACCCCAATTGTAGTATGTGGATGGGAGGGAACAAGATGGGAGTAGATGAATTGACAAACATACCGAGGCATGGAAAGAATAGGGATTGAAAACCTCAAAATTTTATTTGATGAATTGAATACCTCTTGATCCTCAATCAAATCAAAAAATGTGGATGGGAGGGAACAAGATGTGAGGAGATGATTTGAAAAAAATAAACAGAAGTTCATTGGCTATCAGGAGATAACCATTAAACTTAGAGGAAGGAGGTTGGCCAAATTGTGTTTCAGTTTTTGATCCAAAGCAATCATTTTAGTTGGATGGAATTTTTCGCCAGCTTACCAGGATGATTTAATCAGCTCTCTTGAGATTACTTGAGGCTTTGAAAGCTTATTGGGGAGAATTGTTTGTTGTAGAGTTCCTGGGGCATGTTTTCTTTTGTGCATTGGATTTTTGTGTGGAATTTCAGGGGGAGGTTTTCTGACGGGCCATTTGAAAAGAGTAAGAGGGATGAAGGGATGAAGCAATGGGAGAAATAAATCAATGAGATTTAGGATGTGATAAAAGGGATGAAATGATGAGAGTCAAGAAGTGACAAGAGAAATAAAGTGAGGAGAGTGATGAAGTGAAAAGGGGATGATAGATGAAGCAATGAGGATAGCAATGAAGAGATGAGACAGATGAAGTGATGAGAGCAATGAATCAAATTTTTACAAAGATGCTGGAGGTAGAATTTTTCCAAAGAGGTCAGAGGTTGAAACCAGGGGTGAATCATGTGGAATGATGTGTGGCTGAGGTGGTGAAAGACTTTAAATAGTTTATTTTAAAAAATCCATTTATTTTCAGGCAAATCTAATACTTCTGATGTAAAATAGGGCGTATCAGAGTTAGAAAACCCGCAATTAGAAAACTGCCATTTTTTTTACAAAACCCGCCATGAAAAATGGCGGGTTTCTGAAAGACACAAACCACCTAAGTGGTGTATTTCAAAATGGCCAATTTCAAAAATCAAACCCGCCATTAAACCCACCAATTATAAATCATAATCCATCCACCATCCATCACATCCAAAACACCCATCCAAATCAGCAATTAAATACCGGTCCCACCTCCATCACATCACAAACATCTCATCTCCATTGCTTCACATCTCCATTCTTCACATCTCCATTGCTTCACATCTCTATTGCTTCACATCTCTATTGCTTCACATCTCTATTGCTTCACATGTCTATTGCTTCACATCTCTATTGCTTCACATCTCCATCTTCACACAAATCCCATCATCATGTAATCACCCCACATCAAATCACCATCTTTCTCAACATGTACCATCAAACTTCTTGGCAGCAAGTTGAAAATGCAAAAAAGTTGACTGAACTTGTGTTAGTATTTGACTCTCATTCAGACTCCAATTCAGACTCCAATTTGGAATAAACTTGGTTGGATTTGAATGCTCTATTACAAAAGGAATACATGGTTCCAAGAAGACAAACTCTCCACAACCCTATGTATTAAAGGCAAAAGCTTCATCTCCTCCCTGACTTAAGCTTCCAGCAACTTTCCCAAACTCTAGTGCCTTCATTCAAAAACATTTCGGTGATGATTGAAGAACACCAGATCTTCCAGAACAATTATTGGAATCCTCAATGCAATCCAGCTATCCAACTTGCTGTTTCTCTTTGTAGATTGGGATCAAATGGAAATGTAGTGGCTATTCATCAATTATAAAATCTATTCTCAGTTGGTTATGGAACCATTGACTCATACACCAAAAGAGCCATGGTTGCTATCATATCTCCCCATCTCTCAGTCCTTTCTTGGACAGCCAGAGAAGAATGCAAGGAGATATCTCAAGTAATGGAGACAAAAGGATTTCCTGGTTGCATTGATTTTTGTGATTGAACCACCATCCCCTTGAGTCAAAACTCCAAGCTAGATGGCAACCCTTTTTTTGATCAGAAAAAAAGGCAATTGATTCATTTCTTTTCCAAAAACTTTGATAACACCTTTGATCAAACAATGACCAAATGCGTTTGGTCTGTTTATTAAGATACTCTGTGGCACTGCAACTTGTTTGTGATAACAAAAAGAAGTTCATATCCCTCCATGATGGCCTTCCAGGTTCTTGTCACGATTCATATGTTTTCAATTGGATGCGGATTGCCCAACAACCAGAGATCTACTTTGACCAAGATCAAGACCTTCTGGCCAATTCAGCTTATGCTAGTGGGAAATATGTGGTTCCAGCATACAGGAATGTTTTGTCCAATGATCAAGGAAAAACTGATTTCAACTAACATCTTGCCCAATCACAAGGTTGGATTGAACATTCCAAAGGAGTCCTGAAAGGAAGATGCACCAGCTTAAGGGAAATGCAAAACCAGCTTCAAAATCCCAAAGACACAAAGTTCCTCATCAACTGGATTATCAATTGTGTAATCCTTCACAACCTTTTGGCCAAAATCAAAGATGAATGGGACAAAATATTTGAAGATGATATTCCTGATCTGCCTCAAGTCATCACTGTCTCATCTTGTCCCTAATCTTATTCTATGAGAGAGCAGATTCTTCCTCTCACCCTTGCTTGTTTTGATGAGTAATGTATGATTTCAAAATAGGTGAAAAATCCCTTCACTGTATTTTTTGGGCTTTGCTTGCTCACCCAAGATTCATTGGCTGACTCACTTGGTTTTTTTTCTCTTTTGATGAACTTGGACAAAAAAAAGCCTTCACCTCACCCCACCAAACCACTGGTCCCTCCACCTCACCTGTCAGCTTGCTACTATTGCAGAGAAAGCTGCAAAAGTAACAGAAATAACATGAAAATAATAATAATAAAATTAACCTAAGAAGGATTAGGAAAACCATTATATTATTAAAAAAATGGATTTTGCAACCAAAATTAGGTAGGGTCACTCACTGACCCCACCCTTGAAATCCAACTCCTTACATTTTTAAAGAATTAAGGAAAGAAAGACCAAAATACCAAGGCACCACTATTGAACTTTTTGGCCAATTAAATATTTCACATGTATTGTCACATATAGGTTTCACACCTAAAATTCAGTCAGAATTGAGGTGTTATGTATATTTTAGGAGTTACAGACGGAAATGTGTTCTGTCACAATTCCTGCACGCAGCCGCAGCAGCCAATGCAGACGCGCACGGCTTAGCTACAGCTCTGTCACTCTTTCAAAGTTGTGTACGCAGCCCTGGGACTCTGACAAGAATGCAGCTGCGGGACTACAGATTGACAAAGTGACAGGCGGCCTGAGAAACTTAGGTACCGCAAAACATGCTACCACCCACACGGAAACATTCTAGATATGTAATAAATGATCCCGTGGATAGTATATAGTATAAAAATATATAAACTTATATAAAAATACTTAAATAACCTTTATACATATTTTTTATTAAATATAATTCAAAGTACCAAAAATGTCAAAAATAATACAATGACTACTCCTAAAAATATATTAAAATATATTAAAATACTTTAATATACTTTTATCAAAGTTTCTAGAAATCAAATTTTTTGTGACATACTAAGAAAACTTATGATGTAAAAATATTACATGAATACCCATGACTTACATTTTCAAGTAATCATTTTAGTAAATCAACTGAATTTCAAAAATAAGGAGTAAAATCAATATTATGACTTTACTCCAATTATTTAATACATAATGAGAACTCACCTGAAATCAGAATATCCATAGAAATGTCTGTTAAAATAATTATTAACTTACTGGGAACATTTACTAAGGATAATTAATTATATAATAAATAAAAGGACAGATTAGTGTTATTCACACGTCCAAATATCAATTTTGAAGTAGAATAATTCCCATAACCTATGGAATTAGATGCTACCCGTGTTACAGCACCAAGAAAACATGACGGGCTACCACTGGTTACCCTGCTAACCTCAGTGTCCGTCCCTTTGAGCCCCTGTACCCCTCAGAAGGACAATACTGGGACTCCAAAAGCTATAAATAAAGAGCTCTTTTGAGGATATTGATACCCAGAGACCCAGTTATATTTATATCCAGACACCATGTCAAGGTAATCAAATACTTATAAGAGATAAGTAAGTGATTTATGGCTTAGTCTGATTAATAATATCCGTCCTCAACCTCCTTTTTTTATCAATTTAAACTGCTGAACAACCTTATAACCCCAGTATATGGGTTTAACCCAACAGTGCATGTCCCAAACAGATACCCTAAGGATTTAATAATATAACAGTGAGTCTTATTATCCTTTCTCTGTCATGGCAGCTTGGTTACAAAGCCCTGCCACTCCATTGTGTATTATATATACATATTATCTTTGGGAAAAATATCCTTTAAACTAAAGGTCCCAAAGTAACCAGGCCTACGTGTTTTCATACTAAAATCCCTGAAGAGAGGTGTTAAAGATCCCCAATATAATTGTGGCCCCTCTATAAAAATATTCAATAATCAATTTTTCTATATTAATTTATAACAATAAACCATATCCAAACCAATTAACCTTGCAATAAGCTTCATCCAAATACTTTAAGGATTTTTGCTGCATTTATTAAATAATATATTTATTATTTATTCTATCACCTCTGGTAGCTAAAGGATAGCAAGGGTCTTGGTATCCAGGAGGCTGGAAATTGGGGGTCTGGCCGGGAAATATTCCATTTTATTATATTTAATACCTTGGACCAGACATTTCAAGTAAAATTAAATCAAAGATAAATTTATCTGACTTTTTAACCGTGATTAATCATTAAATTGTTTTGTAGTGGATTTTCAAACCAATGCAGAGTTAATAATCTATTATTTAACTCTTTTAAATATAAGAAAAGACAAATATATGGAAAATTAAAAGCCTACTGGTTGGGAAGCTTTAAATTAAGCTGAGCAACTTAATATCTCTTCTGCACGTAAAAACTTAGATAAACTCCTTGAATAAGAAGATCTTGAGGGGCGTATCAACTTCCAGGCCGTATTAAGAAAACACAAAAATTGGAAGAAATACCGTATAAATTACTTTTTAAAATATAAAAGTAAGAAACTTGTATTACCATATTATTTTTATTAAAATAATATTAATACATTTTATTGACCAATAAAATAACCTTTTACCATCAGTGAACCCTCCTATACCAGAAATCACTACCACTGAAACTGATTTATTGGATCAAGAAGTCCCAGATATCTCTGGAAGCCCTGAAAATATTGATTGGACGGGTCAAGACCTCATTGGGACACATCAAGACCCCGTAGGATTACCTACTAAGGACCAATTTAATCCCAAAAAAGTCTTGGTACCTTTGAATATCAACTTAAGTGAGTTTTAAATAAAACTTATTTTTACAGATTTTTTTGGTAGAAAGAAAAATACTTATAAACATTTTATTCAAATATGAATAGATGTAACACAAGAGTCTCAGGGAGAATTCCCTTGTATGGATCTTTGCCAGGAGCCCCCAGTAACCGTGAGACCACCAATAATGACAACCATGAGGGGACTGGAAACTGTGAATCAAATGTTGATGGACAAGGAACAGCCCCAAGTACTTCTGCCCTCCCCCAACCTAGAGTCGTAGAAGGTAGTAGAATTAACCCACCCTCCATTACAAGAAGATTCCCTGCAGCCACCCCAGAAGAATCTGGCCAAGGAATCCAGGATGAAAGACTTATTCAGAGAGCACGTGAAATATTGGGAAGAGTTCAAAGAAGCCCAAGCCAAATAGGACATGGTATCTATGAAAAAGATAATCTCCCAGGAAAAAGCTACCCAGATAGCTCTTCAGAAAATCATTCCAAGGAAAGAGGTAGAATCCTACGTATAAAAGTGGAATCCTTGGGATGATTAGCCCAACTGAAAGGCAAAGGATCAGGAAAGAAGAGATCTTCTTCCCATCCAAAGCCAAAGGCAAAGAAGGATTGGGATCAGATAATACCCTTAGCTCGAAAGTGGAAAAGTTGTACAACAATTAGCCTCTAATTCTGAACCCAAACCAACCTCTGATGTAATTACTTCCTTTTCTAATGATATGCGTCATAATTTCAAGATTTTTTGTGGAAATTTGGACGGTGTTTTTACCCAGATGGATAAGTTAACCTCAGTAGTAGCCAAATTAATTAATAATCAAACAAAAACTGTAGAAATGGAAGATATTAAAGAAAATACAGAAAAATTATTGGAGACAATTAATCAAGGTAGAATAAGACAGACTCAAACAATTGAGAATATGTTATCAGGTATCCAAGAAGATTTATTATGTCTTTTCAACCTTTAAAAGAAGAATTGGTAACCACCACTATCAGCTCCATTCTGTCCCTTAGTGGTAAATTAGATCTGTTTAATAATAAAGTGGACCTGCAACTTAATCTGATCAAGAATGATCTTACAGACTTAAAAGTATGTGTGACTAACCCCTTGGGGAGTACCAGAGAGGAACCAAAACCTCCCAGACAAACAACTACACCTTATGCACCACCCTTACTAGGAATGCATAGGAGTGACACCTTCAGGCCTAGTCCTACTCCTGAGATGGAAGAAGCCCTCAAACTTTTACCCCCAATTTCTGAATGGCCTAAGTTCTCTGGTGAAGGAGAATACAATCATATAAATTTCATTAAATTTATTGACTATACTATTAACTCTTAGACTTACCAGAAGCTATAGCTGTAGTCAGTGTGAAACGACATTTCATGATCTTTCACAAGAACCTAACCTCAGCTTACATCAGCACCCCCCAGACTATTTAAGGAAAACTTCCCCCCGCCCCTTCTAGCTCAGTAGAGACCTTGACCTCCCTTTCTACTAAGCTAGGTAAGTTTCCTTCCTCCTTCTCAAAATCCTTGGGACCGCACCTCATAATATAATTGTACTTACAGAGAGACCTTGACCTCCCTTTCTACTGAGCTAGCTTGAAATCAAACTCTCTTAGGTTCTAGAATTGTCTCTCCAAAGCTTGGTAGCTTTGTCCTGGCCTGTTATTGCCTCCAGTGAAGAGTCTGATTTGAGACTCTTACATTCAGGCTTCCCAGACTATTTGAAGGAGTAGATTTAGACTGGTTTATCAGTAAAAGAGAAGAAGTGGGATCCTTACCATGGAATTCTTGGAAACTTCTAATTAAAGAACAATTTGGTTCTAGAATGTGGAAAAGAAAAATGATGAAAAATTTCGAAAATTCCTCATTTGATCCCTCTAAGAATAAGCCTCACAAATGGTGCTTGGAACAGAAGAGAAGACTAGATTGCTTCTATCCAGATGCTGATAAAGAGGAAGTAAATGAAAGACTCCTCAACTTTTGTCCTGGAAATCTTAACCATAGTTTAAGATGCAGGATGAGTATGGATGCTGAATTACCAACTATAATCAATGTGTTAGAAGAATTCATAGACATGAATGGGTTAGAAAAGAAGTTTCCTTCTAGACCTAAAGAGAACTTCAGTATTAACAATACCAGAGAACAACCCCCTCTGATAAATACCCCTGATAATAAGAAACCTAATAAGAACAGGGACAAAGAGAGAATTCCTGGAACTTGTTGGAATTTTAACAAGACAGGGCATATAAGAAAAGAATTCCCATCACCAAAAAGAAAGATAGAAGTCTTGGAAGGAGAGCAGGAGGTTGAAGGGAATCAGAACTATGAAGATATAGCTGATAATGAAGGATCCCTTTCTGAAGGTGAATTGATCCTGACCAACCCTGTTAATGTTATAGATGGAGATATGGGCACTTCTATAGAAATAAATAACATCCATGGGGACTCTATTTTTCCCTAAAAATGGGATCCTACCATAATTCCTAGACATATCATGGACATTAAGCCATTAAAATTTAAACCTATGAGTTTTAAGAGTTATACTACTGGTCAAACTTGCTATGCAACAGGATTGTATAGAGATAGACCTATAAGGTTATTACTGGATAGTGCAGCTTTCTGCTTATTTTTCTGTACTGAATTCTTAAACAAATGGGATCTCAATTGGAAAGAACACCTTCTTCCTGTCCCAAAATCCAAGTTTAGCTCTTGCAACTCTACCATGAATGCTATTGGAGTATGGAATGCTCCTATGATATTACCCCATACTAAAGGATCTTTGAGAATACAAGTGGAATTTGTGGTATTGATCAACGGATCATGTGACTAACTGATAATAGGTAATGATGCTTTATGTCTATATGGTATAGATGTGTTCCAGAGTAAAGGGAGATACTTCACAGTTAGATGATGTTATCATATATTCTGATGATTGGGATACTCATATCAACCAAATAATATTAGAACTCCAAACTATCTCCAAAGCAGGATTAAAAGTATCCATGAAGAAATGCAACTTTGGATATGGACAATTGAAAGCCCTAGGGAATATGGTCTCTGGTGTAACTCTAGCTGCTGATCACAACAAGATAGCTGCTGTCATGAACAGACCCATGCCTCAAAACAAAACAGAGTTACTGTCTTTCATTAGTTTTTGATGTTACTACAGACAATACATACCAAAGTTTGCTATACTAACCAAGGGTCTGTATGAAATATGCAATAATAACACTCTATTTGAAATGACACATGAGAGATTGAAAAAAAATGAGGAGCTAAAAATAGCTATGCCCTCTACTCCTTTACTCATTCAACCAGATTACTCCAAGCCCTTTAAATGATAAATTGACTCCTGTATGGAAGGGTTAGAAGCTGCTCTACATTAAGAAAGAATAGAAGAAGACAGACCAGTGGAGAAACCAGTACTCTTTGTATCTAGACAGATCAAAGATACAGAAAAGAGATATTGAGCCTGTCAGTCGGAACGCTTTGCTCTAGTATGGGCTTTAGAAAAGCTACACTATTACTTAGAAGGCACCACTTTCCAAGTGATCACATACTGTAATGCTGTAAGAACTCTCATGAACATAAAAACCCCCAGAAGAGATATGCTAAGGTGGCAAATTGCTATACAACATTATAGAGGTCAGATGACTATAGTGCATAAAGCTGGAGGTAAACATCAGAATGCTGATAGTCTAAGTAGGGATGCTTTGACTAAGAAATCTAGCAATCAAGAATATGACCCTGAGGATCAAGATATCTTTCCTATCTTGAACATCAATGTTTTTGGATTAAATTCTCCAATCATGGGGATCTACTTATGTGAATTAGATACTGCTTTCTTCAATTTAGTGAGGGACAACTGATCCCCTGAAATCAAGCTTCTGAATACAATTATGGAATTTGAATCCCCAGAAGCAGCTCTGATAAATAGTTTACCTGCTTCATTACTTAAACCCTATAAAGCAGGAAGTTTGACCTTTTGGGATGGTCTCCTTTACTACAGACATCAACATTCCAGTGTATTAGTACTAAGCAATGAAGAACATACACAACATATACTCCAGGAATGCCATGACAACTGTTCATCAGGGCATCTATCCACTGAAAGGACCTTGGAGAAAGTAAAACAAACTACTTGGTGGATAGACTGGAAAGAAATCACTATAAAGTATGTTACTAGCTGTGAGACTTGCCAAAAATCTAACAAAACTACTGGAAAAAGGTTTGGACTCCTACAGAAGATCTCTGAACCCAAAAATAGATGGAAAATTGTTAATATGGATTTTGTCACCAGCCTCCCCCCTGGAAGTACTCATTCATATAACTCTGTCCTGGTTATAGTTGAAAGATACTCTAAGAAGGCAAAATTCTTACCTAACCACAAAGAAGATAGTTCTATGGATGCAGCTCTACTATTTTGGAATAAGATCATAGCTGATGTTGGTATACCCAAGATTATAATCAGTGACAGAGACCCCAAATTCACCTCTGAGTTTTGGAGGAATCTACATGATATACTGGGTACTACTCTTGCATTTTCTACAGCATAACATCCCCAAACTGATGGATTAGCTGAAAGAATGACACAGACCCTAGAAGATATGTTAAAAAGGTTCTGTAGCTTTGGTCTAGAATAAAAAAACTCAGATGGTTATTGCCATGATTTGGTAAGCTTACTCCCAGCTCTAGAGATGGCTTTTAACAGCAGTAAACATTCTACTACCAAAGAAGCCCCTTACAAACTAGAAAGAGGATGAATTCCAAAACTCCCTAGGAATAACTTAAACTATAACTTAGCCACCATTCATCCAACATCTCTTGACTTTAAGAAAATTACAGATCTGACAAATAATCATGCTCAAAAATGTGTAGAAGAAGCAGTAGAACAAAACAAACAAAGATGTGACAAATCACATAGGGAACCTGACTTTAAAAAAGGAGATCAGATCTTGATATCCACTACCAACTTCAACAATCTAGCAGGTAACAGAAAGCTGAAACCAGCCTTTGTTGGACCATTTGTTATCAAAAAGATGCATGGCAAAAATGCTGTGGAAGTAATCTTGAGTGAAGAATTATCAAGAAAACACGCAGTATTTCCTGTTAGACTAGTAAAACATTTTCAACCAAGAGAAGGTAGCAACCTCCCTCCAGCAATAATCCCAATAGAACCTGAACCTGTGAAAGAAAAAGGGAAAGTCAGCAGGATATTGAGATACAAGAAAGAGAGAGTGCAAGGAAAAGATGTTAGACTATACTTAGTAAGATAAAAAGGAGAATCTTCAGACAAGGATAAATGGTTACCACAGAATAAAATACCTGATGGACCAATACATCTCAGAAACTACAGAGCCAGCAAAAGGAACTGAAACACACCTGTAATTAATTTTTTCCCAACATGCTCCTGATTTTTTTTCAGATATGGCCATATCTTGGAGTGGGGGAATGTGTCACACGACCACCCCACGTACTATAGGGCAATTCTTAGATGATCGTGAGCGCAAAGGAATACCAAGTGCAAGGTCAAGTGCAAATAGCGAGACCCAGTTGCAAAGTGCGAACTTGGTTATGCCAATCCACAAACGGCAAGATGAATGGAAGGTGTTCTGAAGAAGGAAACTCAACCTGAGTCCAATGTGATAACTAGGTTGCAGAAAAATGCAAGAACGTATGAAATTAACTAACTGAGGAGACAATCATCAGGCAAGGGGATAGCCCTTATAAGGTAATCCAAAGTGACTAGATACAACCTGGTGATGAGCTAACTACAGGTGAAGCGGTGAGGCAATGAATGACAGGAACGGAATAGGAAATGAAGCAGTGGTATAGATCCAAGGTCTTAGCGTAAGTGCAAGACAATAGAATCTGAGCGTACAATTGCATGACAAATTGGGATAGGAGCGAGTGACGTTGAAGGTAATGCAAATGAGAGGTAATAGTGTATGCAGGGTAGGGACTAGTCCAATTGCAAACTATACAGTAGTGATGGCTTTGTTAGACGTAGATGCAAACTAACAAACAATGCATGACCAAAGATGGAAGTCTGAGGCTGTTGATT
The DNA here is from genome assembly GCA_025617555.3 of Puccinia polysora. NCBI lineage: Eukaryota > Fungi > Basidiomycota > Pucciniomycetes > Pucciniales > Pucciniaceae > Puccinia > Puccinia polysora. Next base: position 5,700,140 of record CM062639.1, read on the forward strand.
GGCCAGGGAAGGAGATTGGATCTCATAATGGATGGTCAACCGGTATGGAGTTAACCGCAAGGTTTGCAAGTATATACTGAGTTGGTTGCCAAGATTGGAAGGTCAGCGCAAGCCAGAGGAAATAGCGGATCACACCATTGATGTTGTGCTTTTATTTGTGTCACGCTTTTAGACTGAGGTAGATGGTACTGAGGAGAGGACATGTCAAAGTGGTGAAGACAATAATCCTTAAGTGCAAAGCATGACAGTTGCCCGGGTATAAAGACGTGAGCTCCTGCAAGCGTTCAGGTAAATTTTCCCATTGATTTCAAGTCGTTTAATTATCACTGTATACCCTTATACGTTACTTAATTCATTACCCAATAGATTTTTATAAACTTTGTAAGAATGTCATCATTGTCATCCCGCCATTGCAAAAACTGTATTCGCTGCAACAAGCGATGTATTCCCAGTACTGCCGTCTGAGGTCTCCGAGGCAAATGCGAGCAATTTTGCCTTTGCAAGGTGGCGTGAAACTTCCCTATAAATGTTGAGTCAACTGTTGAGGGTCCTTTGGAATCATTGAGGGAGATGCAAAGTTGTAGGTCCGCGCCAAGGGTTAATTACGAGATATCACCATTGCCAGAGATCAAATACTTGGGGACTTGAGTTCCTGGTGAGTACTAATCAGGACTAACTAATGAACTTGAAATAGTAACTAATTGTTTGCTTGTTTGCTAGTGTTGCCTTGTTTTCAAAGATATACTACCAACACACCACCACCACCACCACCTTACTGGGGACTTCCGACTGAAATCCCGGGGCCCCAGATGAATGCCAAGGTGCAAGGCGAGGTGTCCGGTGCGGAACCGGTAGGAGTTATAACCGAGGAAGCGAGGGAGGGAGAAGAAAACACAGCGGAAAGAGAAGCGGAAGATGGAGGAAATGGAAGTGGAGAGAACAAAGATGGAGCGGGTGAAATAGAAGAAGGGAATGAAGGAGATGGAAGGGATGAAGTGGCTGGGATGGAAGGGATGGAAGGCCAAGGCAAAGCGGATCCGGTGCAAATTGTATTGCCGGTCAAAACAGATGCGAGGTGCCTGACGGACAATATCGGAGAAGGCACGTTGGGTGGCCAAAGGAAGAGAGCGTATGAAGAGCTCTTGGAAGAAGGTGGATGGAATTCTTGGCCGAAGCAAGCTTGGGTTGCAATATGCAAGGAGATTTTTGAGAGGCACATCGTAACGGAAGGGCTGGTACTTCAAAGAATGTCCTCATTGATCAACGATGAAGACCTTGATACCTTTTGGTCCATGGTTGTGGAATTGACGGCAAATTGGGAGGATGCGGAAAAAGAAATAAAAGAAACTTTGTAATTTAATATATATATATATATATATATATATATATATATATATATATATATATATATATATATATATATATTTTAAAAAAAATAGAATTATTATTATTATTATTATTATTATTATTTTAATAATAAGTGGAAATGAAAGGAAAATGAGAAAATAATAACACAGTGAGATGGAGGAATTGACTGATGAAATGATGGTGAAATAAGATGAGTTTTAATGGGATTGAATATGGAATGGAATGTGATTGAGTAAGATAAATGTGGAATGGAATGAAATGGGATTGGATGGGATGAAATGTGGAGTGGAATGGAATGGAATTGGATGGGATGAAATGTGGAGTGGAATGGAATGGAATTGGATGGGATTGGATGGGAAAGAATCATGATTGCCGAGGTTTGCAAGGTTAGCTCGCATGGAATTCTTGAATCAGATTGGGTGAATTGCGAAGGTGATGGGCTGGTTCCCACAAGGTGCGATCTTTGTTGGACTGGAAGCCAGACCATTCAACGAGGTATTGAAGTTTTCCTTTGCGTAACCTAGAATCCAGAATACGGCTTACTTCCCACTCTTGATGATCAAGGACAGTGACCGGTTCAGGAGGGGGATGAGTCTTGCCCAGGTATAGGACTCGAGCTGGCTCTAGGAGAGACTCATGAAAGACCGGGTGGATACCTTGCCATTTTGCAGGTAAAGTAAGTTTAAAGGCGTTAGGGGAGATGACTGATTCTACTTTAAAGGGGCCAAGCTTTCTTTCAGAGAGTTTGCAAGTTGGGCGAGTACTGCAAATGTTGCAAGCATTGAGCCATACTTGATCTCCTACTGCAAAGGTTGGAGCCAAAGTGCGAGATTGGTCTGCTTGCTCCTTATAGCGCTGGTTTGCTTCTTCAAGGTTGGTTCAAAGTTGCAATTGAAGGGATTGAATTTGTTCAAGGTAATTGGTAGCAGGTTGAGAAGGTGCTACATGAAGGGAAGAGAAAGTCGGGTTTCTACCCTAAGGAGCTTGGAAGGGCGACTGTTTGGTGGAGGAATGAGTGGAGTTGTTATAGGCGAATTTGGCTAGTGGGAGCCATTGCAACCAGTCGTCTTTTTGATAGGCAACATACATTCAAAGATATTGTTTGAGGATCTGATTAACTCGCTTGGTTTGCCCATCCGTTTCCGGGTGGTAAGCCGTTGATAAATTGCAAGTGATCTTCAAATGTTGGCATAGCAAGGTCCAGAAGCTTGAGACAAACAGAGATCCACAATCACTAACTATATTATCAGGGAGGCCATGTTTCAAAAATACATATTCTATGAACAAGTTAGCCAAGTCTTCTGAAGAGGCCGTCACATTACTGCGTAAAAATAAAGCCATCTTTGAGAAGCAATCTACTATTACTAGAATAGCATCATATCCACTAGAAGAAGGTAATTGAGAGATGAAATCCATAGACAGCAAGTGCCAAGGACAAGGCGGAATTGGAAGTGGCTGGAGCAGCCCATACTTCCGGTGTTTCAAGGACTTGTTACGATTGCAATCATAGCACGCACTAACATAGTCTTTTACTTCTTTGGTCATACCAGGCCAGTAGAAGTCTTGTGCGATCAATTGGTAGGTTTTATCCTGCCCATAATGACCAGCAAGCGGAGAATCATGCCATGACTTGAAGATATCTAACTTAATGCAAGAATTATCTGGTACTACTATACGATTATCATAAACTAAAAAGTCATTATCATCTATACTGTAACTACTATCTAATAAGTTTGCACTTTTGCAAAGTTCGATGCAATTGGGGTTGTCGCGTTGAGCTTGTTGGAGTTTGGAAGGCAAATCTCGTAAGCAAGCAATGATAAAACTGAGTTGGGCAGATTGGGTTGAGAAGAGTGTCCTAACGTTTTCAGGGTTGTTTTTGGAAAAGGTGCTCCCCCCCCTGGGTAAACGTTGTCCCAACGTGATAAAGCATCAGGTACTACCGCTTGTTTCCCAGGACGGTACGTGATTGTAAAGTGGAACTCGGAGAGGTATTCAGCCCAACGTGCCTGTCTACGTGTGAGGACTTTTGAGCTTATGAAATACTTCAAAGAATTATGATCAGTTAAAACCTCAAAGGATTCCCTAAGACTCAAAAGGTATGAATGCCATTTCTTCAAGCAATAAACGATTGCAAGAAGTTCCTGTCATGAATCTCATAGTTAAGCTCTGCAGCAAGCAATTTGCGAGACTTGAAAGCTACGGGGTGAAAGAGAGAAGTGGAAGAAGAAAACTGCGAGATGACTCCTGCAATTGCATAGTTGCTTGCGTCTGTTTTGACAATAGTGCAAGCTAGCTCATTGAAGTGAGCGAGTATTGGAGCAGTGGTGAACGCTTTCTTCAGAGCTTTGAACTCCGAAGCAGCTTGTTTGGTGAAAATAAAAGGAGTGTCTTTTTGAAGAAGGTTAGTAAGATTCACGGTTTTTTAGGCGTAACGCGCAATAAACCTTCTATAGAAATTACTGAAACCAAGGAAATTTTGAAGAGATTTAACCGAAGAAGGTGGGGGCCAGTCCAATATGCGTTCGCTCTTGGCTGGGTCCATCAATAGTCCTTGCTGCGAGACTACAACACCTAGAAAATGAAGAGAAGAGGAATGGAACTTGCACTTAGAGGCTTTTGCAAACAGGTCATTCTTGCGAAGTCGCTGTAGCACCTCTTGCACATGTGCAATGTGATCTTTGAGGTTTCTCAAGTAGATTAGTATATCATCAAGATATACCACGAGGTATTTACCTACGAGATTGGAGAAAATGTTGTTGAAAAAATGTTGAAAAGTGGAAGGAGCGTTGCAGAGGCCAAAAGGCATGATGGTATACTCATAACTGCCAAACCGGGTTCTCATCGCAGTTAAATACTCATGACCTTCCTTAATGCAAATTAGGTTATAGGCACCTCAAAGGTCTAACTTTGAGAAATGAGTAGCTCCATGGAAGAGGGTAAGAAGATGTGACATAGGTGGTACTGGATAGGCATTCTTCCGGGTTACCTGGTTCAGTTTCCTGTAGTCAACACAAAGGCAAAGTCCGCTGTCCTTTTTTGGTACAAATAGGACAGGGGAACCAGTGTTTGAATTGCTTGGTCAAAGAAATCCTTTTGCTACATTTTCCGCAATGTAGTCTTGAAGCGCAATTGATTCTTGCGTCGAGAGAGAGTAAACTGGTCCTGGTGCCGGAGGTGGGCCATTAAGTTCAATCTTGTGATCATAAGGATGGGATGGAGGCAGTTTATCTGCTTTTGCAGCTGAAAAGACGTCAGCGAAGTCATGATAAACCAAAGGTAAAGACTCTCGAATGATTTCTAAATCTTCAATCTTGTCATCTTTGAGCACCGGGTTTGAGGTGCTTGCATGGTGCAAGAGGATTATGGGGCTCAAAATACACCTTTTGGTTGGTGTCTGTTTCTCTTTGAAGGAACAGGAAAGAGTTAAGCTGGATAGGTAAGCAATAATTCCTAAATCTGAAGAGGGAATTTGAGAATGAAGGTCAGGATATTTCAAATCTCCTTGCGGAAAAGTGTCATCCAACTCAATGACAATGTCAGGTAGGCTGTTTAATTCCTGATTGACAGAAAGGTTAGCGTTCTGGGGGTGCAAGGTTCAAAGGTTAATTACTCCTTCTTGCCAATTCACATCCGGATTCCAGTAAACTAGGAAATCATGGCCTAGAATGGTATCATCCATTCCTGGTATAGCCAAGACAAATAAATCCCATTTGAAGCTGGGGAAATTGGAAAATGTGAAGGTCCATTTTGACTTTTGGGAAGCCCAATCAGACGGTTCAGTCGCACTACTTACTAGATAGATGGGAAATTCATCTATCTTGGAACGCGTAAGATTTTTGGAAGTGGCAAAAGATTCACCGATGAAGGAAACATTAGCGCCGGAATCAAGTAATACTTGATAGGGAGTGTTGTCAGAATGAAATAGGATAAATCTTGAACTCGGAGCACCTAGTGACTCGCAAGTGCAAAGATTTACTCAGGGTGATTTAGATAATGTGCAGTTTTCCTTGCGAGTATCAGAAAAACTACAAGCTAATTTTTTGACTGCTTAGCCGCTTCACGCGCTAACCGCTTCGCACAGCTGTCGACATCATCTTTACCTCCACAATACATACACAGCCCGTTCTTTTCCCTTTGCAGCCGTTCCTCACTTCGAAGCATCCCGGTTTCCTTGTCCAAGAACTTTGGAGTTTCGGCAAAGGCTTTCCCTTTCAAGTTGGAGTTCAAAGTCGGGGTTGTTTTGGATGGTTTTGGGTTCCTTGTGTTTTGCTTCGAGGAGTCGTCCACCCTTGGAGCCAAGGTGGATGGTCCATGGTTGTTTCGCCAAGAGCGATTCTTGTCATGATAGCCATTATCAAGCTCAATCACTCAATTGATTAGCTGCTGAAGCAAGGTTGTCTTATGACCCCCAACTGCGAGCTGTTCAATTAAGCGTGCTGGTAAACCCTTTTGAAAATGGAATAGAAGAGCGGCCTTGTTCCACTGGATGCAAGACTGCAAGGTTTGAAAATGAGAAATATAAACGGAAGCTCTACTATTCTCCTTCATAACTAAACTATTAAGTTCATATTTGGCATTTCAAACTTCATTGGGATCGCCAAACAGGGTGAACAATTGTTGCTTGAACTTGTCTCAGTTGTTGAGAATACAAGTGGGGCTGTTGTTGGACAAAAGTTTGAGGTACGGTTCAAACCACTGCAAGGCTCTACCTCCTAAGAAGGACAAAGTATACATAACTTTGTGTCTATTGGAAGGGAAATTGTTGGATTTGTTTGAAAAGATGATTTAACAAGACTGCAGGTAGGATCTAAGCTTATGAGGGTGTTCTCCTGTAAAGTGATCAGGTTGTTTCATGCCCGGAGTGCAAAAACTAGGAGTGCTTGGACTAGATAGCTGGGAACCATGAGTGAGGGCCTGGATCAATGTCAAAAGCAGGGTCGGAGCATCGGGCTTGAGAGCAGTAGTGCAAACCCCTGGTCTACCACGAGTCAAGGTTTCATCGGAAGAATGGTCGGAGTCTGCAAATTCCGCAAGAGGGTCCGTTGGAGCATCCCGTGGAGGAGCTTGAGGATCATTGAGAGGTTCCACAGATGGCGATTTGGAAGGAGGAACTGGATCTAAGGGTTTTTGGGCCCGAGGAGCGCTGGTTCTCCCTACCCAATGGATCTCATCATTGTAAGGGGCAAGGGAAGCGTTCCCTGTTGAGCGAGTACGTGAAATCAAAAAAGAAGAAGTCTACTATAGGTTGGCAGGCTACAATAGATGAGTTGAGTTAGTTAATTTACTGTCACACGACCACCCCACGTACTATAGGGCAATTCTTAGATGATTGTGAGCGCAAAGGAATACCAAGTGCAAGGGCAAGTGAAAATAGCAAGACCCAGTTGCAAAGTGCAAACTTGGTTATGCCACTCAACAAATGGCAAGATGAATGGAAGGTGTTCCAAAGAAGGAAACTCAACCTGAGTCCAATGTGATAACTAGGTTGCAGAAAAATGCAAGAAAGTATCAAATTAACTAACTGAGGAGACAATCATCAGGCAAGGGGATAGCCCTTATAAGGTAATCCAAAGTGACTAGATACAACCTGGTGATGAGCTAACTACAGGTGAAGCAGTGAGGCAATGAATGACAGGAACGGAATAGGAAATGAAGCAGTTGTATAGATCCGAGGTCTTAGTGTAAGTGCGAGACAATAGAATCTGAGCGTACAATTGCATGACAAATTGGGATAGGAGTGAGTGACGTTGAAGGTAATGCGAATGAGAGGTAATAGTGTATGCAGGGTAGGGACTAGTCCAATTGCAAACTATACAGTAGTGATGGCTTGGTTAGACGTAGATGCAAACTAACAAACAATGCATGACCAAAGATGGAAGTCCGAGGCTGTTGATTGGCCAGGGAAGGAGATTGGATCTCATAATGGATGGTCAACCGGTATGGAGTTAACCGCGAGGTTCGCAAGTATATACTGAGTTGGTTGCCAAGATTGGAAAGTCAGCGCAAGCCAGAGGAAATAGAGGATTGCACCATTGATGTTGTGCTTTTATTTGTGTCACGCTTTTAGACTGAGGTAGATGGTACTGAGGAGAGGACATGTCAAAGTGGTGAAGACAATAATCCTTAAGTGCAAAGCGTGACAGAATGTCAGCTTGCTACTATTGCAGAGCAAGCTGCAAAAGTAACAGAAATAACATAAAAATAATAATAATAAAAATTAACCTAAGAAGGAGTAGGAAAACCATAAATATTATTGCAAAAATGGATTTTCCACCCAAAATTAGTTAGGGTCACTCCCTGACCCCACCCTTGAAATCCAACTCCTTATATTTTTAAATAATTAAGGAAAGAAAGACCAAAATACCACGGCAACACTATTGAACTTTTTGGCCAATTAAATATTTCACATTTATTCTCACGTATAGGTTTCACACCTAAAATTCAGTCAGAATTGAGGTGTTATGTATATTTTAGGAGTTAAAGATGGATATGTGTTCTGTCACAATTCCCACACGCAGTCGCGGCAGCCAATGCACCCGCGCGCAGCTGAGCTACAGCTCTTTCACTCTGTCAAAGTTGTGTATGCAGCCCCGGGCCTCTGACAAATATGCAGCCAGGGGACTACGGGTTGACAAAGTGACAGGTGGCCTGAGAAACTTAGGTACCGCATAAAAATGCTACAACCCACATGAGAACATTCTACATATGTAATAAATGTTCCCATGGATATTAGATAGTCTAAAAGTACATAAAATTATATAAAAATACTTAAATAACCTTTATACATATTTTTTATTAAATATAATGTAAAGTACCAAAAATGTCAAATACAAGACAATAACTACTTCTAAAAAAATATTAAAATACTTCAATATACTATTATGAGAATTTATAGAAATCAAAATTTTTGTGAAATACTAAGAAAACTTATGATGTAAAAATATTACATGAATGCCAATGACTTACATTTTTAAGTAATTATTTTAGTAAATCAACTTAATTTTGAAAATAAGGAGTAAAATCAATATCATGACTTTACTCCAATTATTGAATACATAATGAGAACTCACCTGAGATCAGAATATCCATAGAAATTTCTGTTAAAATAATTATTAACTTACTGGGAACATTTACTAAGGATAATTAATTAAATAATAAATAAAAAGGATAGATTAGTGTTATTCACACATCCAAATATCAATTATAAAGTAGAATAATTCCCATACCCTGTGGAATTAGATGCTACCCATGTTACAGCACCAAGAACACGTGACAGGCTACCACTGGTACCCTGCTAGCCTCAGTTTCTGTCCCTTTGAAACCCTGAACCCCTCAGAAGGACAATATTGGGACTCCAAAAGCTATAAATAAAGAGCTCTTTTTGGGATATTGATACCCAGAGACCCAGTTATATTTATATCCAGACACCATGCCAAGGTAATCAAATAATTATAAGAGATAAGTAAGTGATTTATGGCTTAGTCTGATTAATATTATCCTTCCTCAAGCTCCTTTTTTTGTCAATTTAAACTGCTGAACAACCTTATAACCCTAGTATACAGGTTTAACCCATCAGTGCACGTCCCAAACAGATACCCAAAGGATTTAGTAATATACCAGTGAGTCTTATCATCCTTTATCTGTTGTGGCAGCTTGGTTACAAATCCCTGCCACTCCACCATGTATTGTATATACATATTATCTTTGGGGAAAATATCCTTTAAACTAAAGGTCCCAAAGTAACCAGGCCTACATGTTTTCATACTGAAATCCCTGAAGAGAGGTGTTCAAGATCCCCAATATAATTGTGGCCCCTCTGTGAAAATATTCAATAATCAATTTTTCTATATTTATTTATAAAAATAAACCATAGCCAAACCAATTAACCTTGCAATAAGCTTTATACAAAAATTTTACAGATTTTTGCTGCATTTATTTAATAATATATTTATTATTTATTCTATCACCTCTGGTAGCTAAAATATAGCAAGGGTCTTGGCATCCAGGAGGCTGAAATCATCCCTCCTCCTCACCCACCACCTCAGCCTCACCCACCACCACCACCTCACCGCTTCTCCTCACCCACCACCTCCACCTCACAGCTTCTCCTCACCCACCACCTCCACCTCACCCTCCACCTCCCCTCCTCCTTTGGTTGGAACCCCTGGTAAGCTCCCCCCCCCCTCATCCTCCCCATCATCTGAGTCTGATCCTTTGATCCATCCACCTTCAGGACCCCCCCACCTCCTTGTTTGATCTCCCAGGTAAGCCCCCCCATCCTCCTCATCCTGCTTTTCCATCCCTCCCACCCATCCTTGCTAACCTCACCTTTGCATCCCCCCCTCTCGATTGCTCCCCCTTCCTTGCCCCCCCCTCACATACCCCTCCCCCTCCTCTTGCTTTCTCCCTCTCACTTGCCCGCCCCCCCTCCCTTTTTCTTGGTTGGAAGCCCCACCCTTGCCAGCCAACCCGCCAGCACTTGCCAGCCCCCCCCACTCACCTTGTTCACCCCCCCAACCCCCTCCTTGGTCTCTTGCCCCCCCCCCCTTGGCATCAACGGCCAGCAACCCCCCCCCCCTTGACCGTCCCCCCCCCTCTGTTTCAACAGTGGCCAACCCTCCCTCCCTTTTGCTTGGTTGGCGGCCCCACCCTCTCCAGCCAACCCGCCAGCACTTGCCAGCCCCCCCACTCACCTTGGTCACCCCCAACCCCCTCCTTGGTTGCTTTCCCCCCCCCCTCTGTGTTGACAGCCGTAAAACCCCCCCTCAACCACCCCCTCTGCATTGACGGCGGCCAACCCCCCCTTGACCGCCCCCCTCTGTGTTGACAGCCATGCTGGGCCCTTCCTACCTGGCTCCCGGGCCCACCCAAAAAGGCCTGGCCCAATTGGTTCCCCTCCAGTATGTTTTTTTTTTGGGCATAAGAAGCCCAGCCCAATTAGTTCACGCCCACACCCAGTAATTTTTGTTCATTTATTTATTTATTTTTGGTTTTTTTTTGTGATCATGTGACTGAAATTTTGTTTTGGTAATCCTTTTTTGAGTACTTTTCCTTAAATTCCATTTCTTCTTCCACCACAATCACAATCTTATACTACAAATTGAATCCCTGTTTGATCCTCACCCCAAGCGGAGCATTTGTATGAGAGGGAACAAGATGGAAGTAGATGGGGAAAAAAACATAAAGAGAGGTGGAAAGCAGAGGGCCTTGAAGCAAAATAGGAATCGAATGGGGGCATCCAAAATCTCTTTGGAACTTGAAGAGGGGGGCATCAATGAAAAGGTTGTATGGTTTTAACGGAAACTAAAATCTTTTTATCTGTATCCTGCAATTACTGCTGGAAAAAAAAGAACAATCAAAAACCCTCACCGGCTGAGATTGAACTTGCAAAGCAGACAATCAAGCAATTCCATTTCTTTCACCTTGGAAAAGTAATTGTTCTCAATAAGTCTGATCATGACAGTCTTGTTGCAATAATTAAATTTTTCCCATTGGATAAAATTTCTGATCAAGACAAGAAGGACATCAACTTTGTGATGACTTTCCTTCACCAGTCAAAAACATTTTTCAACACAGTTGGTCCCTCAAGATCTTGGGGTGGAAAAATGTGGGCAATGGGATGGCAAAAATTGATGGACCCCTTTGAGTTATTTGGATGCTATTTGAAGGAATCATCTATTCAATCTTCCCCTCAAGAGTATGCTTTTCTCAATCTTAAGGCAGAAAAAGTCTCCCATATCTTAGGACAAATGTTTTGCAATTTGGCCAGACTTCCCTTTGAATTAAACCATGAAATAATGAAGGACACTGGAATCCACTCCTTCTCATCACTTGAATTTGGTTCTCAGCCTACTCCCTTTGAGTCCTCTCCGCATGTCACCTTCGCATCCAACTCTTTTTAAAAACAACCTCACATTGACAAAGGTGACATCTCTGAGTATTCCTTTTTACTTGCAATTCCAACCAGGAAATCAAATGGAAGAATTATTGAAAACACAGACAAATATAAAGTATCTGATTTCAAATTAATTTTTCCTGACCTGGGCTTTGGAATTGACTTCAATCAAAAAGGTGTGGTCAGATTTGTTTGAGCAGACAATTGGTAAAAGTACTGTGCTTTTCCTGCTGTGGAAACTGCCACTCATACAAGAATGGCAAATTCAATGCAAATCCACAAAACAACTAGAAACACTTGCAGGGACTTGGCGAGTGTGAAAATATACTCCAGGAAAAAAAATATATATAAAAAGAAAAAAAATATTTTATTGGTGGGGTTAAAAATGGTCTTAAGCATTGTTGTAATCAAAAATGATTTTTTTTTCTTTTTAAGTTTTTCATCAAAGAAAATATATTTACAAGCCCAGCATTTGAGTAATCTGCTTTAATTCATCTACTTTTCTACTGCTACCAATGTATGCTGCAGTCATTGACCACTTATCCTTTTTTTCTGTTGCCAGTTGTTCCCTCTCCATTTTCATTTGCGCTTGCTGTCAATCCTCCTCCTTTTCCTCTTTTTGAAATTCTAGCTCAGCCTGTTTCAACTTCCACCCAGAATCCCATTTTTTCTGATGAGCCAAAGTCTTGGCTTTCTGCTTTTGAAAATCAATAGCCAGTTGATGATCCCACTTCTCCTTTTCAAACTGAAGTTTTTCAGATTAAATTTGTGATTTCACTGTTTTTCAGAGGGGAATAGAAATGAGCTTGATTTTGAAAGCAAGGATAATCCAATAGGCTTACTTGAATCTTGGTTCTCCATGATCTCATCAAAGCCTAAAAAATTTGAAGTGTTTCTGCTCTTTTGAATGCTATTGGGGTTGATCTTGATGGAATTGGAGGCCTTTTGCTTTCCCTTTGCAGAGAAGTTTTGTATGTGAACATCATTTCTCTAATTTGAAGGGGATGTTGGAGGCCCCATTGGCTTGAGTTTTTGGCCATCCCCAAACAGATGAGCCTGTTTCTTTTGAATCTAAATCAGTCAGGATTAACAGGAAAGAAGAGAAAAGAACTTGGTTCCTTACTTGAGCAGATTTTGATGGCAATGGTGATAGGGGAATGATATCCTCCTCATTGGCCAAGTTCTCCATTTCTTCCACCCCAGGAAGAGAGCAAGCCAAAGAAAGAGGGGAGGGGTCCAAGGTTGGGTTTGAATCCTCAATAAACGCAGAAGTAGACGTGATTGGAGCTGATTGCCTTTGAATATCCTCCTCTTCATTGGATGGGGGCCACTCATAGGTTTCCTTGGGATCACAATTGCTAGGCTGAGCATCCCCAGCCAAGTCCTCAGCGTCAACTGAATTGGATTTTTGGGCATCAAAAGAAGCTAGGAGGGTCATGGTGGCCTTATTTCCAAATATTTCATCCATTTGAATATAAAAAGAAAAAATTGAGTCCAACTTATCAACCACCAAGTTGATTCCCTTGGCTTTGTCAGAGTCAGTGATACCAAAGCCAGTGGAGATTGACATGGAGTGGGCCTTTTTTTACTTTGCTTGATAATTCTTGAATCGCTCCCTCATCTGTTTGGATGAAAGATCCAGCCTACCTTTTGTTTTATTCTTGAGTTCATTGGCCATCAGGAGATAACCATTGACCTTAGAGGATGGAGGTTGGCCAACATGTGTTACATTGTCCAATTCCAAGCAAGCATTGTAGTTGGACAGAATTTTGAGCCAGTTTACCAGGATGATGTGATCAGCTCTCTTGAGCTGACTTGAGCCTTTGGAAGCTGATGGGGGAGGATTGTTGGATTTTGAGTTCCTTGGGGGTGATTAATTTTGTCCACTGGATGGTTTAATGGACTTGTGGGGGGAGGATTTCTGAGGGGCCATTTAAAAATAGTAAGAGGGATGAAGGGATGAAGGGCTATGAGAGTGTTTAAGTGGGGAGAGTGATGATATGATGAGAGGATGAGAGTGATGAAGAAAAGAGAATAGGAAGAGATGAGAGTGATGAATTGAAAAGAGGGATAAAGAAATGAGAGTTAGGATGTGATGAAAGAAATCAAGTGATGAGAGTGATGAAGTGATGAGGAAAGTGATCCAATGAGAGTTTGCTGGATTTGATGAAAGCAATAAACAGATGAGAGTGATAAACTGATCAGGATAGTGATGCAATGAGAGTCAGTTGGATGTGATGAAAGCAATAAAGTGATGAGATTGATGAAGTGATGAGGATAGTGATTAAGAGATGAAGAGCAATGAATCAATTTTTTTTCCAATGAGGTTGGATTTAGAAGGAGGTGGGAAGCCAGGGGTGGATCATGTGGACAGTGGGTGGAAGCCTTTAAATAATTTATTTGAAAAAACAAACTTATTTCCAGGTAACTCTGACATGTCTGATGTGAAATAAGTGTGTTTTTTCATTTTTAATGGTGGGTTTGAAACCTGCCATTAAAAAATGGCAGGTTTGCTTAACTCTGATACACTGTAATAAATAGATAGATAACTAAATAAATAGATAGATAAATAAATATAAAAATAAATCATGTTGAGAACAACCCATTTGACCCCTGTATAGGCCCTCACCCTTTGATTGTGTTGTGTGGGGCCCTACAACACTCCCACATGACTGGGAGTCATGAATTTATCATCACCCTTTTTTTCTTTTTCTTTTTTCTTTCTTTTTTCCATTATTCTTTCTTTCTTTTTCTTTTTCTTTTTCTTTTTCTTTTTCTTTTTTTTTTCTTTTTCTTTTTCTTTTTCTTTTTCTTTTTCTTTTTCTTTTTCTTTTTCTTTTTCTTTTTCTTTTTCTTTTTCTTTTTCTTTTTCTTTTTCTTTTTCTTTTTCTTTTTCTTTTTCTTTTTCTTTTTCTTTTTCTTTTTCTTTTTCTTTTTCTTTTTCTTTTTCTTTTTCTTTTTCTTTTTCTTTTTCTTTTTCTTTTTCTTTTTCTTTTTCTTTTTCTTTTTCTTTTTCTTTTTCTTTTTCTTTTTCTTTTTCTTTTTCTTTTTCTTTTTCTTTTTCTTTTTCTTTTTCTTTTTCTTTTTCTTTTTCTTTTTCTTTTTCTTTTTCTTTTTCTTTTTCTTTTTCTTTTTCTTTTTCTTTTTCTTTTTCTTTTTCTTTTTCTTTTTCTTTTTCTTTTTCTTTTTCTTTTTCTTTTTCTTTTTCTTTTTCTTTTTCTTTTTCTTTTTCTTTTTCTTTTTCTTTTTCTTTTTCTTTTTCTTTTTCTTTTTCTTTTTCTTTTTCTTTTTCTTTTTCTTTTTCTTTTTCTTTTTCTTTTTCTTTTTCTTTTTCTTTTTCTTTTTCTTTTTCTTTTTCTTTTTCTTTTTCTTTTTCTTTTTCTTTTTCTTTTTCTTTTTCTTTTTCTTTTTCTTTTTCTTTTTCTTTTTCTTTTTCTTTTTCTTTTTCTTTTTCTTTTTCTTTTTCTTTTTCTTTTTCTTTTTCTTTTTCTTTTTCTTTTTCTTTTTCTTTTTCTTTTTCTTTTTCTTTTTCTTTTTCTTTTTCTTTTTCTTTTTCTTTTTCTTTTTCTTTTTCTTTTTCTTTTTCTTTTTCTTTTTCTTTTTCTTTTTCTTTTTCTTTTTCTTTTTCTTTTTCTTTTTCTTTTTCTTTTTCTTTTTCTTTTTCTTTTTCTTTTTCTTTTTCTTTTTCTTTTTCTTTTTCTTTTTCTTTTTCTTTTTCTTTTTCTTTTTCTTTTTCTTTTTCTTTTCTTTTTGTTTTATTTTCTTTTGCCTTTCCTTTCCTTTAATTTTGTTTTTTTCCTTTTTTCTTCCTCTTGTTTCTTTTATCTTTTTCTTTTTCTTCATTTTTATTTCCTTATTTATTTATTTTAATTATATTTTTGATATTATTGTTTCCTTGGCTTGCACTCTGGAGTTGTGAAAAAGTTTTTAATAGCACACCAAAACTCCAAAGAATTATTTATCAGGTCTCACAACCCATCTGAGTCCTGAACAGCTGTTCATGAATATGTGGGTTGTGTACAGGTTGTGTAGGGTTGTAAATTTATCACAACCCCTTATTTGGTTTTTTTGTTTAATATAAATTTTCAATGATTCATTCAAAGCCTGAAGATCTGGAATTATTTTCCATTTTATAATTCATTTCTGGGTTTATGTTTATGGAATTTGAGGCTTTTTGATTTTTCTGTCCATTACATGAGGATGATGATAGTTAAAAATTTATTCAATCTGTATGGGATGTGAGGTGCAAGACCCCATTGGCTTAAAATTATTTTTGTCCAGAAAATGATGAGGCGTTTTATATGAAATAGTTTTAAATTAAGAATTCAAGAAAAAAATTCCCTGATTACCCATCTGGAATTCTGTTGAAATTTTGAATCAGGATCTTCCTCCTCCATTTCAGTGATACTGTGAATTCATCAATTCTGAGAAGCAAAAGATCCAAAGAGGAAAATATTTGGTCCAAGAATGCATTTTAACTACTGGTTGAAGCTGGGGTAGACTGGATTGGTTCTGGTAGAAATGGATTTTCTTGAATATCATCTTCTGTATCTGATTCTGGCAAATCATAGGTTTCATTTTTACCTTTATTTTCATCATTATTTTATTTTTTTAAAACTAGTTTGAGGACTGGAAAAAATATTCTAAGGATTAATAGACTTGTATATTTGGGAATCAAAATTGACTAAGTGGGTTATTTTGGCTTTCTTCCCAAAGTTTTTTACAATTTGATTGTAGAAAGTAAAAATTGAATTCAATTTCTCTATCACTGGGTTGATCCTCTTAGCTTTGATTGCATTTTTTATTCCAATTCAAATGGATATGGAGAAGTAATTTTCTTTTCATTAATTTTCTTAATGCTTCTTGAATAAATAACTCATCTGTTTTAATAAAAAATGAAACTTAAATTTTGGTTTATTTTTGGGATCATTTGCAATCAGGAAATAAATTTTGAAATTAGAAGAAGTATTTTGGGAACCCCTTGTTTAATATTCAGACACAAATGATCATTTATCATTGGAATAAAGCTTTATACATTTAAAAATAATTAGGTGATTTTCTTGCTTTGGTTGACCAAAAGATTTTCAAGCCAAAGGAGGCTAAATTTTTGTTGTAGCTTGGGGGGGGAGGGGCTTGGGTTGTTTGTAATTATTGGTGGAATCTTTTTTTGTGGCTTTCTGACAGTTTGTTTTCATTTTTATTTCTGGAAAATTAAAATGAAGTGATAAGGCTGGAAGTGTGAAGTAGCAATTGAATAATGAAGAGAAATGAAATCATGATGAGGTGGGAATTAGGAATAAGAAATGATAATATGAGGAGAAATGAATTTCATCTCCAGTCTTAGTAGGGTTTATCAAAGTTAAGCAGACCCACCATTAAAAAATGGCGTGTTTCAACCCAAATCTGCCATTTCAAACCCGCCATCAAAAATCAAATAACACACTTATTTCAGATCAGACATGTCAAAGTTAACATGAAATAAGTGAGTTTTTTCAATTCAATTATATAAAGGATTTCACTGGCTCAACCACGCGTCATTCCACATCATCACCCCTGGTTTCACTCTCTGACCTCATTGGAACACTTAATCACTCTCATTGCTTCATTTCTATCCTCATTGCTTCCTCACTCTCATTGCTTCCATTGATTCATTGATATCCTCATCACTTCATCACTCTCATTGCTTCATTACTCTCATCACCTCATCACTCTCATCAATTTCTCACACATTATCACTTTCATCACATCCATCCTCTCATTACTTTATTGCTTCATACCTTACTCTTATTAAATGTCCCCTCAGCAATCCTCCCCCTGAAAGCCCACAAAAAAATCCAATGGACCAAAGCAAACATTCCCCAGGAACTCAACATCCACAAAATCTCCCCCATCAGCTTCCAAAGGCTCAAGTCAGCTCAAGAGAGCTGATCACATCATCCTGGTAAACTGGCTCAAAACTCTGTCCAACTACAATGCTTGATTTGGATCCAAAAATGAAACACAAGTTGGCCAACCTCCATCCTCTAAGTTTAATGGTTATCTCCTGATGGCCACTGAACTCAAAAATAAAACCAAAGTTAGGCTGGATCTTCCATGCAAACAGATGCAGGAGCAATTGAAGAACTATTGAACCAATTACAAAAAAGCCCACTCCATGTCAATCTCCACTGGCTTTGGTATCACCTACTCCAATAAAGCAAAGGGAATCAACTCTGTGGTTGATGATTTGGACTACATTTGTCCTTTTTATGTTAAAATTGATGAAATCTTTGCAAGGAAGGCCAATATCACCCATTTAGCCGCTTTTGATGCCCAACCATCAGATTCAGTTGATGCTGAGGACCTGGCTGTGGATGCTCAACCTAGCAATGATGATACTGAGGTGATGAAACCTATGAGTGGCCCCAATCTGATGTGGAGGAGGATATTCCAACAGAATCAGCTCTAATCACATCAAAATCAGAATTGATCAACAATTCAAACTCTTCCTTGGACCCCTCACTTCCTTCTTTTGATTGCTCTTTTCCTGGGGTGGAAGAACTTAACAACTTGGCCAATGATGAGCAATTTCTTCCTGTATTGCCACTACCATCAATATCTGCTCAAGTAAGCACCCAAGTTATTTTCTCTTCTTTCTGGTTAATCACAACTGATTTATATTGTAAAAAAACAGCCTTATCCATAACTGATTGGCTGAAAACTCAAGCAAATGGGGCCTCCCACATTGCCCTCAAATGAGAGTGACAACGCTCCCACACAAACCTCCTCCACAAAGGGAAAGTGAAAGGTGTCCAATCCCATAAAAATCAACCCTAATAGCCATCAAAAGGCAAGAAACACTTAAGGTTTTTCTGGCTTTGAGGATATCATGGAGAAGCAAGATTCAATTAAGTTCATTTATTTATTGTGCTTGATTTCAAAATCAAGCTCATTCCTATTCCCATTGTGGTGTCATTATATAGCCTCAGGTCGGGGACTGCGTCGCGGCCTGCGCGCTCAGCATTTGGTAGGTTAGGCTCAGCAGTGGGGGTGCGCCGGTCCTCAGCAGTAGCCGCTGCGGGTTCAGCAGTAGCGCTGCGGGCTCAGCAGTGGGCGCGGCGGGATCAAGCACGCGACTGCGGGCCAGGTCTGACTAAGGGAGGCGGGCCGCGACCCGCTTGGATGTCCGACTCACGGATGGAGCTGGGCCGACCAGGTTCTCGGAACGGCTAGTCGGGGGAGGAAAAAGCGGGGCGACAGCGGGGCTATATGCGTGGG
This sequence comes from Puccinia polysora, assembly GCA_025617555.3. Classification (NCBI taxonomy): domain Eukaryota; kingdom Fungi; phylum Basidiomycota; class Pucciniomycetes; order Pucciniales; family Pucciniaceae; genus Puccinia; species Puccinia polysora. The sequence continues at coordinate 5,718,663 of CM062639.1, forward strand.
CAGCCGCGCGCAAGCGCGGGCCGGCCACGGGACGGGAAATCCACGACGGCGCGTCGGGTGGATGCGCGCAAGTGCAGCAAACTTTGGTATCGCGCGGCAGAGGGCCGCGCCACGAAAAGGCAAACCGGATGCGCGTAATGGCAGGCGAGCTGGCGGGGATAGGGTATGGGTATGGGTTGGGGGATGGGTCAGGGTTCTGGGTCTAGGGTTCCTTCTTCATGGTTGCCAGCCTGTCTTTGTGCTTGTGCTTAGGTTAGGGTTGAGGGGGAGGGCTCAAATACCCTTCCCCTCGACTCCGGGTTGTAGGGGGGATATCTGATCCATCTATCTCTATATCTCTCTCTCACTCTCTCTCTCTCTCTCTCGGAGAAAAGGAAAGGAAGCATTCTCGGTCTTACAGACGCTAGAACCATTGATCCCGTAACTAGGGACAATTTCGTGAGGGATAACCTCGAAAGTTTCCACATCTGGGGGTCTGGCCGGGAACTTTTGATCCGTTCTCAGTCTCTTGAAGATTACGCAGAATGCTACCGACAACCGCTCCGGGATCCAATGCTCCCCTTCCCTACCCTCCACGCCCGACTCCCGTCTCTGCTGCTCAACCCCCTCCGCCGCCGTCCGCTCATGCTCCTAGAGTTAGCAGGTTCGCTCCTCCCTTGGAAGGGTTGTTGGACATGGAGGCAGAGGCCCCTTGCCGCGTTTGGTTGAGGCCGAGGGATTTCCCTCATCTTTGGTTCAGTACCTTGGATGTCGAGCGGTTCCTCTCTAGGTTCGAAGGGATTGCGGACTTGGAGGGCCCGTTGGGCGCGGATAAGGTTTGGACTATTGTGCTGTTCATTACCGAGGAGGAGAAGCTGCGGGACGTGGAAGAAATGGTTGGATACGAGAGGCAAGACTGGGGGAAGTTGAAAAGCGAGATGTTGGCGAGGTGGGGAAAGCGTGAACCCCGGTTTTGGGAAAGCGACTTCGATCGAGCTGCGGAGGAGGCGATCGAGAATGGCGGGGTGCAATTGCGCAAAGGATTAGTGGAATATATGTCAAGGTTTGAGCGAATCTACGGGTACCTTGCAAAGAACGAGGTCGTCGCGGGTCAGACGGGTGCCATGAAGCGGGCGTTTCTGGGGGGTCTTGCGCCCCAGCTCCGTTCCAGAGTGCAACAATACCTGTACAACCACGGCCTGGTTAAGAGGTCGCTGGATGGGAGCGTCGCAATTCTCCCCAATCTTTTGGTTATCCATCAAGCCGTGGAAAGCGAAATCGATTTGGACAAGCTCATCGCGGATACGGCACAAACATACCCGTCTTCCTCCAAGAAATCGGTCACGATCTCGGCGCCGGCCCCCGACCAAACTTCGGCCGCGCGGCCGCCAATGCCCTCTCATGCCGGACTTTCCCAGCAGTCTCTGGGACCATCAGTCGGGGAGATAACGGAGATTCTGCGGGACATAAGGGTTTTTCTCAACCGGACACCGGCTCCTACAGCTCCGGCAGCCGTACCGTTTCCGGCGGCTCCTTCTCAACTGCGCGCGGTGCCGCCTCACATGGCGGAGGGGTTCCAGCCCCCTAGCGGATCATCCGGATCATACGGGTTGCCGCGATGTTCATATTGCGGGGAGAGAGGGCACTGGAAGTCAGTTTGTGAGGATCTCACTCGGGACATGGACGAAGGGCTTGTTTGCGCATCCGGGATGACGTACATATTTCCGACGGGTGAATCGGTGGACCTGACCAAGGACAAGCCACCACCAATGGTGCAAGTGCGGGAAAGAGCGAAGGCTAAGACCAAGACTGCTCGGGATTGTAACCGCGCCCGGAACCTGGGTAGCGCCGAGAGTGGAGGCCAAAGTCAGGGCATTGGCGACAAATGAGCGTATTGCGATGGATGTTGACGAGCAACCAACGGCCTTGAAGCCAGTCGCGCGAGTACCAATTTCGGACGGGCCGTCCTCTAATCCCGCGGGAAAGAAGAAGGCCGCGGACATTGTCCGGAGGGTAATGGGGAACGACTCACCAATACCCCTGACCCTACGAGAGCTAGCGGCGGTGTCCCCCGCGGTTGTCGACAACGGTTCAGCGGGTTAACATGGCGGAGGAGGAAATGGATCCCGAGCCGTGCCGGTCAAAGTCGGTATCCGTCCCGCTTGCTTATGTTGCAATGACCATCGCCGGGCGGAAGGTGTGGGCGATGGTGGATAGCGGGTTGATGGTCAACCTGCTCCCATCAAGGTTGGTGGACGAGCTCGCTCTGGTGCGGAGGAAGTGTGCGATGGGTCTTCGGGCGTTAAATGGCGGGGAATGCTGCGTGGATGGAGTAGTAGAGGCGGAGGAGGTGGAAGTCGCCAAGGTCTGTAAGCCTCTGTCATTTCTCTCAGTGGAATGCGGAGACGTGATTCTAGGACGGCCATTCATGTTTGGGTTCCGAGCCCAAATGGCCTTCAACGCCGAGGAAGGAACGGAGGCGCTGACCGTCAAAGACTCGCTCGGAGCGCAGTTTGAGACGACAATCTGCGATCACGGGAGAGGGAAATGGGTACAGGACCCAATTTCTGGCAGCAACAAAGAGTCCGGCGCGGGGGTTGACCGTAAGGGTTACCCTGCGGAGGATTTTTCCTAGTCGGCCGCGGGAACCGTGCGGAGCAGGCTCCGGCTCAGCACGGGCGGCCGACAGGTGAGGAGCAAGCGGGGGAGGGCGCGCGTGGGGCGCAGGTGCCAGAAGTAAGTCCCATTCCTCAGTATGCATTGCCGGAAGGCGCTACGCTTCGAAAACCCTATCATCGTGCCACAGTCGTGAGCAAAGGCAAAAGCCCCGGTCTGGTCATTACTAGGACTTACGACGGCAACGATTGGGTCTGGATGGCGCGGTGTAACGCGGGCAAGTACAAACTGGTAGCGCGGAAAGTCCGGCCACGGAACGAGCCAATGCCTCAGGGGCTCAACGAACCCTTACGACCGATCGCGTGGTCCCGCGACCCGTGGGAGACGCCCCTTAGGAAGAATGGATGGGTAACGCGGTCGGCGCAAATCACGGACGAGCGGGTGGACGCCCTTAACTTCGGACCAACGGGATGGCTGAGTGCGGAGGAGATGGATCTGCTGGTGTCGGTATTGGTAATGAGGGAGAAGGCGCTTGCTTTTGGACCGGACAAGCGCGGGTTGTTGAGAGGTGAGATTGGGGACCCTTACGTTATTCCCACTGTCCCTCACGAACCGTGGCAAATCAAGCCAATTCCGATCCCCAGTACCGTTTGGGAGCCCTTTCTGGAGCTGGTACGGGAGCGCGTGAGGACGGGGCTTTACGAGCAATCCACGTCAAGCTACTCGAGTCCTATCTTTGCGGTCGTTAAGCAGGACGGGAAGTCGCTAAGGATTGTTCACGACCTTCAGAGGCTAAATTCGTTCACTATTCGCGACGCAGGGCTTCCCCCGCGCGTGGAAGAATTTCTGGAGTCGATGGCTGGGCGCGCTTGCTACGGGCTGGTGGACGTGATGGGGGGATATGACCAGCGAGAACTCCACCCTGACTCGCGGCCACTGACGGCGTTTGAAACCGGGCTAGGGAGGATGCAGCTGACGCGGCTACCGCAAGGTGCGACCAACTCAGTGGCGGTATACCAAGCCCAAATGACCTGGATACTACGCGACGACCTTCCGGAAGGCGTGCAGATCTTCATTGACGACGCTGGCATTAAAGGCCCCAGAACGGACTACAAGGGCGCGGTCCTAGAGGATGCACCCGCGATCCGGCGATTCGTCTGGGAATACGCGGAGACTCTGGAACGAGTCCTCTTCCGAATTGAGGAGGCAGGCCTTACTGTTTCCGGGAAAAAGTTGGCGGTCTGCGTTCCGGCGCTCGAAGTACTGGGGCATGTCGTGGCCTACAACGGGAGGCGAATAGCTGAGAAGAAGCGGAATAAGGTTCTTGAATGGCCGACCCCTCAGACAGTGTTGCACGTCCTGCAGTTTCTGGGGTTGTGCAGCTACGTCCGCATGTTCATCAAGCGGTTCGCGGAAGTAGCAAGCCCAATGCGGGCATTGATGCGTAAGGGGGCGGAGTGGAAGTGGACCGAGGGATGCAATGCCGCTTTTGCAAAGCTCAAGGAAATGGTGGGGCATGACATCGTCCTTCGGGACCTTGATTACGACGCCGGAGGGATACGCCTGGCGGTCGACTCTAGCGAGTTCGGCGCCGGGGGGGTCTTGACACAGGAGGAGGACGGAAAAGATAGGCCGGTGCTCTACGAATCGGTCACCTTTACCGCGACAGAGAGTCGGTATTTGCAGCCAAAGCTGGAGCTGTGCGGTGTCACCAAGATCGTACGGCGGTTGCAGCACCTTTTGTGGGGTGTGCACTTTGAGCTCCTGGTTGACGCGGAGGCCTTGGCGCGAATGATTAACTCACCGACGCTGCCGAACGCGCCCATGACCATGTGGGTAGCATTTCTCCAGTTATTCTCCTTTAACGTGGTGCACATTCCAGGAAAGGCGTTCACAATGCCGGACGCGCTGTCGCGGTACCCGCGGGACGACCCATACGAGGGGGCGGAACCCTTGGACGTGGAAGCTCCGGTCGTTTGGGTAGGGAAGACGGAGGCGGCGGTTTGTCTTCCGTTGCGTCAGTCGGGACGTTACGGGGTCTTGTGCTCTTATTTGCAGGATCTCCGGTTCCCCGAGGGCACAACGGAAAAGGTTGCCCGATGGGTGAGGCGAAACGTTCTGAACTTCTTCTTACAGGACGGTCAGTTATGGCGGCGGAGCGGTTCCGTGCCTCTTGTTGTCGCGACTTCTAGGGCCAACCAGGAGGTGATTCTAGGAAGTCTGCACGACGACCTTGGTCATCGGGGTGAGGTCAAGACGCGGAGGAGGGTGAAAGCAAGGTTTTGGTGGCCGGGGGTCGTTCGCGCGGTGCGCGACTGGGTGAAGTTGTGCGAGGCCTGCCAACGGCGAAGCTTGAGGCTGCCCAAGGAGGTCGGCCGCCCCACGGGCGAGGACGCGCTGTTCGGGCGCGTTTCGCTGGACGTGGTCCACATCAAGGCGTGTAAGTTTGCGTATTTGCTGGTTGCGCGCAACGATCTGTCTGGGTGGGTGGAAGCGAGGCCCCTAGCGAAGCTATCGGCGGAAAAGGTGGCTCAGTTTCTGGAAGAAGACTGGTTCGCGCGCTACGGGTTGCTTCGCTTGGTCACCGTCGACGGAGGGGCGGAGTTTTGGGGACGCCTGATGACGCTGGTGCAGAGTTGGGGAGCGAAATTTGGCCGCATGACGGAATACTACCCGGAGGGCGCGGGGATGATCGAGCGGGGGCATCAGCCAATCAAGGATGCCCTGGTGAAAATGTGCGGTGAGGACGGCAAAAGGTGGCAGGTGGAACTCCCCGCAGTCCTTTTCGCCGATTGGATCTCCATGAAGCGCTCAATGGGGTATTCGCCTTACCAGTTACTCTACGGGCAGCAGCCCGTGCTTCCCATGGACATCGAGCTGAACACGTTTTTGGGCGTGGATTGGTGGAAGGTTAAGACGTCCCCGGATCTGATCCAGGCGAGGGCTGAACAGCTCCTTAGGCGTGAGGAGACCTTGGGAAAGGCCGCGGAACGGTTGAAGAAAACCCAGACGGCGTCAGTCCGCTATTGGGACAAGCGCTGTTCCCATTGGCTCCGGGATCCGCTGCGGAAGGGGGACCTGGTCCTGCTGTATAATCGGAGTCTGGAATCCCAGTGGGGCCGGCTTTTCGCCAACCGGTGGAACGGGCCGTACCACGTGGCCTCTAAGTTCTTGGGCGGCAGCTACGGACTTGAGGAATTGGACGGGATGCCGCTTAAGCGGAAGGCCGCGGCTTTGCACGTGAAACGCTTCTTCGCGCGCGGTTCCACTTCCTTCAATGAGACGGCAAGCAATGATTTGGGGCCCGGGGGCAAAGCAGTCCCAGAGTCAGACGACGGCGCGGATCGTTTGGATAGCGAAGTAGCGGCGCGCAACGCGCGACCCCGGAGAAGTAGGAGGTTGCAGACGGCTGGGGACAGCTGTCAAGCTGGGGGGGGCGCTAGGTGGTTAAGCTTTATTTGGTGAGGGGGGTGTTCTAGCCGGTTCACAGCCGGGACAACTAGACACCCCAGAATGTTCGTTTCCTTATGTTTTGGTTTGAGCTGGGCTTTGGATTGGTACTGGCTATGGTTTATTTATTGCAGGTAAGCGGGCGCGGCGTGGCGTCGGGCCCGCAAACGCGAGGACAAGCCCCGCGCACGGATGGCGGGACAAAGAGCTCTGAAGAAAAAATATATATATATATATATATAATAATAAAATAAAATAATAAATATAGGATATTTTCTTTCTCTTCTTTGGATTCGGGCTGTTTTCTTTCCTTTTTTTTGTCTGTTTCTCTCCTGTTTCTTTCTTCAACGGACGGGCGCGACGGTCAGGGATGGTATGGACGCGGATTAAAGCTTAGCTTGGTAAGGGGGTGCTCTAGCCGGTTCACAGCCGGAACGACTAGACACCCCAGAATGTTTGTTCCCATTGCTTCTCCCTTATACTCCCGGTTGTGAGCGCGCGCTGTTGGCGCAGTGTTTGTTTTTTTTTGTAGTACGGGTACGGGGAACTGTGTGGCAGTCCTTCTGGGGCGGTCCAGGTACCTCTTTCCTTGGAATAACTGGTCACTTACGGTTTCTCACGGAGGGAGCGCGCGGACGTGGATCTCAACCTCAACCTCACTCACACTCACTTCTCACGCGGACGCGGATCTCGGTATTTCACTCACTTTCCAGGACGCGGCCCTTTCTTTTCCTCGCGCAGCAATATGTATTTCTCCAAAGAACGCGGTACAACAATAGGACAAGAAAAGTAGGCGGGAAAGGAGAGAAGGAAGGGGGTGGGGGCGTCTAAGCCATTCGCATCATTTCCTCCATGTCCGCCCTTGATGATGCCAGTAGGGCCCGGTAAGACGCCAAGAACTCGCGCCGGGATTCGGAGGATTGGGCTCCGGGGGTTGCCAGAAAGTTGCGGAGCATCGCGGTTGATCGTTCCGCGAAAGCCTCAAAGCCAGCCGCCGGGAGTGCCATCAAAACCGGGATCTCCGGGATCTTGGGGGAGTTGAGGGAAGGCGGTGCCGGTGCTGGGACGGGGCTTGATCCAAACAAGCGAGGAGGTGATGAGGGGGTCCCCGGGGCATCGCGCGGAGGGCTCGGGCCATCTGGGGGCGATGACAGAACGATAATCGGGGACGGCGGAGGAGGGACCTTGGGGGTAGTGGGCCTCCCATCCGAGACCGCTGGTGACGCGGGCGGCGGTGGAGTACCTTGTGGAGCCGGGGCGGAAGGAGCCGGAGGGGGAACCGGGGCTGCAGCAGCGCAACGCCGGAGAATCTCATCGAGTTGCGGGTCCCTCGCGCCTTCCCTCATCCAAACGCGGTCCGACCAGAATCGTAGGGCCCTCCGATAGTCGTCAACGGACGAGAAATCCTCCTTCCGCGGCGGTCCCGCGCGGCGAAGGGGGGAAGCCAAGTCGCGACCCTCGCTCGGCGGAGGGCGGCGGGAAGGGGAGCCTGGTGGAGTCCATGAGTCCTCCGAGATGGTGTCATCGTCCGAAACCACAAACGGGTCGGGACGAGCCCTTTTGCGCGGCCTGGGGCGGGAGCCGAAGTTGGGGGGAGCTCGGGGCATGCCATCGCTAAGCGAGCAGTGGCGATGGCCGCGACGGCAAGCGACACAGGCGCATCGACCAGGAGCAATCGAGCACGCGTGCCCGTTCCGGGCGCAGAATTTGCAGGGGAGCATGACGGCGATGAGCGTGGGAGGGGAGTTGGTGGAGTGTGAGAAGAGGAGTGGGTAGGGAGGAGCGGGGTGCGGGTAGTCAAGGTGGCGATGGGAAGGGACCTCTGGGGACAGAACTCAAGTTGGGGGGGGATGTGGTGTCATTATATAGCCTCAGGTCGGGGACTGCGTCGCGGCCTGCGCGCTCAGCATTTGGTAGGTTAGGCTCAGCAGTGGGGGTGCGCCGGTCCTCAGCAGTAGCCGCTGCGGGTTCAGCAGTAGCCGCTGCGGGCTCAGCAGTGGGCGCGGCGGGATTGAGCACGCGACTGCGGGCCGGGTCTGACTAAGGGAGGCGGGCCGCGACCCGCTTGGATGTCCGACTCACGGATGGAGCTGGGCCGACCAGGTTCTTGGAACGGCTAGTCGGGGGAGGAAAAAGCGGGGCGACAGCGGGGCTATATGCGTGGGCAGCCGTGCGCAAGCGCGGGCCGGCCACGGGACGGGAAATCCACAACGGCGCGTCGGGTGGATGCGCGCAAGTGCGGCCAACTTTGGGTATCGCGCGGCGGAGGGCCGCGCCACGAAAAGACAAACCAGATGCGCGTAATGGCAGGCGAGCTGGCGGGGATAGGGTATGGGTATGGGTTGGGGGATGGGTCAGGGTTCTGGGTCTAGGGTTCCTTCTTCATGGTTGCCAGTCTGTCTTTGTGCTTGTGCTTAGGTTAGGGTTGAGGGGGAGGGCTCAAATACCCTTCCACTCGACTCCGGGTTGTAGGGGGGATATCTGATCCATCTATCTCTATATCTCTCTCTCTATTGGAGAAAAGGAAAGGAAGCATTCTCGGTCTTACAGAGGCTAGAACCATTGATCCCGTAACTAGGGACAACTTCGTGAGGGATAACCTCGAAAGTTTCCACACCGTCCAAAAAACAGTGAAATCAAAAATTGAATCCAAAAAACTTCAATTTAAAAAGGAGAAGTGGGATCATCAACTGGCTGTGGATTTTAAAAAGTGGAAAGATGAGAGTTTGGCTTGTGAACACAAGTTGGATGCTGAGTGGAAAATCAAACAGGCCATGCTGGAGTTTCAAAAAGAGGAAAAGGAGGAGGATCAAGAGCAAGAACAACTCAAAAAGGAGAGGGAAAGGCTAGCCCCTGAAAATAAATATAGGTTATTGGTAGCAATGGCATGTATTGGTAGCAGTAGAACTGTTGATGAAATAAAGGAAATTACTCAATTGCTTGGCTTTTAAATATATTTAATTTGATAAAAGTTTTAAAAATAAAAAAAATCATTTATGATTGCAAAAATGTTTGAGAGTATTTTCAAAACCACCAATGAACAATTTTTTTTATTTTTAATTATATTTCTTTCCTAAGGTATATTTTGCCACTGGCCAAGTCCTTTCTAGTTTTTTGAGTTTTTCTATTGATTTTCATGGACATGGCCATCCTAGTAGGGGTGGAAGTATCCACTTCAGGGAAAGTTGTTGAGTGTATGGGACTGACTGCAGTCAGGGTTGCTGAGGATACGCAGAGGTGAGGCAGGAAGAAGGATCATGAATTTCAGAGAAGGTCACTGAAGAAAGGAAAAAGTAGAAAAGGAAGTTATAAGAGACAAATAGAGGTTAGACAGACTTACCTGAGGATATGCAGAGGTGAGGCAGGAAGAAGGATGAGAGAAGAACCTTCAATCTGAATCAACCTCTGTACTCAGTTAGTAGTGAACAGATGATTTTCACAGACTGTGTGACATGATTCTTGGGAGTGGCATGTGCGTGCAAGAAGGAAACAGATGAGAGATGAGAGATATGATTAAATTATATGTGTGACAGGAAATAGGAAATATAGAAATGGGTTGACAGTTAGTCACAAAGAAAAGAAAAATAGTAAAGAGTGAAAACAAGAGTGAGAAAATAGTATGGAGAAAGTAGAAACAGAGACATGTTGTCAGCTTGCTACTATGTACAGAGCAACCTGTCATAGCAACACAAAACTATAAAAAATGAGAATATCTAAATTAACAAAAGAAGGATTGAGAAATCCATAAATATTATTGAAGAAATGGATTCCTCACCCAAAATTAGGTAGGGTCACTCACTGACCCCACCCTTGAAATCCAAGTCCTTACATTTTAAAAATAATTAAAAAGAAAAGTACTAAAAATTATGACACCAGTATGGCACCTTTTTTCCATTTTGACATTTCACACGTGTTGTCACGTATAGGGTTTACACCTAAAATTCACTCAGAATTGAGGTGTTGTGTATATTTTAGGAGTTACACGCAGAAATGTGTTATGTCAAAATTCCCGCGCGCAGCCCCGCATCACTATGAGTACCCCTACATACTCATAGTAGCAGTTTCCTGCGTACTAGAGACCTGCGCGCAGCCAATTCTGCCACGCACACAGCGGATCCCACCCCGCACGCATCTGAACTGACTGATCCCCGCGTCTGGATCTGTCGTGACTAATCTGGCAACCAGGTACCGCTCAAAAGAGCTACAACCTCATTAGGGTTGCCTGGCATATGTAACAAGTTGACATATGCATTATTACTATTCTAAAAAGATTAAAACTTAATTAAAATTAATAAAAATTAAGTTTAGAACATTTTTTAATAATAAATTAAAGATCAAGGATTACCACATAAATCATTGACTCTGATCTTTGAAGACCACAAAACACTACAAGGAGTGTTCATAAAAATTATTAAAAACTATCTACGTGAACAGAAGATGATGGGAAATCAGTAAATATCCACATCTTTTCACTTTAAAGAAATACTAATAGTACAAATGAAGGATGAGTGCAGAATGATCAAATTTAAGCCATAATAGATTAACAGATCCTGTGGCTAAAATATTACAGAAATCCAGAAGATCTAAGGTCAGCTGATTAACAGCACAGAGTGGACGTGTTAATCTTGCCCTGACTGGCTTTCCAGTCTCAGCCCATGAGCATAACTCTCTCTACGCGCTCTGAGAAGCTCAAAATCACCCCAAAAAGGTATTTATACAGACCTCTTTGGATCCATTATTCCATCATCAGTTTACCAGGAATTATTATTATCAATCAGAAACCGTTTCATTGTTAGTCAAGTGCTTATGAAGAATCTAATCAAGTGATTTATGACCAAGTCTGTAGTATTATTATTTATTTCTTAAAACCAATCAACCCTTGAAGTCTAGTCAGGCAATCCACCCCATCTGCTCTGAAACCCTTCCTATTATTGCAGGATTTTTGTGATAAAGTGCTCAGAGTGAGTGTTTCCCTTCCTGTCTAGGCCAGTGTGCTGTTATGCCCGGTAATTAGTGGAATAAGCCATTTCTAAGGCACCCATCTTCATTCCAAGGATCTTAAACTGCCTAAGGAGGCCCCTTGAAGAGAGGTTGCTTTGTCTGTAAAGACCCCCAGTCGTATAATACTGTGGCCCCTCTTTTATATACATATTGAAAAACTTTTATTACCAAACCAATTAAAACTTGCAACTTCTCTTATTATATTATTTATTTGAGCCTCTAAGCGTTCATTTTTGGAATAATAATTATTATTATTATTCCAGTATTTTTCTCACTCTCTGTAGCTAAAGGACTGCAAGGTTCCTGGTATCAGAGAGCTGACACATGTGTGGATATGGAATGGGTTTATTCCAACCCCCCCTTGCTGACCATGTCTGAGTAGACCAAAGAGCCCCTTATGGGATTGAAGCGGGACGCAAGACAAGGGCTTGGTCAGCATGTCAGCCAGGATGTCTTTGGTATTAATATGTTTGATGATAAAAACTGCGCATTTGACACACTCTTGAATGAAATGATGCCAGGCATCTATGTGCTTTTTTCAAGAGTGGTGTTTGGGGTTCTTGGCAAGAGCCTTGGCGCCTTCATTGTTGACAAGCAGGGAAACAGGGGATTCATCATGGACCCTTAGTTCACACAGTACATTGCGGAGCCAGAGACCCTACTTGCAGCAATCAGATAAGGCCTTGTACTTGGCTTTGGTGCTTGGGAGCAAGACTGTGGGCTGTTTCTTGGATCTCCATGAGATGGCGCCACATCCAACGCGGAAGGAGTAGCCAGATGTCAAACAATGGTGCCCCTTGTCTTTGGCCCAGTCCAATTCCAAGAAACCCTTCAGCCAGATATTGGGTCCCCCAAGATGGAGGCAGAGCTTTCTGGTGGTCCAAAGGTATTGGAGAATCCGGATTGTAGCATTCCAGTGAGTAACAGAAGTATCCTGTAGGAACTGGGACAGCCTGTTAATGGCAAACACAACGTTGGGGTGGGTGCATTGGGAGACCCAGAGGAGAGAGCCAATGAGTTGGTTGTATTGAGGGGGGGATTTGGGTTTGTCAGAGGTGCGCTTGACAAGATCTTTGAAGAGAGGATTGGTTGGGGAGCAAACGGTGGAGAATTCACCTGGTAGGAAGGACTTGGGGATGGAGAGGATGTAGTTTTGTTGACCAATGGAGACAGTACAGTCCTGCAGGTTTTGGTCAATGGAGATGGACAGGAATAGGGCAAGCTCCTCATCAGACTCCACCTTGAAGCGCTTACCAATGGATGAAATCAATGACTTGACAAACAAGTTTGTCCCAATAACAGCCAGATCATCCACCTGGGCGGTGATGGCTCCCAAAAGGGACCCTCCAGACAGTTTGAAATAAAGAGAGGGATTGTATGATGAGCGCAAAAGACCCAGAGATGGGAGAGCTGAGTTGAGTTTGCAATCCCATTGGCGTGGGGATTGCTTGAGTCCGTAGATGACCCTTGACACCTTGCAGACCCAATCTGGATGGAGCGGGTCCTTGAAGCCAGGAGGCTGGCTCATGAAAACAGGCTTGTCAAGATGCCCGTTGAGGAACATGGTCTTGAAATCCAGTTTATGACCAACCCAGCTGTGGTGACCCAAAAGGCTAAGGAGAATGCGTAGAGTTTCTGGGAGTAGAGTGGGGGAAAAAACTTCAGAGAAGTCAAAGCCGCATACCTGGGAAAAGCCCATGGCCACAAGAAGAGCCTTCAGCATTATCACCAAGCCATTGGCAAGGCGTTTGACCTTGAAGACCCACTTGCACCTGATGATCTTTCCATCCTTTGGAGGCAGTACTAGGACCCATGTTTGCATGCCTTTGAGAGAGGAGATCTCTTCTTGAGCAGAGAATATCCATTGATGGCGGTGGGGAGACCAAAGTAAATGCTTCCATGTTTTGGGGGTAGTGAGGTTGTCCTTCACAATGGTGGACCTGGAGTAGTGCCCAAAGGGCAACAGAGGATGAGAGACATGGGCTGAGAAATGGGGAGGCGGGGGAGGGGAAGGAGAAAGGCATGGAGGAGAGACAGAAAGGATAATTTGGGACATGGTGGAGACGGCTGGCAGTGTCAGGGAAAGTGGAGGGAGGATGGCGGAGTTGTCAGAGTGGGTTTCACTGGGGGATCTGATGCAACCAAAAACAGGGGGGGTTGAAGAGGATGTGGCGAGAGATGGGGCAGCAGGATCAGCAACAACGGGAGAGAGTTGATTTCCAGGCAAGTTAGGAGGCATTGGGACCTGAATTGAACATGGCAAGGTTGCTGGAGAAGGGGGAGCAGAAAGAGCAGGGATAGGCAGGAAAGGAGATGGAGGAGAAGGAAAGGCCATAGGGGAGGAAACGGGGTGAGAAAGAGGGGAGAGAGTTTGTGTGTGCTTGGGCCAAGGCAAGTGGGAGTGGTTTGGAGAAGTAGGATGAACTTCATCTTGAGGCAAGAACCCATATGGCAAAATCTTGTTGTTAAAGATGCAGTCCCTGGACTTGATGACTTTCTTTGTTGCAAGGTCCAGGAGTCTGTAGCTGGAATGATTGTACAAATAGGACAGGAAAATGGATGAGAGACCTTTCATGTCAAGCTTGTTCCTATTTGGCTTGGGTAGCTTGTACCAAACTAGGCAGCCAAAAGGGTGAAGGTCCAATGGTCTGGTTTCTTTGTGTTTGAGGATGGTGTTGGTTGAGACAAAACCGCAGGGAGTCTTGCATGGGTAGGAGTTATAGGCATGTAGGAAGTGCTTTAAGGCATTGACCCAGTAAGATTTTGGAAGATTTGACAAGATGAGAAAGCATTGGATGAGGTTTGAGATTGTGCAATTGGAACTTTTGGCAACCCCATTCAGCTGAGGAGAGTGATGCGGTCCTGGTTTGTGCACAATCCCTTTTGAAAATAGGTAAGATTTCATCTGTTGGTTGACATATTTGCCCCCATTGTCAGACTTGAGGTAGAGTATCTTGTGTTTGTATTGATTTTCAAAAAAGGAGATGAAGAGTTTTGTGGAGAGGAGAACGTCTAATTTCAGGCAAATGGGATGGGCAAACATGGCCTTGGAGCAGTCTTTGATGAAGGTGACAAAGTATTTTTACCCTTCTCTCAAGACCGTCTCAAAGCTACATACGTTAGAGTGGATGATCTTACCAGGTTCAGTTGAGCGGTGACTGATTCAAGAGTGAAATGGTGCCCTTGTCATCTTTGATTGTACACAGATGGGGAATTTCTGTATGTCAAGTTTGTTGTTGATCTCTGTTGATATTCCATGAGACTTGAGGTATTTCTGGAGAGACTTCAGATTCAGGTGAGACAACCTACAATGGTAACCAAAAAGAGAGTTATCAGGTGCATTTGATGTGACTGAGAAATTCAACTCTTTTCTGCTTACTATGTTTTAAGGTAAGTAGTAAAGATTTACCTTTCTGTATCCGGTTTGAAGCGGCTATTGGTTGACATTTGATGTGGATCTACTGATGATTTTACATTTTTCCTTTGTAAATACAACAATGAATCCAGAATTACATATGCTGGAGATTGACAGAAGTGGTTTGTGAAGTTTTGGAACTACCAGTGATTGGATTTGGCAGAACAGAAAAGAGATCAATCCTTTCTCCTTAGAGCTGATGACCAATCCATCTGCAAGCCTGACCAATGTGTTGTCTTGCTTCCTGTTCTTACCTTGATGTTCATATGGTTTCATCAATATTGAGCAGCCCAAGTCAAGGTAGAAATCAAGATTATTGTATCAAACTGCAGTCAAGAGATGGCAGGTGGCCAAACCAGTGTGAACAATGATTTGAGAGTTGGAGAAATTGTCAGAATCAGATTTGTATTTATTTTCAGAGACCCTAGCTTTTCTCAGGTTTGCGTTAGACAACTTTGATGACCCAGTTGACATATTCTTTGATTTACTATTGTTTCTTTTCATGTGGTTTATAGATTTGTGGACATCAGGGAACCTGGAAAAAGAGTGTCCCTTGGTCTTTCAGAGGGTAGATAAGTAGGTTCTTGAGGAGCTTTGCAATTCTGAACCTCTTCTGGTTTGTGTCTTTGATTTAGAGTGAGTTTCCTGAAGAGATTTGGCTGAGTTTGCAAGTGCATATTCATCCCATGTTTGTCTTTGGAGGTTTTCTTGTTTCAGTGCCCCTATGAGTCTTCATGAGGGGATCAATTCCTCATTCATCATGCTAGACACACATCCAAGCCATTCATTGGGAAGTGAGAGCAAAATTGGGGTATACTGAAGATTGTTGTCTGTGAGAGGGTTTTTGGGGGTAATAAGGGAAGACAGTTTTTCTCCATATGTAAAAATTTCTGTAAGATGAGAAGCCATATCTTTATCATTCAGTTTAGTGAGTAGAAGTTTTTGTAGCCAATGAATTTGGCCTCCTGAAGAGCTTTCTTGATGGGCGTCTCAAAGAGCATTCCACATACCAAGTGCGCTTTCCTCATTTTTTCTTATAAACTGAAAGTTTGAGATTTTTATTGATCTGGATATGACTGAGCAAACCGCCAGGTGGTCTTGGACCCACGTTTCTTGGTTGTGTTCCTGTGGATTGTTGTTTTTTAGGAGATAACCAACTCCTGGGGCTTGGAAATGTATCCTGAGGATCATTTCCCAGTCTAGGTAGTTTGAATCTGAACTGGGAGAGTTGAGGGGATTGATGGGAGGTGTTTTTAGCACTTGTTGTGAGTTTGTAGTTTTGTTCATTTTTACAGCACTTGAGGTGATGGATCATTCAGTTTATCTAAGTATTTTTCAAGGTAGCTCTGGGCTCATAACCTGTTGAGTGTGTGGGACTGACTGCACTCAGGGTTGCTGAGGATACGCAGAGGTGAGACAGGAAGAAGGATCATGAATTTCAGAGAAGGTCACTGAAGAAAGGAAAAAGTAGAAAAGGAATTTATAAGAGACAGATAGAAGGAAGACAGACTTACCTGAGGATACACAGAGGTGAGGCAGTAAGAAGGATGAGAGAAGAACCTTCAATCTGACTCAACCTCTGTACTCAGGTAGCAGTGAACAGATGAGTTTCACAGACTGTGTGACATGATTCTTGGGAGTGGCATGGGCGTGAAAGTAGGAAAAAGAGGAGAGATGAGAGATATGATAAAATTATATGTGTGACAGGAGATAGGAAATAGATCAATTGGTTGACAGTGAGTAACAAAGAAAAGAAAAAGAGTAAAGTTCAAAAACAAGAGTGAGAAAATAGTATGGAGAAAGTAGAAACAGAGACATGTGTGGATATGGAATGGATTTATTCCAACAAAAGTACAGTCCTTGTACCTGTTTGCTGCCCAAACCATTTTCACAATTCCCTTTTGTTTTAAATCAATCCCAATCCCCAAGTCTGGGAACACAAATTTGCCATTGGATACTCAATATTCATCCTTGTGGTCAATAAGTTTTCCATTCAATTTTTTGGTTGGGACCATCAGTAAAAAGGAATAGTTAGAGACATCACCTTTGTAAATATGGGGTCTGTTTTAGAAGGAGTCCAAGGTGAAGGTGATGTGAGGGGGGCAGTCAAAAGCAGTAACACCAGATCCAAATTCCAATGAGGAGAAGGAAGGGATATTGTTCTCCATCATAGCTTCATGGTTGGAATCAAACACATGTTTGGCTAATTTTTGAAGCATTTGGCCCAATATTTGAGAGACCTTTTCAGACCTAAGGTTCAAAAAATAATACTCTTTAGGAGAGGATTTGACAGCATCTTTCTTCAAATATTTTCCAAATAGTTCAGAAGGTTCAATCAATTGTTTCCATCCAATTGCACACATTTTACCACCCCCAGATCTTGAGGAACCAACAGTGTTGACAAATGTTTTGGATTAGTGAAGGAATGTTGTTACTGAGTTGATGTCCTTCTTCACTTGCTCAGAGTTTTCATTCAAAGGGACAAATTTTATGGTTACAACCATAGCCTCATGATCTGATCAATCTTGAACATATACTTTTCCAGAGCTGAAGAAATGGAATTTTTTGATCTTTTTTTGGCCTGTTCCAACTCTTCAAGGTTTTTTTTTTTGACTTTTCTTGACAACGGACAGATACAGGTTCAAGGGACATAGTTTTCATGAATACCAAACAACCTTTTCATTAATTTTTTCCTCAGTCACTTCCAATGAAATTTCAGAATCCCTCATTTGAGTCCTCCTTCTTTGGAAAGCCCTTCTCTTCCCACTTCTCTGTATGTTTTTCAAAATATCTCCTTCCATCTATTTCCCTCCCAACTGTATACTTTGATTGTGGTGAGGACCAAGATGGAAATCCATAAGTTGTAACATTAGGAGTTTGGTGGGAGAAGAATGGGCCTTCAAGAAATGGTGGTCAAAGGGGTGGAATGATGGATTTCATTGCATGGAATTAAAATAAAAAAACACAAAACACAAAACACAAAACACAAAACACAAAAAAAAACATTCATTAGTCTGGTAAAATCAAATTAGATGATCAAAAAACAATACCAGTGAAATTTCCTACAAAAAAAATGGATCAGTCAACTTTTAATCATCAGGGAGGAGGAGGAGGATGAGGGGCAGGGGGAGGTCAGCCAATTGATTGATTTGAAAGCAATTGATCAATTTATTGCTGATTTATTGGAAATCAATTGATCAATCTCTTGCTGATTGATTGATCATTTGCTTTCCAATCAATCAGGAGGAGGTGGGAGGTTTTGAAATATTTCTTTTTCTTTCTTATACATTATTCTATCCTTCTTTGACTTCATTTCCTTTTTCCTATTTATATCTCTTGAAAAGCTTTATCCTGGTGTTCTAAACACCCTAGATACTCCATTGGACTGTTCTCATCCCTCAATCTGAAGCTCTAGGCCAAAAATGCCAACCTTGCAACATTCCACGTGCTGCTTCATGCTTGGCAGGCACGGGCTTATGTCACCCCCAGATGCTCACGCATTCCCCACATTGCTTTCTTAGATGTTGGGGGATCTGGAGATCATGATCATCAAGGTTAAGGGCTTCCTTGGCCTTCCAATTTGACCTCCTTCAATCAGAGCTCCTGGGGGAAAAATTCCAACTTCAAGGCTCTCATCATCTTCAACACTTCAAGGCTCAACCTTCTGCCATCCAACTAGGCTCTTGTTGAAGATACTTAGCTGATTCTTCTGGACCTCCCAATCTTGGGACTTCCACACTTCTCTAATTGGACTAATTTGATGCAAAGACCAACAACTACACTTAAAGTGGGGAACCTGTGGAGATCATCCTTTATTGGAGGCTATTTCTTCTGATTCCGTTTTGTAACTTCCTTTTCCTCCTTGAATCATACTGGTTTGCTGTTTGACTGCTGATAAGAGGCATGATGCCCACTTCCTTTGCTGTATTCCCAAAAAATCATGCCTGTTCTTTCAGTTCTTGTTTTTGTTTTCTAGCAATATCATTCAATTTCATTACAATTAACAGTTGAAATTGCTACAAACAATCACCTTCTCCTCAGCAAATCAACAAACCAGAACAGAACTACATAATGAGTGACAGCTTCCAGTCCAATATTTCAAAATGAGCTCTTGATTCAATTCCTCTTCTGACCCTGGATAACTTCTCCCTGTGGAAATCAAGGACAACCAATCTCTTTAGGCTTCAAATGCTCTGGGAACCGCTGATCTCTGAATCCCTCAAATTGGATCCCATTGTTAACATCCAACTAGTGACTCTACTCACTGCCAAGCTTGATTCCTCTATCCACCTAAATGTCATTGATCAGGATAATGAAAGTGATGCCAAACTTATCTGGAAATCTATTAACCGGTTCTTTGCCTCCTGCAATGCCTCTAACTGCGCTAGAGTATTTAACAAATTCTGCACAATCCAATTCAACTCTCACAACATCCAACTGTTCATTATGAAAATTCAAGCATCCATCACCAAGTTTGTTGAAACCGGTATCTCTATTCCATTGGACATTATTGCCTACTCCATCCTACAAAAGCTTCCCCCTTCGCGGGTTCATCTAAAGAGTCAGATCACCCACTCCAATAACGAGGTTGTTCCCAATATGATTCTTGATCATCTCAGGGTCCACTTTAACAACCACCAACTCCGTTCTTCCTTCAAATACCATCCCACTGCTCTTGCTATGTCCAAATCCACCCAATGTAAATGTGACTGGCAAAACTCTAACGCTCCTCATCCGGAATCTAGATGCTGGCTGCTCCACTCTCATCTTTGCCCTTGTCATCCTTCCCAAAAGGCTAAGCCTGAAGATCATGTTAGAAATTTCACGTCTCACCTTCAGGATCCCACCCTCTTCATTGTGGACTCAGGATGCTCTGCTCACATGGTATATACTCTGACTCAAATATGTTCATTTCTCTCTCCACAAATGAAGAAGGAGTAGTTCAAACTGGTTACGGAGTAGAAAACCTAAAAATAAAGTGGAAAGGCTCCATAAAGTTGTCCAACAAATACAGTGACCTCTTGCTAAAAAACGTGCTCTATGTTCCTGATTTGGCTGTTGTTGGGATTACTATCTTTCACTTTCCTATTTTATATTTTATATTTATTATTTATTTTATTTATGTTCAAGAGTATTTTCATGTTCTTTTCTTTTTTATCTATTTATTCTTTTCTCTTTTTATATTTTCTTTTCCAGCCATTTCTCTTTGAGCTTGACACGCACGCAGTATGGCAAGCGCGCGGTTTCCAACTATGCATATGCAAGTACCGCGCAACCGCACGACTGAATCTTAAATAGCTCTCGTCTCGCGGCGACTCATTCTTTCTTTCCCTCGCCGGACCTTCTTCGTTTCCTTTAACTACTCTCTACTCGTGTCGTGATTCTCTCAACTCTCATCATCAACACACTCAAGTGGATTTATTGGAGAGAAAGGAAGGTTTGGTCATTACGAGGACTTGTGTTAATTCGGTGCGACCACTTTCTGATACTTGCATCAGTCTATTGATCTAATGTGTTTGCTCCAGACGTCTTTTGTCCAGTTGTTTACCCGCTCCATTGAACTATTTGTGGAGGATTATATTTTGCTTTCTTTTATAGTTAGCCTATCATAGCCGTACTCTAGTCCTTGTCATTCAAATTAGCTTGGTATGATTTCTACTATCACATTCTCCTTTGTCATCGTGGTTATCATTTTATCTGATCTCTGTTTTTAGCCTTCTGGTTTTTATTTCAATCCAAGTGAAATTCAAAACTTATCAGCTGTCAATCTCCTATCTTTTCAATGTCTCCTGCTTGAGAAATACAATATCATCTTTGAAACCAACTCATTCCAGATCCTCAGGGATGGAAGACTCCTTGCCAGTGGCCGCTATTACAACAATCTTCCTGGGCTTTTATTCCACCAGTCTGCTCCAAGTTGTCTCCTCTCTTTGGAAGAACTTATCCACAAGTCGCTAGGACATGTAAGTTATCATTGAATCAGGCACAAGCTGGGAATCCCTGTAAAATTCTTCAAAATTGCAAAGCCTGCTCTGTTTCCAAAATCACCAGAGCCAGTTTCAAGGGAGAAAATTCTCCTGCCTTGTGTCCCTTTGAAGGACTCCATATGGATATCATTGGTCCACTGTCTCCTCCTTCTGTGAATTGATGCAAATTCCTCCTCACTTTTGTGGATAGCAACACTTGATACTGTGCTTCCCTTCCAATAAAGAGCAAAAGAAAAGTACCAGAGCTCCTATCTAATTTCCTGAGTCTGGAGGCCAAACGTTTTGGCTATTTTCCTTTGGTCCTACACTCTGATTGTGGAGGCAAATTTCTTAATGCCAAACTTTCCCAGTTCTGCAGAGATCACCTCATTAAAACCACTCTGACCCTTACACTCCTCAACAGAACGGACTTTCTGAAAGATTTAACCAATCTATCCTAGAATCAATCTGCTCCATATTGGCCAACTCCGAAATGAATAATTGCTACTGGAATGAGATTTCTTTTGCAGCCTCCCTGACTCTCAATCAAATCCTTGTTCAAAAATCCAAAAAATCCCCCTACACGCTGTTCAAACAACGCTCCCTTCCTCTCAGCTATTTTCATCCCATTGGAAATCAAGATTCCTACCTGCTCTTACCTCAAAAATCTGGCTCTAAACTTGCAACTAAAGGTTCTGTTGGCGTTCTCATTGGCTATAATGATGAAATCCAATCCTACCATATTCTCAGCAAAACAGGTAAAAAATTGAAACTAAACATGTTTGCTTTCTTGATTTTGTTTCACCACTCTCTAAACCGTCTCTCATATGGTCAAACTCAACTAAATTAGATGATCTCCTTCCCAATTTGGACCCTGTGCCATGTCCTGAACTTCCTCCTGCTTCCATCCCCATGGAACCTACTTCCTTGGAAATTGCAGATCCTGGTGTTGATCATCCCTCAGAAACCTCTGACAGCGGTGAAGATTCTGAAACTGTTTCTTCCTCACTGGTTCCAGCGGAAAATCCTCATCCTTGGACTGGATAAAAATTGAGAACCAAAACATCCAGAATCAAACCCACCAAATACTCCTATCTCTCTGAGGAGCCCCCGGCTCTTAACACCAAAATCCATGAATTGTGGAAGGAACCTATGGACAAAGAACTGAACAGTATAGAAGAAATAGATGTTGTGGAGACTCCTTTGGGATTGGGTAAAGTTTATAAAATAGCTTTCTGGAAGTCACTTGTGGGGGAATTCAGTACTACAACTATTTGATAAGATAGAGGAATACTAAGGGTGGTTTTGAATTGCCTGCCCCTCTAAGTACTATATTAGTCTCACAAAAATAAAAGAAAAGAGATTTTTGGCTGATTTTCAGATAGAGTTTCTACTATAGTAGTCTCTATCAGACCTAGGATCAATTTATTCAAGCTTGATAAGGAAGAAATGGTAGAAGAGATAGTTGACTGGGGCTATAGAAGCTGATTAAGGGAAGAATCTTTTATCTTGTCTTATCCTTTATTCTTGTTTGATTGGTTACTGATGAATACTCCTTTGATGTTACAGGTGATGATTGATAAAGTTGAAATTGTTGAGACTTTAATTGAGACTGATGATGGTTGATGATGATGATGATGGTTGAGGTAAGTGATGATGGATGTAGAGTGTTTATGATGTATGATTAGTGTTGATGATGATGGGTGATGATGATGGTTTAGGTAGGTGATTATGATTGTTGATGATGATGGATGATGATGATGATGGATGGTGATGATGATGGATGATGATGATGATGGATGATGATGATGGATGATGATGATGGATGATGATGATGGATGATGATGATGGATGATGATGATGGATGATGATGGTCAAGGTATGTGATAATTGTTGGTGATGGATGATGACTAAATTCCTTTTACAGTGGTTTATTATCCTTTTTAAGGGTTGAATATTTTTTTGAGGGTTTAATATCTTGTATAAGGGTCCAATATCTTGTATAAGGGTCCAACTTTCCTTTATAATGGTCCAAAATCTCTATAAGGGGTAACCTCCTCAGGCTGGTTGCCTGGGGGATGATGGGATCTGCCTGGGGGAGAGATGCCCTCTATTGATAGACAATCTTGCACTCAAGGCTGCCCCTGAGGGTCTCCCTGCTACAGAGAGTACAGTTCATGAGGCATTTTGGCTGGTCAGAGGAGGAGGCTGTGCAGGATCCACATACATGTACACCCTTGCATGCCTTGCTGTGCTGCATTGCTACAGGTGTCCCCTGCATAGATTTCTTCTGTATAGTGGTGGTTGGTTATTTGTTTGGTTATTCATGCAGTTCCTTGCATATATTTCTGTGTGGTGATTTTTTTGGTGCTGTATTAATTTCTTCTGTACTGCATGTGCCTGCTTGCATTTATTTCTGTGTGGTGATTTTTTTGGTGCTGTATTAATCTCTTCTGTACTGCATGTGCCTGCTTGCATATATTGCTGTGTACAGATGAGGTGATTTGTTTGGTGCTGTATTAATTGCTTCTGTATAGGCTGGTTATGATGTTGGCTGTTTTATGGCTTTAATTTATGTGGTATGTACTTGAAGTCTTCCTGAGTATGTCCATATGTCCTTTCCTGAGATGTGACACCTGATAGGGGTATTGGTAGGCCAGGGTTGGTTTGAGCTTGTATCTTCTAAACCATGAGAGATAGAGGGGTACTTTGGCTGGGTGAATATAGGTTATTTTTGATTTAGAGTCCATTTTTTGAGGTATTTTTGATGATTGGAGCTGTCCTCATATGAGAAAAGTGAGTCTGATGTCTATAGGTTAGGTTTTGGAGCACCACAACGTGTGGGAGGAATGCCACGTAATACCCAATTCCTAACTCCATACCACCTGGGTTCTTAAAAAGAAACCAGCCACCGCTTCCTCCACTGAAAGAAAGAAAGCTTGTCTCTGAATTCAGGGGTTTCAACAAATCCCCAGAGTTGACTACAACAACACCTTTGCTCCAACTGGAAAATTTCCTTCTCTTCTCTCTCTTCTCACCCTTTCTATCAACAAAAAATTACCCATCAGACATTTTGACATAAAAAGTGCTTTTCTCTATGCTCCCCTCTCCAAAGATATCTATATAGCCACGCCTAAAGGTTCTAAGCAAAAAACCCCTTTCCTCAAGCTAAATAAATTGCTCTATGGCCTGAAAAAGGCTCCTGATAATTGGTATAACACCCTCACCACTTGGTTTGAAGAAACCAACTTTTGTCAGTCGACCTCCAATCCCTGCCTCTTCATCCACAACAACAAGAACTTTTTCATCTTCTTCCATGTGGACAATCTGCTGGTTATTGGCAATACTGAAGGTTTTAAAACTCTGTTCCGTCATCACTTTTCCAACTCCTCTTTCCATTATCCCAAAACTCTTCTTAAAATGAAACTGAAGCTCTAGGACAATCAAATCACACTCTGCCAGGATAAGATCATCCAAAAGGGACTGGAACTCTTAGGACTTGAAAGCTTCAAGCCGGTAAAAACTCCTTTTACCCCTGGAATCCAGCTCCTCAAAGCCTCTGAAACAGATAAGGAAGAGTTCAGCAGGCTCAAGATTAACTATTTACAATTCACCAGTATCCTTAATTACCTTTCATGTTGATCACAGCCCAATTTAATTCCTGCGGTATCTATCCTATTGTGCTTCAATCACTCTCCTGGAATCTCTCACTGGAAAGAAGGCATTCACTGCTTTAATTATCTCAAGAGCTCCATCTTGCACTGCCTCACCTTAAACTTGAATTCTACACTGATGCCACTTGGGCCAATGACCACAAAACTTGACTCTCTCAAAGCAGTTCCCTGTGTCTATGGAAAGGTGCTCCTCTGTCCTCAACCAGAAAAAAGCAAAAATGTATTGCCATGTCCTCCACCAAATTAGAGCTTTGTGCACTCTCCAATGGCGTTCTGGAGAACCTCTGGCTCAGATTTCTCATAGAAGAACTCTGGAACAACAAACTCAACAACACTATCTTCTACATAGATAAAAAGGGAGTGATTGACAAAATCAAACACTTTGGATCCTGCTCAAAGACCAAACACTTGGACATCAAAATCAAATGGTTGCACAATCTGCTAAAAAGGGGGGAACTCAAGGTCAAGCTAATCTCAACCAACTCAATGATAGCTAATGCCCTGACCAAGGCCTGCCCACATACCTCACTCAGAAGACTTTTTGAAATTTTTTTCTAGATTCTCTTTGAATCAAATCATGGAGGGGTGTTAAAATATTTCTTTTTCTTTCTTATACATTTTTCTATCCTTCTTTCATTTAATTTCCTTTTTCCTATTTATATCTCTTGAAAAGCTTTATCTTTGTGTTCTACAAACCCTTGCTATTCCATTGGACTGTTCTCATCCCTCAATCTGAAGCTCTAGGCCAAAAACACCAACCTTGCAACATTTCACATGCTGCTTCATGCTTTGCAGGCACATACTTATGTCACCACCGGATGCTCACACATTCCCCATGTTGTCTGCTTAGATTTTGGGGGATCCAGAGATTGTGATCATCAAGTTTAAGGGCTTCTTTGGCCTTCTGATTTGACCTCCTTCAATCAGAGCTCCTGGGGGAAAAATTCCAACTTTAAAACTTCAAGGCTCAATCTTCCTCCATCCAACTGGGCTCTTGTTGAAGATACTTAGCTGATTCTTCTGGACCTCCCAATCTTGGGACTTCCACACTTCTCTAATTGGACTAATTTGATGCAAAGACCAACAACTATGCTTAAAGTGGGGAACCTGTGGAGATCATCCTTTATTGGAGGCTATTTCTTCTGATTCCATGTTGTAACTTCCTTTTCCTCCTTGACTCATACTGGTATACTGTTTGACCACTGATAGGAGGCATAATGCCCACTTTCTTTGCTGTATTCCCAAAACCTCACGCCTGTTTTTTCAGTTCTGGTTTGTGTTTTCTAGCAATCTCATTCAATCTAATCATGAGGGGGAAGTGGTTTGTTTGGCCAATCAATTGATTGATTGCCAATTGATCAGGAGGAGCTGAGAGGGGTGGTGGGTTGGTTGGCCAATTGGAGGTGGGAGGGGCGGTGGGTTGGTTGGCAATTGGGAGGGGCTGGCAGTTGTTGACAAATCAAGATGTGAGGGGCTGTCGGTCATTGAATGATCAATCAATCAGTCAACTGGCAAGTGAGGGCTGGTGGTTGTTTCCAAATTGATTGATTTGTCTAGGTGGGAGGGGCCAGCGGTCATCAACCAATCAAGGTGGGAGGGGCCAGCGGTCATCAAACAATCAAGGTGGGAGGGGCCAGCAGTTGTCCCCCAATTGAGGTGGGAGGGGCTGGCAGTTGTTGACCAATCAAGATGTGAGGGGCTGGCGGTCATTGACTGATCAATCAATCAGTCAACTGGCAAGTGAGGGCTGGTGGTTGTTTCCAAATTGATTGATTTGTCTAGGTGGGAGGGGCCAGCGGTCATCAACCAATCAAGGTGGGAGGGGCCAGCGGTCATCAAACAATCAAGGTGGGAGGGGCCAGCAGTTGTCCCCCAATTGAGGTGGGAGGGGCTGGAGGTGTAAGACTCCAAACGGTGGTAGGCTGTGGCAGTTCTGTGGAGGGGAAAGGTGCTGTTTAGGCTGCCCTCCTGAGTGTTAAAAAAATTTATAAATGTAACCAAGATCAAGGTCCAGAACCTGGTAAATGAGGAATCAATTAGTAAAGGAAAAAGATGATAGTAGTTTGGTAGCAATGGAACAGCAATATCTGAGCCAAGATTATGTGGGAAAAACTTGGAAAAAAGAAGCTAAAGTTTTTTTAAAGTTCAAAGAACAAAGCTGTTGCATGTAAACAATTCCCACAAGCTAATAACTATGGTTTTCAGCAGAAGATTGGGGATGATCAACTAAAACCCAACCAACCTCCAGGTTCTCAATGAACCTTCCCAACTCTCTGCAATCAAGCGCTTGCAGGGTACCAGATAACTGAGGGTGGCTGTAAAATACAAAGCACTATGTTTAAGAAGCTCTAAAAGCAAGCAGTAACTGATTCGAAGCAAGGAAAACCTCAACACTTCTCAAGGAACTCAAGAGTAGGCTGGCAGAATGCAACTCCAAAAAAATAAGGGAGGTATAACACTCCAGGTCTTAAGCTTAATAAGAACTCTTCAATCAATTATGATTGGCTCCAGAAAGATGATCAAGGAGGGATCAAGACCAGTATGGTCAGAGAAAGGGATCAAGGAGTGGTATAAATCACTCAAGAATTCCAACAGACAGAATTCTCTTCAACCAGCAAGGCTATTGGTGGGTGATAAGGATCAGGCCACAGAGGGGCAAAGACTAAGGATCAATGGATCAGGGGGAAATCATAGATATAACCAGAATGAGGATGAGGATCCAATTTCAATGATAACAGGGGGACATATGCACACACTCCCATGGATGTTTGAAAAAAGGAAGAGGAGAGCCCCTCCTTTTATGGGCCATGGGTCCCTGTAAGCTATTTACAAGTGATGACCCAGATAGCGTGGAAAAAAGAAATGATTGATTTTTTTTTTTTTTACTTTTTCTGTACTGGTCCAGAGGTGTCCCAGATTGGGCACCACAGCGGTTGTTGACCAATTGAGGTTGAAGGCTGCAGTGGTTGTCAACCAATTAGTTGAGGTGGGAGGGATAGGTGGTTGTTGACCAATCAATCAATTGGCAAGCAATTGCTAGCCAATGGAACAAAGAGGAGGAGGAGGGGGTGCTTACCTGAGGTACCAAGGATGTGATCTAAAAGGCAGGAGGAGGAGGGGGGAGGTCAGCTCCAATGAATCAAGTAGGAGGAGAGGGGGGGGCTTACCTTGGGTGCTGAGAAAAGAAGGATAAAAATGAGGATGACCAGCCAGGTGAACTTGGAGGTAGGTGGAGGTGGATGGTGAGGTGGTTGTGGTGGGTAAGGTGGATTGGTGAGGAGGAGGGGGGTGTGGAATGGTGGTTTTGTGAGGAGTAGGAGGATTGGACCTGGGGTTTGGTGGGGTGAGGTGGGTGGTTTCAAAGTGCTGTTTTGGTTTTTTGTCCAAGTCCACCAAAAAAAAAAAAGAAAAAGAAAAAGAAACCAAGTTGGCCTCAGATTTGAACAACCAAAGACAAAAAAATTTGGTGATGTGATTTTTTTTACCTATTTAAAAACCAAATACTACTCATCAAAGTGAGCAAGTTTGAGGGGTAGAAGCCGCTCTCTCATGGCCCAGGATGAGGCAGAAGATGAGACCGGGATGACTTGAGGAGGTTCAGGAATATCCTCCTTGAAGATTCCGTCCCATTCATCTTTGATTTTGGCAAGAAGGTTGTGAAGTATTACACAACTGATAATCCAGTTGATGAGGATCTTCATTTCCTTGGAATTTTAAAGCTGGTTTTGCATTTCCTATAAGCTGGCCCATTTTCCTTTCAGGATTCCTATGGCATGCTCAATCCAAAATTGTGATTGGGCAAGATGATAGTTGAAATCAGTTTTGGCTTGATCATTGGATGAAAAATTGTGGTATTCTGGAACCACATATTTCCCGTTAGCATAAGCTGAATTGGCCAGAATTTATTGATCTTTGTCAAAGTAGTTATCTGGTTTTTTTGAAATCTGCATCCAATTGAAAACATATGAATCATGACAAGAAACTGGAAGGCCAGCTTGAAGGGATATGAACTTCTTGTTGTTATCAAAAATAAGTTGTAGTGAAACAGAGTATCTATACAAAAAGATAAGGCATATTTTGTTGGTTTATTATCAAAGGCTTTGGAAAGGAAATGAATCAATTTCCTCTTTTTCCAATCAAAATAGTGGCTTCCATCTAACTTGGTTTTTTGACTCAAGGGGATAGTGGTTCAATCAACAAAACCAATGTAACCCAGAAAGCCTTCAGTCTCCATTACTTGAGATATCTCCTTGAATTCTTCTTTTTTTGGCCAAAAAAGGAATGAGAAATGGAAAGATAGGATAGCAATCATGACTCTTTTGGTATATAAGTCAATGGATCCATAACTGACCAAGAATAGATTTTCTAATTGATGAATTTCTGCTCCATTTCCATTTGATTCCAATTTAAAAAGAGCAACAGCCAATTGGATAGCTGGATGGTTTTTAGTATTCCAATAATTGTTCTGGAAGATGTGGTGGTATTCAATCATCTCCAAAAGTTTCATGAAAGAAGGCAATAAAGTTCAGAACAGTTGCTGGAAGCTTAAGTTGGGCGGTAGGTGAAGCTTTTGCCTTTCATACATAGGTTTGTGGAGATTTTGTCTTTGTGGAACCATGAATTGCTTTTTCAATAGAGAATCCAAAGCTAACCAAGTTTTTTCCAAATTGGAGCCTGAACCAGAGTCTGAATCAGAGTCAAATTATAAAGAAAGTTCAGTCAGCTTTTTTGCATTTTCAACTTGCTGGCGGGAAGTTTGATTGGACATGTTGAGAAAGATGATGGTTGGATTTGTGTGAAGCAATGGAGATGTTTGGATGGAGATGTGAAGCAATGGAGATGTGAATAAAATAGAGTTGTGATGCAATGTAGATTTGAAGCAATGGAGATGTGATGTGTGTGATGCAATGGAGATGGTATTGGTATGGATTTGCGCAGGTGGAGATGTGGATTGGTGTTTTGCATTTGATGGATGGTGGATGGCTGAAATGGCAGGTTTGATGTTTGAAACACACCATTTTCATGAAAACGGCCATTTTGAAATAAACCAGTTAGGGTTTTTATTTATTTCAGAAACCCTCCATTTTTAATGGCGGGTTTGGAAAAAAATGGCGGGGTTTCTAATGGTTGTTTTTCTAAATTTGATATGCCCTATTGGGGATGAAAGAAATAGGGAACCAAGGGTTGGATGTTTTGATCTGGTGGGTGGTTGGGGCTTTAAGTACCTTCATAAAATTTATTCAAAAAAAAACAACATATTTTTCCAATAAATTTGACATGCTTGATGTGAAACGAGTGGGGGTTTTTGAATGTTTATGGCAGGTTTCAAAAATGAATTTTGGACTGGAACCTGTAATTTAAATATTTTAGACTGTGTTTGAAAACCGCAGACATGTAGGTGTATATGTATATTCCCGCATAAGAGACCCAAAACAATGTTTTTCACAAAAAATATACAGGCTTAACCCTGTATTTCAAGCCCCCGGAAATTGTGGGTCCCAAGTTACAGTGTGCATGGAAATGTACACTTACACATAAACTTTTTCAAATGGCTCTGCATATCACACATCTGGGAGTTACAGGGTTTAACTTCCTTTTAGCACAGCGGCACAAGTTACATACTGGTTGCCAAACAGAGACTTAGGTTTTTTCAAATTTTATATTTCCCAATTAATGAAGGAAATTAAATATTTCAAATGTGTTTTTGGGGGGTTTTTGAAGTTTTTATTTGGCCTAAAACAAATTTTTTTTTGAAACCTTTCAAGATGTTTGAATTGCTGACATTGAACAGGTATGGGTAGAATTTTTTTTTTTTTTATATTTCTGAAAAAAATTTATTTAGATACAATTTTGAATGTTGATTTTATTCAAAAACAATAATTTTTTTATTTTTTCTTATTATTTCACTTTCTGAAGTCCTTAAGAAGTTTTTATTGAACTACGGTGTTTGAATACCTATCATGAAATATATATATAAATATACATGTCTATATATTTCAAATTTTGGTACAATGGCAGCTATAATCCACCAGGAATATTCCATTTTATTCAAAAAAATAGAATTTCACATATGTTCCTTATTATTGAAGTAATTTCTGAATTCTTTTCTCATAAATGACTGAATATTTGTAATAATCTCAAAAAATTAGTTTATTTAGGATTATTGTTACGTTTTTTTATGTTTCCTGCAATTTTATTTACATCCAACTGGAAGTATTCCATCTTTGAGATCAACCTGAATTGTTATCATTTATGTTATTTTTCTTATATTGAATGAAGTTTCTTTAGGATATGAGCTCAGATTTGAATTCCATGCAAAAAATTATATCTACTGTATTTATCCAAGGTACATTAACACAATTTATGCATTGTGATCCTTTGAAAATTTCTACTTCAGGAACACCCACAGGGGGTCTGTAGGCTGTATTTCAGTCCAAAAAGGCCTCAATTAATTCTCAAAGGCATTCATCAGCCCAAACTCTCCTCAAAAGGTGTGCTTTCCCATACCAGAAAGTCCTCTAAACATCCAAAAGGTAAGAATACATACTAAAAACACACATTTTACAAACCCAGCTAGTACTGTAAAAATTTAGGTTTAGACACCCTCATAGGGTAGAAAACATGCTGAAAGACATGTATTTAGAAATCCTGAAGGAATGATTTCAGCCTGTTCCGCTCAAAAATAATATTTTCTTATTGAAAATCAAATCAGTTTCTTTAAAAAAATACTTAAAAATTATTTTTACACCCAAAATGGAAAGGTGTCCAAATTTTCTCTCATGTATCCCTCCTGAATCCTGCTCATTTTTTGTAGCTTGGAAATACTGATCACCCCCAGAACCTGCAAATACTTAATTGGGAAGTAATTAATGCTTTTCATTGAAGCTTATGCAAGCAAATATGGAATTAATTTGTTAGATGGACTGGATACCATCATGATGAGAATTGTTCCTCTTGGTAACCAGCTGTCCATCTTGAAAACTCGCATGAATTGGTTTAAGATTTTCATTTGGATTAACATCTCAAGCCTTTGAAATATTAATTTTTTTTACCCTCCATCTCATTTCTTTTCCTTTTTCTGTTCCTCTTATTTCCTTTCCTCAATCTAATTTGCAAAAAATCATAATAAAAAATTAAAAGATTAATATTTTCATTTGAAGACAAATTGAAATTTTTAAAAGGAAGTGAATCAGTGTATATAAAATACTTGAAGCACCCTTTAATTTTGATTTACATTTCTTGAAATTTCTCATTTTATTTTTTTTATTGTATCTTTGAATAAATATATTTTTTCTTTACCAATTAGAAAGTCAAATAACTTTGAAACATCAATTAATTTACAAGTATCTTCTCAGATATATTTTTCAGCTTTGCAGCTGAAGCTCACTTCAATCTTCCCTGCCCCCTGCCCCATTAATCATCTTTCATCTCTTCTCCATGATCTCTCTTTCTTCAAATCTGCTTTAAAGAAACTTGACCAATTTTTCTCATTGAAAATTTGGAATAAATTTCTATTGGTTCTTCCACCTGTCTTTTTTTGGGTCCAAACTTGGCCAAAGAATTCAGCTTCATTCACATCATTCCTTCAAACTTCCTCTTTGTTGGCTCATTGATTGGATTGAAAACAATATATGGAATATTTTCAGCTGGAATTGCTGTAGGATACCTCCAAAATCTCAGCAAAAATATTTTCCCCTAATTATTTTCTTTTCTTTCTCTCTTCCTTCATTAATTAGGCTAATTACCAAAATTCATCATGCCAACTAATCTGATATTGGGGGATTGAAGGGCGGGTAATTCACTCTGCAGAAATTTTGAAAAAACCAAGCCTTGATCATTGGAACCTCCAACCTTGGAAGTAATACCAGTTTTTTCAACATCCTATAGTGAGAAAAAAAATTGTGAAGCCAGAATTTCTTGCACTTAGCCCTAAACCTTTGGGCCACAGTAATTTGGCCCCAGTCTTCATTGTATGTGATACAGTTATCACACTGTAAATTAGAGGAAAAAATTATTTGAAATATTAAGGATATATATAAAAGGTATTAAGGGATAATAATGAAATAGTTCTATTGATTGAATTGATTTGAATGATAGGAATTCCTCCTTGAAACTTACCAGAGAATGTGCTTTTATACCTGAGTAAACTTCATGCTCCAGACTTCAGTTCTATTGCACAAAGAACAATTTGAAATATAACTCCATCAACTAAGTATCTATGTTCAAATCAAAAGCATTTTAACACAAGAGGCCTGGAGAAGTTGAGGATTGAGGCTAAGAAGGGTGCCAGATTGAAGGATAAGAGATGAAGGGCCATCAGGGGGTGGATGATCCCTGAAGGGACTTGGCTCAGATTAATGTTGAGGATTTATGAGAAGGAAACCAAGTGAGTAAGATTGTAAAGGCCAATTAAGGATACCATTATTTAAGGCCAACTAGAGAGACCAGAAAAGGGGCCTGAAATTGAAAGACAGTAATGAATAATTAAATAACAAGAATGGTGTAGTTCTATAAGGACAATAATGAAATTATAATATGAAGTATTTACAAAGGTAAAAACCTACGGGTTTGAACAACATAAGTCCTATAGCGACAGAACAATGATATGTATATATGTAGCTTATGGGGTTATAATGAATAATGAAGCTTATGGGGCTATATATAAGAAATCCTATGGTGCATAACCAATGTATATAGAATACCTATAGAGTCTGATGGAGAGCAGGGCTGATTGAAGAAAAGAAATATAATATGAGGCTATGAGAAAAATATGAAAATATCTCAAAAAAGTGTGAAATATAACCCAATGCACTCTCACAACATGTTTTTTCTTACAAATTTCAGCATTGAAAGCAAGGTAAAATTTCATCTTTGACTAATTAGTGATTACTTGAAATCAATCTTCAAATCTCAAATTTCAACTTTCACTCATGCTGTCACTCTTCAATTGACTTTTGAATCCCTGCCATTTCCTCACTCATCAACAACAGAATTCCAAACCATTGAAATATTTCATTCATTTAATCTCCATTCATTTCCAAACACAAAGTTTGCACCTTAATTATTCTTGTGCATTAACAATTAATTATCCCAATCAATCATTCACTCCCAGGATTTAATCCCATACCTTAAATTTTTTACTTAAACTTCCTCTTTTTCAACTCATTTTCATTATTCCTTATTCAAATTAATTTTCATCTACATTAGGGTGTATCAAAGTTAGAAAAACTTCCATTATAAACCTGCCATTTTTTTTTACCAAACTTGCCATTTTTAATGGCAGGTTTCTGAAATACACATACCCCTTAACTGGTGTATTTCAAAATGGTGTTTTTCATGAAAATGGAAAATTTCAAACATCGAACCCACCATTTATGCACCATAATCCATCCACTATCCATCCCATGTAAAAAACCCATCCACACCTCCACCTCAGCAAATCCATACCAATCCCATCTCCCTTGCATCACACACATCTCATCTCCATTGCTTCACATCTCCATTGCTTCACATCTCTATTGCTTCACACAAATCTTCTCATCATCTCAACACCCCACATCATCTTATCATCATCTCATCACCCCACATCACATCACCATCCTTCTCAACATGTCCAATAAAAATTCCTGGCAGCAAGTTGAAAACAAAAAAATCTGAATGCACTTTTAACCACTGGTCCACTCCCACAATCCCACTCCTCCCTCCTCCTCACCAAACATCCTCACCCACCACCTCCACCTCACCCATCACCTAAACCTCACCCATCACCTCCACCTCACCCACCAACTCCGCTCCTCCTTTGGTTGGAACCCCTGGTAATCCCCCCCACCTCCTCCTCCTCCTCCTCTTCCTGCCCCTTATCAGTTGCTGATCCTTTGATCATTCAACCTCTAGGTCCCCCCATACCTCCTTTCTCAATCCGCCAGGTAAGATCCCCCCCTCCTCCTCCTTTGCTGCTTCCAGAGGCCTTCTCCTCCTCCTCCCCCTCTTCTGCTTCTGGCAATTGATTGATTTATTGCCGGTGGCCTCCTCCTGCTCCTCCTCTGCCCCCACTGGCAATCAATCAATTGATTTCTGGTGGCCTCCTCCTCCTCCTCTTCTGCCGCGGGCAATTGATTTATTTATTTCCAGAAGCCTCCTCCTGCTCCTCCTCTGCGTCCTCCAGCAATTGATTGATTGATTTTGGGGGGTGGCCTCCTCCTCCTCCTCTTTTTCTGCCGTCAACAATTGATTCAGCAATTGCTCCAACTTCCAGTGATTGATTGAGCAATCAAAAATTGCAGGCTGCGGCTACCTGCAATTGATTGACCGCAGGCGGTGGCCTCCTCCTCCTCCTACTCTGCCGCTGCTGGAAATTAATCAATTGCGGGCAGCGGCCTCCTCATCCTCCTCCTCTGCCGCCACCGGCAATTGATCCTGGCCTCCTCCTTGTCTACCACCACCAGCAATTGATTGATTGATTTCCAGCGGCCTCCTCCTGCTCCTCCACTTCCGCTGCCCAAAAAAAATTGAGTAATCAATTGATCATGGGAAGCAGCCTCCTCTGCTGCTGCAAGCAATCAATTGATTGCAGCCTCCTGCTCCTCTTCTTCCCCCAGCAATCAATCAATTTATTTCTGGAGGCCTCCTCCTGCTCCTCCTCTGCTACCACCGGCAATTTATTGCAGTGAGGAGGAGGATCAAGGTCAATCCATTGCTTTTTGGATTTGATTGGACTTGGATTAAAGTATGAACCAAATTCCAAAAAGGATTGTGGAGGTCAGACTCAAGGACTAGTCTTGGATTGGTCTTGAGTGAGGAATGATAAGTCTATAAGTATCCAAGAGGATATTGATGGTTAAATGGGTCATGATGATGGAAAATAAGATATTTTGATAAGTGAGTGGACAGGCACAATGGTCCATCTTTCAATGGCCCCATTAACTTAGCGGTTAACGCATCACTCATGAATGTTGAGGTCATAGGTTCAAATCCCATAGTGTGCAAAAAGATTTTGGATTCTATCAATCCCACCACCCTCAAAGTGTTACCAGTGAATTGAATCCTTTCTTGATTATCACCCTAATTAAAGTATTTGGTTGGGAGGGGAAAAGATTGGAGGAAATGATTTTACAAACATACATTGATGCTCAAAGTGTTACCAATGAATTGAATCCTTTCTTGATCCTCACCCCATGAAGTATTTGGATGGGAGGGAACAAGATTGGAGGAAATTATTTGAAAAACATACAGAGATGCTCAAAGTTTTAACAATGAATTGAATCCTTTCTTTATCCTCAACCCAATTGAAGTATTTGGATGGGAGGGAAAAAGATTGGAGGAAATTATTTGACAAACATTACAGAGATGCTCAAATTTTTACCAATGAATTGAATCCTTTCTTGATCTTCACCCCAATAGAAGCATTTTGATGGGATGGAAAAATATTGGAGGAAATGATTTGACAGACATACAGAGATGTGTAAAAAATTGGACTTTCAAGCCTCAAAATGTGATACAATCAATTGAATCCCTTCTTGATCCTTACCCCAAGCAAAGTAATTGCATGGTAGGCAACAAAATGGGAGGAGGGCTTGCAACCCTCAAAATTCTATAGAATGAATTGAATCCCTTCTTGATCCACACTGCAATTGTAGTATGTGGATAGGAGGAGATGATTTGGGAGACATACAGAGACAGGGAAAGAATAGGGCTTGTCAGCATTGGCTAAAGGGGCAATGTTGGCATAATTCTTGAATTGTGTCCTCATCCTTTTGGATGAAAGAGCCAGACTACCTTTGTTTTATTCTTTATTTCATTGGCCATCAGGAGATAAAAATTAAAATTAGAGGATGGAGGTTGTAAAAATTTTGTTTCATTGTTGGATCCAAAGCAAGTGTCATTGTTGGATCCAAAGCAAGTGTCATAGTTGGAGGGAATTTTGAGCCAGTTTACCAGGATGATTTGATCAGCTCTCTTGACCTGAATTGAGCCTTTGGAAGCTGATGGGGGGGGATTGTTGGATTTTGAGTTTGTGGGGGATGTTTGCTTTGGTTGAGTGGACCTGCAGGGGGAGGTTTGCTGAGGGGCCATTTAAAAATAGTAAGAGGGATGAAGGGATGAAGGGATGTGATGAAATCAGGGATGAAGCAATGAAGCAATGAGAGTTAGGATTTGATGAAAGGGGGGATGAAAGGATGAAAGGATGAAGCAATGAGGGGATGGATATGATGAAAGTGATAAATTGAGGAGAGTGATGAAGCAAGGTGAGAGTGATGAAGCAAGGTGAGAGTGATGAAGCAATGTGAGAGTGATGAAGTGATGAGGGGATGAGAGTGATGAAGCAAGAAGCAATAAAGTGATGAAGCAATGTGATGAAAGCAGGTATGAAGGGATGAAGTGATGAATTAATCAAGCAATGAATCAATGAGAGTTAGGATGTGCTGAAAGGGGGGATAAAGTGATGAAGGGAGGAAGGGATGAAGCAATGAGAGGATGGATGTGATCAAATCAATAAATTGATGAGAGTGATGAAGTGATGAGGGGATGAGAGTGATGAAGCAAAGAGGATAGAAAGAGATTAGGGTGATGAGGGTGATGAAGTGATGAGAGCAATGAAAATCAAATTTTTCCAATGAGGTTGGAGGTATAATTTCTCAGGTGAGGTTGGAGGTTGAAACCAGGGGTGATGATGTGGAATGAAGCATGGTTGAGCCAGTGAAAGCCTTTATATACTTTACTTGAAAAAACCCACTTATTTCATGTTGACTTTGAAACATCTGTTCTGAAATCAGTGGGTTTTTTTGATTTTTAATGGTGGGATTGAAATGGCTGGTTTGGGTTGAAACCCGCCATTAAAAAATGGTGGGTTTTCTTAACTTTGATACAGCCTATTATTTTTCATTATTCTGTCAAATTTAATCTCCCTCTTATACTTGGTTGTAATTTGATGACAACATTCATTTTCATCCCACATTTCCCACAAAATCCTTGTGCACTTCATTAATTTTGAACTAGAACAGACATTCCTCAGATTTTTTCCCATCCAAAAACTAGGCTGTAGATTACTTTAAAAGGGCAAATATTTTCCCTGTTTATTTTTTCCTCAGTTATTTGATTCCATATTTCATTGAAACTTCTGATTAATAATTGTTGAAGCAAGATTTTTCCAGGTTTTTCTTATCAAAACACCTCTCATACCCTGTGCCATAATCTGAAGTATTAAATCAAATTTTCAAAGATATAATTTCTAAATTTGAGATTTATTTTTTCATTTTTCTATTTTTTTTGCACCATTTTCATCCGATTTCTTTGCCGCTCATAACTATTTGAGGTGGGTGTGTGACAAAGGAGTAGTTTTGGATGGTATTGGGTTAAGGATGATAGTTG
This sequence comes from Puccinia polysora, assembly GCA_025617555.3. Taxonomy (NCBI): domain Eukaryota; kingdom Fungi; phylum Basidiomycota; class Pucciniomycetes; order Pucciniales; family Pucciniaceae; genus Puccinia; species Puccinia polysora. The sequence continues at coordinate 5,756,132 of CM062639.1, forward strand.
GTGAAGTTTTAAGGATGAATTTTGAATTGTTTTGAAAATGGATGTGCTAATTGAGCAGTTTAGGAGTTATGGAAATGCATTGGATTTGAAGTGATGAGTTTTGTAGTTTGATTGCCATAACCGCAGTTATGACACTCCTTCAACTAAAAAAATCCAACCTCTTCCACCAGCTTCACACCCTCCTTGTATGGTATAAGCTCTATGTTACACCCCACCACTGTGTCATGTGATTCAGTCAACCTTCTCAGGATCTCTCCCTCTCTCCATGGCTTGGTACATCCTCCATCTCCCCTCAACCCAATTGGTATATGAGTTAGTACATATTACACTTAGTATATGCATAGTACATACTCTCCACTGTCTGTTCAGCCCATACTCCCAGGACTCCAGGTCAGTACATGTCAAACCTTCCTGGATAGGCCCATCACCCAATTAGTCAAATAAAGCCTCCAGCCCAATCATTCAACATGTAATACTGTGGGGACTCCAACCTGCAACACCAGCCACTCATCCCTCAAGGCCTCCTTCTCAGCTCTCACATATACTGGCCTCTCCTTCCCTCCTAGAATAATTCCCCCCAAAGAATTAGTATACTACTTCTTACTGGTTAGTCCTCTGCAGGTAGGTGTCATCTCAGCACAAGACAACCTTCACCCAGCCTGCTTAACTCATATCACCTTGTCCCTCCCTGGTGTTACTCTTATAGGATTCAACAACCACTTATTCAACAACCTCCTCCTGGACTTCTCCATTCCATCCTTACATCTTCTCATCACTTGTACTCCTCCTCTCATCTTCTTCTTTGAAATTCCAACACATCATCCTTGAGTTCTATGAGTACTAGTACCTGTGCCTTCAGCCCCTTGCACACCAGGGGAAGTTGTGACATTATACTAATTCCTTCCCCTTAATTACTGCCCACTCTCTACCTCTCAAATCATCACCTTCAACCAACTCCATCCCATCCTATCTTTGACCTTGGATAATACTTCCTACGCATGTTGTGGACCAGTGTGTGATTGAGCTGAACAGTGTGCAGCCTTTCATGTTTCCAAAGGAGTGCTATAAAAGTTGTGGCTACTCCTGCAGAAGCTATTAATTCCCTTCATCAACCTCTCACCGGCCAAATCCCTCAATTTTCCTTTTCAACATCTTCAACCCTCCTTTTCAACACTCCCTCAAGAGATTTCTCAATGCTTCTTTGAACATTCCTAGGCGCGCTTTTGACACCAATTCAAAGCAAATACAACACCCTTTGACGCCCTTTGATGCCTTGGACACACCTTTGACTTCTCTTCAACGCCTTTTAATGTACTTTGAGGTGCTTTGACGGGATCTCATATAGATTCAAAGTGCTTCAACAGGGCTCAATCAGCTCCAACGTGCTTTGAAAGGACCTCAAATAGCTTCAAAGTGCTTCAATGGGGCTCAATCAGCTTTGACGTGCTTCAATGGGACCTCAAATAAATTTGAAGTGCTTTGACAGGGCTCAATCAGCTTTGACATGCTTTCACGGGGCTCAATCAGCTTCAACGAGCTTTGACGCGACCTCAAATATCTTTGAAGTGCTTTGACGGGGCTCAATCAGCTTTGACTTGCTTTGATGGGACCTCAAATAGCTTTGACGTGCTTTGGCGGGGCTCAATCAGCTTTGACATGCTTTGAAAGGACCTCAAATAGCTTTTATGTGCTTGGAAAGGGGTCAATGTAATTCAAATATAATCCTTTTTGGCCATTTCATTCTTCAAATCTTCTCTGGGTACTTTTTTGGGTCATTTCCCTTCTCTGGCGTAATTGGAAACCATGCCAGCCCAATGTGCACAACCTTCATTAATTTCTAGTCCACCTCTCACTAGAGCAGCAAGCGGCAGTGGTTCTGTCATCAACATCTCCAATCAGGACCAGTCAACTCCTCAAGCTTGTAGACACGGGAGGAAACCTCCCAAATTTCCAATGCCAGCAAGCTCCAATTCCATGGACACTTGTATCCCTCCTAATCCAGCACCTTCCAGTGCTTCCCCAAAGCCAAACCAAGGTTAGGCTCACCCTTTTCTTTCTCTTTTATAAGGCTTATCTCTATTTTTTGTTTAATTCAGGCACAAAGAAATCTGTTATGGTCAATTCAATGGTTCAAAAGTATCTATACCTTACAGTCCTTTCCTTCTGGGAAAACATATTCATCTTTTCAAATACCAGCTCATCAAATCTGTTAGAGCTAAAATGTGGAAATTCTCTTTGTATTGACTAAAACCAGAAACTACATCACATAGGACAAGATGTAAGTAAGACGGATAAAAGCAATGAAACAAATAAGCTTCATACCCAAGCTGATGGAAATGACTAAGACTCTTGGACGTTGGAAGACTGAATGAATACCCTCCGTATAGACCTGATGTTAGCACAAACAAAAATGGACCACAACCACAATTGTAGAGGAACTAATCAATCAAGTCAGGATTTCGAACAAAGAACATCCAAAAAAGAAAGAGTCAACAGTCGCACCAAATTACTTGAGTTCCTTCAAATGATGACTGGATGATCACTTGAATCTTGAGTCAAATAATGAGAGATTTGAGAATGAAGTGTAAAGTGAAAATCCAATGAGAAAAAAGAGACTTCAGCCTGCTCACTGGCTTTCGTCAAGAGTTCGGGATTCAGGACCAGATGTGAGATGCATATGCATCAGGAAGAAGAGCACGGTCTCACCCATGGTGGTTGTAAGGAGCGCATTTAAAAGAAAAGAAAAGAAAAATATAAAGGAAATGCATAATAAAAAAAATTGACAATGTCCAAACCATTCCAACAGTTCCAAAAAACAATTCCAACACCTCCCCATAATTCAGTGTGACAAAGACTTGAAGCATCTTGAGGCAAGCAAATCAAGACTCTGCCGACTGGAAGCCTTAGTCAGAGAATCAGCCACCATGGATTTGGTACTTACCAGCTGGACACTTATGTTATTTAAGGAAAGCTGATCACGGAACCATTTCAGTTTCATGTCAATATACTTTGTCTTCGAGTTGGATCCAAAGTGCTGTAATTTATCCAATAGCCCCTTATCGTCTACTAGGAAGCTCGGTGTGAACTTGTTTTTTGTTTGCCAAAGATCGCCTATGACTGATTCAATCCATAGTACTTCCTGCGCGCCGTCCGTCAGCGCATTTAACTCTGCCTCCGTGGACAAGATTGCAATGTTGCACTGCTGTTGGCTTTTCCATGCAATTGGTGCCGACTTCCAGAAGACAATATAGCCAGACTGAGAACGACAACTTTGAGGATTGTCCGCCCAGGTTGAGTCGCTGAATACAGTTAAGTTGTCCTCATTAATTGAGTTTGGTTCTAGCATCAGAGAGAGAGATGAGGACCCAGCGAGATATTTCCAGACATGAAGTACTTCCCGCCAATGACTAATGCCCGGGCTTTGATTGAAGTGGGACAAAATGGATTCAGCGGCAGATAAATCAGGTCTAGTTTGACACGCAAGGTAGTTCAGTATACCGGTGTATTTCCTAAAATTTACACCCAACTTCCTGAATTCAACTTGCTTGTCTTGAGAGGCTGGAACAAGTTGGATCCCGGGTGTCATAGGAGTTCTTACAGACCTGAAATTGACCAGATCCAATTCCTTTAACGTCTTCTCAACCAGTTTTGCCTGACTTAACATGATTGTCCCATCAGACCATGTGTATTCCATTCCTAGGATGGCATCCGGTGGATGTGCAGAAGAGCGTGGAAATTTGACTAAGAATTTGTCTTCAAACCAGTCTACCTCCCCGGCCACAATTAAGTTGTCCACATGAAAGAAGACAAACACTTGTTGAGAGGAATGAATATATAGACACGGATCCGCATTAGACTGAACCAACCCAATTTCTTCTAACCATGATGTGAGAGTTTTTTACCAATTTGACGGCGCCTGACGCAAACCATACAGCGACTTTTTTAGCTTTAGAAACTTTGACTTGCGAGCACTTTCCTTTGGTCGTAATATGTATAAGTCTTCCTCCAAGGGAGCAAAAAGAAACGCAGCTTTCACATCAAACTGGCGTATCTCAAGATTGTGATCCAATCCACACAGTAAGAGAAGAAGCAGAGTAGTGAATTTGCCCGTGGGTGCGTATGTCTCATCATAATTGACTCCAGGTGTTTGAAGATTCCCCATGATGCATAGCTGTGACTTCCGTTTTTCTGGAGATAAACTCGTGGCTTGCTTCACTCTGTCCACCCACATTGTCCTGAGAAAGTGGACTGGATCAACTTTGCAATCCTCCCACACCTGTTGGGATTCTATCTTGTTGAGCTCAGTTTGCCTTTCATTCGACCAGTCGGATTGTCCATCAAATGAGCCATACAAATACTTTGGAGGTTTAACTGACAATGACCGTTCACGTAGATTGTATCTGGGTGTTTCCACATTTGACTGAACTTGAGACTGACTTTGAGTGTCCTCCCTGCCAGCACCGGCTTCAACAGACCGTTCATGAGCATTAATAACTGAGGATTCCGGATTGAGCAAGTCCAAGCGATGATAATGATCGGCCAAATCAATTTGAACAGGCTCAGAGTCTGGAGTATGAGACGCCAAAGTTTCAGTTTCAACACCCTCATCACCCACTTCAATTTCGTTGCCAAGCCTATTTGGATTAGAATTATATTCAAGGAAAGTCACATGCTTTGTATCAATGATCTTGTTTGTTGAAGTTAATATCTTGTATGACTTTAGATCATCGTTGTACCCAATAAGTCTTCCAAAAAGACCACAAGGTTTGAGTTTAGAGAACAGTCTTCTATCCCCATGAATGTAAGTGACTGGGTTACCAATTGGATGAAAGTAATCAACGCTGAGTTTTGTTCCTTTGAAAATCTCATAGGGTGATCTCTTCAATATATGCAAAGGAACTTGATTAAGTGCCAAAGCGCACCCCCTGATAATTACATGCCAAAGGTTCTTAGGTAATTGAGAGTCAAAGAGTACGGTTTGGAGAGATTCCAGAACCAGTTGATTGAATCGTTCTGCCAATCCATTCTGTTGAGGGGTATAAGGATTGGAGAAGGTTTGCCTAATGTTGTTTTGATTGCAGAACTCTGAGAGCTTTGAATTCAGAAATTCCGTACCTCTATTGGAGTGTATGATCATTGGACTGTATTCAAATCTTTTTGATTCAACATTGATGAGAAAACTCAAAGTGTCAGCAACGTCACTTTTGTTTTTGATTGGAATGGCCGTGAAGAACCGAGTGCAGCTATTGACTACGGTCAGGAAATAAGTATCTCCATTGACACTTGGTGGAAATATGGGACCAACAAAGTTGCAGTGGATCTCCAGGAAAGGTCTCTCAGCTCAAGAGTGCTTATTATTAAACGGAGTTTTCGAAATCTTGCTTATTGCGCAGGATTCACAGACTGAGTGTTTTTTCACTTTCAGACCCAGTTTTGATCATATTCTTGCATAGCTAACGTGACCCAGGGACTTGTGCAAAATCTCATCAGGAGTGAGGAGTGAAAATTTAGGATTCATTGCAAAGACGAAGGGAATAACTGGAATATTGTATTTGTATACACCCTTCTTTTTCCACTCATTTTTCTGAAGGACTAGCTCTTCCTTCCCAAACTCAACCGTAAAACCATCCAGCACCAGAGACCGCATGGACAATAAGTTTGCTGTAGAATTGGGGGAAAACAACACATCCGCTAGAGAAGTCACGCGACCTTCATCATCCGTCAGTTCCACTACTCCTACTCCTTTGTATTTGAGTGTATTCCTTCCAGAACTCGTAGAAATGTACCTGGTTACTGATCGGTCTAAATGAGAGAAGAACTTTAGATCAGACACAATGTGTCGTGAAGATCCGCAGTCGACTAAAAAAGAGTTTGGAAGAAACAGATGGCTCGTGTGAAAAGAGCTGACAGATGTGACTTGAGCTGCTGTGTCGGATGATCCTCCTTTCTTTTTCTTTGGGAAGGTGGGTTTGAGATGGGGGTAAAGCTTCCAGCACCGTCCTTCAGGGTGAGCTGATTTAGGATTATGCCAGTTATTGCCACAGGGCTTGATGTTGGAGGAGCTCAGAAAGGATACTGAGTTGACAGCTTCATCGCCCTTGTTTGTATTTGGTTCTTTATTTAGGAACTTGTTATTATTAAACATCCGTAGGTGATCTAGAACTTGTTCTGGGGTAATTTTCTTGTCCGAGTGAGTTATTTGCTGAACTACTGTATCCATGTTCAAAGGTAGCTTTTCCAAGATCAGGTATGCGATGATGTCAGGAGGTAATTCAATCCCAACGTTGTGTAGTTGAGAAATTGCAGTTTTGGTATCAGTAATGAATCCAAGAATGTTAGTGTGAGAAAAGGGGGTGCAAAGAAATTCCTTAAAAATCCTGGCTCGATTGGAAGCATGGTTGGATGCAAAATATTCAGTAATATCCGACCAAATGCGGTGAGTGTCCTTTTCATTGTCAGGAGTTATTATGTTGGCCTGAATGGTTGTGTCTAGTTTGGAAGTGAGAATGGTTTGAATCCTAACGTTCTCCATGTGAGTGAGTCCAATTGGATTGCCAGTTGCATCGATTTTCTTCTTTGTGAGTTTATCGTAGAGGTCCTCCTGTAGATCCATCATGTTGACCACTCAATTACGCCATATAGAAAAGTTGTCCAAGGTGAGTAATGGAATGGCCTCTATGGCAGTCTTGAGTATGGTCGCATTAAGTGAGTCCGTCATGTTGGTTTCTGGATGATTAGCGGAGAATTGATTTGACGCCCTTTCGACTGTTAATTGTGTTAGAGCTAAAATGTGGAAATTCTCTTTGTATTGACTAAAACCAGAAACTACATCACATAGAACAAGATGTAAGTAAGACGGATAAGAGCAATGAAACAAATAAGCTTCATACCCAAGCTGATGGAAATGACTAAGACTCTTGGACGTTGGAAGACTGAATGAATACCCTCCGTATAGACCTGATGTTAGCACAAACAAAAATGGACCACGACCACAATTGTAGAGGAACTAATCAATCAAGTCAGGATTTCAAACAAAGAACATCCAAAAAAGAAAGAGTCGACAGTTGCACCAAATTACTTGAGTTCCTTCAAATGATGACTGGATGATCACTTGAATCTTGAGTCAAATAATGAGAGATTTGAGAATGAAGTGTAAAGTGAAAATCCAATGAGAAAAAAGAGACTTCAGCCTGCTCACTGGCTTTTGTTAAGAGTTCGGGATTGAGGACCAGATGTGAGATGCATATGCATCAGGAAGAAGAGCACGGTCTCACCCGTGGTGGTTGTAATGAGCGCATTTAAAAGAAAAGAAAAGAAAAATATAAAGGAAATGCATAATAAAAAAATATACAATGTCCAAACCATTCCAACAGTTCCAACAAACAATTCCAACAAAATCTACTTCCCAAATGGTTTTACTAACATCCTTTCCTAGCTTTGAATGGGGACTCCTTCAAGTCAATGCACCATTCCCTGAATACATGACCCTGGGAATCAACTCTCTTCATCACTGGAATCCAGAGGCAAACTTGGAAGATGGGGCTGATCACCTCAAGACACAAACTAACCACTGACCTTTCCTCCAATCCTGTTGAACTCAACCTGGCTACACTACCTACAGCTTTCCTTCCCTCAACTCTGCCTTTGGCGCCGCAGCCCAATGCATTTCCCCTAACTTCAGAACCTTTTGAAATTCCCCAACACAACTTCCAATTCCCTTTGGGTTAAGCACTCTTTCCACTTGCTTGGATATTCATTGATCCTTTATTTTTCACAGGAGGAAGATATATTGGATTCATCCTTGCATACAATGCAATTTGTTACTTCTTCTGACATTTCTCTTTGTTACCAATGAAGTCCCTGAAGAATCAGGAAACGTGTTAAAGAAAGTTACTGCTGATTACCATTCTTTCCTAGATTTTCTCTCCAGGGTTAAAGCATATCAACATCCTTTTCACCGCGCTTACAATGACTACGTTGAACTGGAAGGTCCATTGTCTCAAGTTGGGTTTTTCTATTAACCACCTCAAAATGAAAGTTCAACCCCACAAGCATGCATAGCAGAGAATGTAGAGAAAGGTTTCATCCATCCCCAGCACTTCAAACACTGGAGAACCTGTCATTTTTTATTTTCAAGAAGAAGGATAGTGGTTTACAATTATGTGTTGATTTTTGCAAACCTGACGCTGTTATAAAGGAGAGCCTTCACCCATTTCCTCCAATGACTTTCAATTACTGTCTTTTTAGGTTCTACCATCCTCACCAAAACTGATCTCAGGTTGCTTACCCCTTAAGCATCACAGGCCTTTGATTTACTAACTGATCTTTCTTCTCTAAAAGTATTTCCATGTCTTCCACAGCTCTCATCAGAAGAAAAGGGTAAATCATGAAACTCCTTTCCTTCTTCAAAACTCACTTACATTCTTTTGAAGTTCTTCATTGAATCCACCCAGCCTCCTGTCATGTTGGGACAATGTGTTTCCAGACGGGGGAAAGCTTACTCTGAACAGAATCCTGATGAATTTGAAACTTCTGAACTTTTTTACCTCTCTTTGAAAATTCTTGAAGCTCAAATGAGTGAATTGATCATAAATCAACAAGCTAAAAAGTTACTCCAAGATATTAGTAAAAGATTGAAGAAAGGGGATGGATTGACTAACCATTTTTCAGATTCCTAAAGCTTCTCACTCTTGCTCATGGGTAAAGTGGTTATACCCAACATGCTGACTAACTAAAGCTAGGAATACTTCTTCAATCAACCAAACTCCTTGATAAAGATCAAAACAGCCTATGGATAAGTATAAGAACTATTCTGACCTTAATAGAAACTGAATTCCAAAAGGCATCCATCCTGGGAATTAAGTATGACTATCTGAAAAGAAAATCACTACTGACAGACCTTCCAAAATAGCTTTTTTGAGCATTGGTTGGGAACCTTTTCTTATTTTGGAAAAATTAGTTACTCATGCTTCAAATCAAAAACCCTGATCAACAAATACATCCATCCATCTATCCATCCATCCATCCATCCATCCATTCATCCATCCTCAATCTCATCAACTACCTTCTGGGAACCAACATCCAACTTCACCACCACTGGATTTCCCTGCTTCATCCACCAATTAAACTCTATTCATCATTCCAAAACCAACTCATTCTATAATCCTTTCCCCAATCCAAATTCCAATCACCATCACTTCCCAATCACAACTCAGTCCATTTATCCCCCATCAAAATAAAATCCTTCAAAAACATTCCATCATCAAAAAACTCAACTCCTTCTAATCAATCAATTCCAAAATGAAATCCAAAAGAAAATATAAATAATAAATAAAATATTTTCCTTCCTATCCTAAACCTTCCAAAGATTCCTTTTCATCCTACATATCATATCAAAAAATACTTCCAAATCAAAATATCTTTCAGCCCACCTATCTATTCCTTTTCCATCCCTTATATTCCTTCTTCCTTCAAATAATCAATCCTCAAATTTATCAACAGCAAATCATAATTATCTTCAATCATCCATCCCAAATTATTCCTGGAAACCTTCCAACTTCACTTCTGGATATTCATCACCATCAACACTTCAAACCAATCTTCAATACACCAGAACATTCCACAAGCATTCATCTAAAATACTTCCAACCTCTTCAACCATCCTTCAGAACCTCCTCTTTTCCTTCTTCCTTCTCTTCCACACCAAACCTTTTTTGCCTCCATACAAACTCCCTCTTCTATCTCTTCATTCTTCTGCTTCTACTTCTTTTTGTATATGTTTCTTCCTTCTATCTACCTCCCCCAAATCCAAATTACTCCTCCATGCTCTCCAGGAAAACACTCATCATCTCCCTTCCAAGGAGAAAAGCCTCTCAGCCCCCCTTCATAATCCAATCTTCCCTTTTTTAAATTTGACAGCTTTGAGGGGCACTTTGACAAGCTTCCAGAGGTTCAACAGTGCTTCAATCAGCTTTGCCTGTTTCAACTTGCTTGGGTAGAAATTCAAACAGGTCCACCTGGGTTTGTCAAACTTCAAAAAATCAAATTATTCCATTTTCAAGCTTCAACAGCTTTGATGGCACTTTGACAGGCTTCCACAGGTTTTATAGTGCTTTGACCAGGTTCACCAGGTTCAATTTCCTTAGGTCGAACTTCAAATGGGTCCACCTGAGTTTGTCAAACTTCAAAAAATCAAATTCTTCCATTTTCAAAATATGACAGCTTTGACGGGCACTTTGACAGGCTTCCACAGGTTTGACAGTGCTTCACTCAGGTTCACCAGGTTCAATTTCCTTAGGTAGAACTTCAAACGGGACCACCTGGGTTTTTTGAACTTCAAAAAACCAAGTTCTTCCATTTTCAACTTTGACAGCTTTGACAGGCACTTCCACAGGCATTTCCAGCTTTGCCATTTCCCCAATCAGCTTTGACAGGCACTTCCACAGGCATTTCCAGCTTTGCCATTTCCCCAATCAGCTTTTCCAGGTTCATCTCCCCTAGGTCAAACTTCCAACAAGCCCATTTTGGTTCATAGAACTTTGAAAAATCCAATTCTTCCTTTTTCAAGCTTTGAAAGCTTTGGCAGGAACTTTGACAGGCATTTCCAGCTTTGACATTGCTTTGATTGGCTTTGCCAGGCTCATCTCCCCTAGGTCAAACTTCAAACAATTCCATTTTGGTTCATAGAACTTGAAAAAATCCAATTCTCCCTTTTTCAACTTTAACAGCTTTGATGGTCACTTTGGCAGCTGTTTCCAGCTTTGAAATTGCTTTGATCAGCGTTGCCAGGTTCATCTCCCCTAGGTCAAACTTCAAACAAGTCCATTTTGGTTTGTCAAACTTCAAACTTCTCAGACTTCAAGCCCCCAAACCTGTGCAATTCTTCACCAGCTTCAAGCTACTCAACCTTTCTTCCAAGCCTCCCAGCTTGCAATCAGCAAGTATGACGGAACTCAGTCTTCACCTCCAGCACATCCTTTTCTGGGCATCAGGAGCTGCCCCTTCCTTTTCCAGAGGGGTACTGTCATAACCGCAGTTCTGACACTCCTTCAACTAAACCAATCCAACCTCTTCCACCAGCTTCACCCTCTCCTTGTATGGTATAAGCTCTATGTTACACCCCACCACTGTTTCATGTGATTCAGTCAACCTTCTCAGGATCTCTCCCTCTCTCCATGGCTTGGTACATCCTCCATCTCCCCTCAACCCAAATGGTATATGAGTTAGTACATATTACACTTAGTATATACATAGTGCATACTCTCCACTGTCTGTTCAGCCCATACTCCCAGGGCTCCAGATCAGTACACGTCAAACCTTCCTGGAATATAGGCCCATCACCCAATTAGTCAACTACAGCCTCCAGCCCAATCAGTCAACATGTAATACCGTGGGAACTCCAACCTGCAACACCAGCCACTCATCCCTCAAGGCCTCCTTCTCAGCTCTCACATATACTGGCCTCTCCTTCCCTCCTGGACTAATTCCCCCCAAGGAATTAGTATACTACTTCTTACTGGTTAGTCCCTCTGCCAGTAGGTGTCATCTCAGCACAAGACAACCTTCACCCAGCCTGCTTAACTCATATCACCTTGTCCCTCCCTGGTGTTACTCTTATAGGATTCAACAACCACTTATTCAACAACCTCCTCCTGGACTTCTCCATTCCATCCTTACATCTTCTCATCACTTGTACTCCTCCTCTCATCTTCTTCTTTGCAATTCCAACAAATCATCCTTGAGTTCTATGAGTACTAGTACCTGTGCCTTCAGCCCCTTGCATGCCAGGGGCAGTTGTGACAGTGATGATGTGATGATGTTGGCTTCAATGGATGATGCTTTTGTATTGATTTGATGATGTGGAGGGGTGGATGGGTTTTTCATCACAATGGATGGCAATGCATAAATGGGGGATTTGATGTTTGAAACACACCATTTCTATGAAAACCATCATGTTGAAATACACCAGTTAAGGGGTATTTTGTATTTCAGAAACCTGACATTTATACTGGTGAACCTCAAATGGTAGATTTGCTAACTCTGATACACCCTAATGACATTGGCTCTTCATCCTTGGTTGCTACCTTGTTGAGCCAACTGTGACTTACATATTTCAATGTGTAATGAAATACACCTTTGAATATCCAAGCAAATTTGATTTCTAACAAACAAGGGGAAGAACCAGATTGAGTTAGTTGTCACAATATTGGTTGGAGTTTCACGGCTAAGCAAGCAAACCTTGCCTTTACCACGTTTCAGCCCAGCCAAGTCAGTGGACCGACTTTCAGCCGCGTTGCGCTTTGCCGCAGCGTTTGCACTTTCCACCCGCCATGTTGGATAGGGGGGAGTTGTGGTTGAGGCATGATGGAAGGGCTGCGCGGCAGATCCACAATCGGCCAGTGCTTCCTTCGTTCCTTCATAGCTGTTAAGCACTTCCGCCGCCCCAGAGGAAGTCAATCAGACTATCAACATCGTCCTCAATCCTAACCCTTCCCTCAAGCAGAAAGCCGAATAAGTTCAAGATGTCATTCAGACTGTTACCCGCCGTGCCCCGGGCCGTTCGTTCTGGCGCACGCCAAACCGGTAAACAATCTTACTCGGTCCTCACCCATCGTGCAGTGATTCCTACTTCGGTCAATCAATCTTCGATCATTCCCCGACCTACTGGTTTCAAACAATGTCAATCTCGAGGCATCAAGACCTTAGACTTTGCTGGCCACAAGGAGGTCGTCTACGAGCGTTCTGATTGGCCCGCTTCGAAATTACAGGAATATTTTAAGGTTCTATCTTACTATCTATTCCATCAATCTAGTTTTTCAGAATCGCGATGAATGTAGATGCCACGGCAGCAATCAAAATCGGAACTTACGATTCCACTTTTATTTTTGAAAACGATGTTCTAGAACGACACCCTTGCTATCATCGGCTATGGTTCTCAAGGACATGGCCAAGGTCTCAATGCCCGTGATAATGGCTTGAATGTAATCATTGGCGTCAGAGAAGGTGGTGATAGTTGGAAGGCCGCCCAAGCTGATGGATGGGTGAGTGATGTAGTGGCCTTTAGGCAACAACATGGCCAGCCCTTTGGTTCCCTTCTCCCCTTCTCCAACGAAACCCAAATAGACGAAAAACTCAAAATATCTAGCTGATGATGATGACTATTTAGGTTCCTGGAAAATCCTTATTTCCGATCAACCAGGCACTTGAAAAAGGGACCATCATTATGAATCTCCTCTCTGATGCCGCGCAATCGCAGACCTGGGCAAGCATCGAACCCTACCTAACGAAGGGCAAAACTCTATACTTTTCTCATGGATTTTCTGTTGTTTACAAGGATGATACTGGTGTGGTTCCACCGAAGGATATCGATGTAATCTTGTGCGCTCCCAAAGGTAGCGGCAGGACTGTTAGGACGCTGTTCCAGGAGGGCCGTGGAATAAACGGCAGTGTCGCTGTGTGGCAAGACGTCACTGGTAAGGCTAAAGAGAAAGCCGTTGCACTTGGAGTTGGTGTCGGGACCGGCTATCTATACGAGACCACCTTTGAAAAGGAAGTCTACTCAGATCTCTACGGAGAACGTGGTGTCTTGATGGGTGGAATTCGTATGCTACCTTTCATCTTGATCGAAAGAAAATGCAATTAGTCGCCTTCTTTAGGAACTCACAGCCTCTAAATATTTCTTCACAACCAGAGGGTATGTTCCTGGCCCAGTACAAGGTCTTGCGTGAAAATGGACACTCACCTTCGGAAGCCTTTAATGAGACCGTCGAAGAAGCCACTCAGTCCCTTTTTCCTCTCATTGGAGCCCATGGTGAATCGTCGACCCATATTCGTATTGCTCCGGATTTCCAACATGCGTTCACTCACACGTAATACCTCACGTTTTTGTTTTTGGCCTTCCATTTGTTGAACAGGAATGGATTACATGTACGCCGCATGCTCTACAACGGCCCGTCGTGGTGCCCTAGACTGGGCTCCCAAGTTCGAGGAGGCCAACCGGCCAATCTTCGAGGCCCTTTACAAATCTGTTAAAAACGGTGACGAGACCAGACGATCGCTTGAATTCAATGGTCGGAAGACTTATGCCCAAGATTTGGCAAAGGAACTCGCCGAAATCGACTCACAAGAAATTTGGAGGGCTGGTAAAACCGTCCGAGTATGTCGCCCGCTACTTGCCCGCTGTCTTTTGAATTGCCCTACGCCATCAGGACATCCCCCTTGGCGCCCGATGATCATTTTCAACTAATTTTTCTTCGAACTGCTTCTAGGCCCTTCGACCCGATTCTAAAACTAAATTGTGAAGGCCTTACTTAGGTATTCCTCAACGTTATGTTCTTTTTGGGGCATCAGCCGGAGCTAGGAAATAAAACCTTTATCCAACTAAAAAGCATGCGCATATCCCCACATATCATTCCCAGCACTGCCGCCCAAGCTGTGGTGCTGACTTTTATCCCAAGCCTCCACTCAAGACCTAAGTTGAAATCTCCCCGTCCTGTTTTTGTGACGACGAGCAGTATCTTGAAGCCAGGCTTCGTCCATGTGCCCAACTGAAAGAATTAACGTAGCATTAAGCCATAAAGAGTTTCTCATTCACCGCACATTACCATTTCACTGTTTTGAGAACCAAAGATCAGTGTTAAACCAATTCTTATCTCACTTCAAGACGACCGGGGAAACTTGGGTGTCACTGTGAGTAGACACTCCGCAGTTGCGTCACGACCACGTCATCAACAGATTCGATTTGTTTCATCTAATGGGACAAACCATCCCGAATCGGTGTCGTGTTGGCCAGAACACATGTCATGAAAGCCCTGGAGTATCACCCAACTTAAACTACGTCAAGTCAACCGTGTCAAGCTGATTCAGATCTCGCCAGCGTGGGAGACTGCGTAACTTTTGTCGGGGTAAACTGCAAACACATGCAGTCTCAAAACGGTTTATTTCAATCACTGGGGCGGGTCGATGTACGACTTGAGCTGTTGATTTGAATTAACAAGGTGCTAAAGAAAGGCATGATGCTTCTTTCTGGTTTTTGCAATTACCTTTCCTTCATCTTTTGGGGGAAGCCACGTCAAGCGTGACAAAGCTCAAGTCCTGATGCTGCGGCACACCGTGCAGTTTTCAAAGAAACCCGCTGCTGTTGGAACTCAAGTCTTAATGCTTGGGCACATCTTGCAGTATGTAGAGAGAGCCATGGCTATGGCCAAACCAACTCTAAGAAGCAAGGCAGCCCTTACTATTGGGTAAGCCTGAGTAAAACCTAGTTGTGAATACTAAAGTTAGGATGTTATATAGGCAGCTGTAGGAACAAGGCACAACACTGGCATGCTCAGGAATTGACTAAATTTGCTCAATGGTCAGTCATTGTCAGTTTGCTACTATTGCAGAGCAAGCTGCAAAAGTAACAGAAATAACATACAAATAATAATAATAAAATTAACCTAAGAAGGAGTAGGAAAACCATAAATGTTATTGCAAAAATGGATTCTCCACCCAAAATTAGGTAGGGTCTCTCAATGACCCCACCCTTGAAATCCAACTGCTTATATTTTTAAATAATTAAAGAAAGACCAAAATACCATGGCACCACTATTGAACTTTTTGGCCAATTAAATATTTCACATGTATTGTCACGCATAGGTTCCACACGTAAAATTCAGTCAGAATTGAGGTGTTGTGTATATTTTAGGAGTTACAGACGGAAACGTGTTCTGTCACAATTCCCGCACACAGCCGTGGAAGCCAATACACCCACGTGCGTCTGAGCTACAGCACTGTCACCCTGTCAAAGCAGTGTAGGCAGCCCTGGGCCTCTGACAAGTACGCAGCCGCAGGACTAAGGGTTGACAAAGTGACAGGCGGCCTGAGAGACCTAGGTACCGCATAAACATGCTACAACCTACACAGTGTGGTGCCCCATCTGGGACACCCTGGCCGCCTTAAGACCTCAACCCATAAACTGTTCCTCAGGCTCATCAAAACCGTCCTTCATCCGCGTGCGTCGCGCGCGCTGCACTCCCTTTTTCCGCGCGCGTTGCGCTTCCTTTATCCGCGTTGCTCATCATCCTTGCCGTTGCGTGTTGCTGGTCATCTCCGCCGTCGTCATAGCGCGTCTTCATCTTTGTTGTTGCGCGTCCTCATCTTTGTCATTGCGCGTCCCAATCTCCTCATTGCTACCATCGCGCGGCGCTCATCCATGATTTACCAGATCCATCCCGACCGCACCTCCAAGCATTTGGCAAATCCTTGGATCCGTCAAATCTCCCATCTCACTTGATCTCTCAGTCGTGAATCTCAAGCCTGTCAGGAGTTACTCAACCGTCTCAAGCTGATCTCCTATCCGCCCATCCGCGCTCTCATGAACTTCATCCGTCACCTTTCCTGGGGCTCTCCCATCCGCTTCCGCCTTCGGAAGGGGTGAAGAGTGCCAACTACCGCCCGCAGACATCCGCGGCGGTTTGGTTCATTTCTCTTTCCCACCCCGTCAGCCTTTGGACAAGGGGTGGGTGACTCTGGTATTGTTGCGCGCGCCCATCCACAGACGGACGCAAGTGACCACATGGTTGTCTTTCCTTTTCCGCTCTATTTGTAGAATCCGTTGTACATAGTCTAACAGGGCCTCCTGCCCATATAAGGAGGGGCTCTCCCCTGCCTTTTGAGAGCATGAAATAATCAGAACATGGAATCATCCAGCATGAAATCAGCACGCCTTTGATCCTTGAGCCTCCATACTCAAACCCTTGATCCCTGATCCTTATCACCAACCAATAGCCTTGCTGGTTGAAGAAAAATTCTGTCTGTTGGAATTTTTTGAGTGTGTTATACCACTCCTTGATCCCTTTCTCTGACCATACTGGTCCTGATCCCTGATCACCTTTCTGGAGCCAATCACAATTGATTGAAGAGGTCTTATTAAGCTTAAAGACCTGGAGTGTTATACCTCCCCTTAGCTTCTTTGGAGTTGCATTCTGCCAGCCTAATCTTGAGTCCCTTGAGAAGTGTTGAGGTTATCCTTGCTTCAAATCAGTTACTGTTTGTTTTTAGAGCTTCTTAAACATTGTGCTTTGTCTTGTACAGCCACCCTCAGTTATCTGGTACCCTTCAAGCGCTTGATTGCAGATAGTTGGGCAGGTTCATTGAGAACCTGGAGGTTGCTTGGGTTTGAGTTGATCATCCCCAATCTTCTGCTGACAACCAGAGTTATTAGCTTGTGGGCATTGTTTACATACAACAGCTTTTGTTCTTTGAACTCTAAGAAGACTTTAACTTCTTTTGCTCAAGTTTTTCCCTGCATAATCTTGTCTCAGATAGTGCTGTTCCATCGCTACCGAACTATTATCATCCTTATCCTCTACTCCTTGATTCCTCATTTACAAGGTTCTGGACCTTGATCTTGGTTAAATTTAAATATTTTTTGTAACACTCAGGAGGGCAGCCTAAAACAGCACCTTTCCCCTCTGCAGAACTGCTACGGCCTAGCACCGTTTGGAGTCTTACAATGGGAACATTCTACATATGTAATAAATGTTCCTGTGGATAGTAGATAGTCTCAAAATACATAAACTTATATAATAATACCTGAATAACCTTTATACATATTTTTTATTAAATATAATTCAAAGTACCAAAAATTTCAAAAATAAGATAATGACTACTTCTAAAAATATATTAAAATACTTGAATATACTATTATGAGAATTTCTAGACATCAATATTTTTGTGACATACTAAGAAAACTCATGATGTAAAAATATTACATGAATATCCATGACTTATATTTTTAAGTAATTATTTTAGTAAATCAACTGAAATTCAAAAATAAGGAGTAACATCAATATCATGACTTTACTCCAATTATTTAATACATAATGAGAACTCACCTGACATCAGAATATCCGTAGGAATTTCTATTAAAATCATTATTAACTTAATGGGGACATTTACTAAAGATAATTAATTAAATAATAAATAAAAAGGACAGATTAGTGTTATTCACACGTCCAGACATCAATTATAAAGTAGAATAATTCCCATACCCTGTGGAATTAGATGCTACCTGTGTTACAGCACCAAAAGCACATAACAGGCTACCACTGGTTACCCTGCTAGACTCAGTTTCCATCCCTTTGAGCACCTGTACCCCTCAGAAGGACAATATTGGGACTTCAAAAGCTATAAATAAAGAGCTCTTTTGAGGATATTGATACCCAGAGACCCCGTTATATTTACATCCAGACACCATGCCAAGGTAATTGAATACATATAAGAGATAAGTAAGTCATTTATGGCTTTATTCTGATTAATAATATATGTCCTCAACCCTTTTTTATCAATTTAAATTGCTGAATAACCTTATAACTCCAGTATACAGGTTTAACCCATTGGTGCACATCCCAAACAGGTACCCAAAGGATTTAATAATATAACAGTGAGCCTTATTATCCTTTCTCTGTAGTGGCAGCTTGGTTACAAAGCCCTGCCACTCCACCATGTATTTTATATACATATTATCTTTGGGCAAAATATCCTTTAAACTAAAGGTTCCAAAGTAACCAGGCCTACGTGTTTTCATACTGAATTCCCTGAAGAGAGGTGTTAAAGATCCCCAATATAATTGTGGCCCCTCAATAAAAATATTTAATAATCAATTTTTCCATATTGATTTATAACAATAAACCATATCCAAACCAATTAACCTTTCAATAAGCTTTATCCAAATATTTTACGGATTTTATGCTGCATTTATTGAATAATATATTTATTATTTATTCTATCACCTCTGGTATCTAAAGGATAGCAAGGATCTTGGTATCCAGGAGGCTGAAAATTGGGTTTCTGGCCGGGAAATATTCAAGTTTATTATATTTAATACCTTGGACCAGACCTTTCATGTAAAATTAAATCAAAGATAAAGTTATCTGACTTTTTAACCATGATTCATTGTTAAATTCTTTTGCAGTGGATTTAAAAACCAATGCAGAATTAATAAAATATTATTTAAATCTTTTAAAGATAAGAAAAGAAGAATATATTAAAAATTATACACCTACTGGTTGGGAAGCTTTAACTCAAGTTGAGAAACTTAATATCTCTTCTGCACGTAAACACTTAGATAAATTCCTTGAAAAAGAAGATCTTGAGAGGCGTGTCAACTTCCAGGCCCTATTAAGAAAACATAAAGCTTGGAAGAAATACTGTATAAATTACTTTTTAAAATATAAAAGGAAGTATAAAACTTGCATTAACATATTATTTTTATTAAAAAAATATTGATATATTTTATTGACCAATAAAATAACCTTTTACCATTAGTGAACCCTCCTATAACAGAAACCACCACCACTGGAATTGATTTACTGGCTCAACAAGTCCCAGATATCTCTGGATGCCCCAAAAATATTGATTGGATGGGTGAAGACCTGATTGGGACACACCAAGAACCCCTAGGATTACCTATTAAGGACAAATTTAATCCCAATAAAGTCCTGGTACCTTTGAATATCAACTTAAATGAGTTTCAAATAAAACTTATTTTTATGGATTTTTTTCTGTAGAAAAATACTTATAAAAATTTCATTCAATTTGAATAGAGGTAACACAAGATCCCCAGGGAGAATTCCCTCCTATGGAAATTTGCCAGGATCCCCAGTAACCGTGAGACCACCAATAATGACAACCATGAGGGGACTGTAACCCGTGAATCAAATGATGATGGACAAGGAACAGCCCCAAGTACTTTTGCCCTCCCCTAACCTAGAGCCAGAGAAGGTAGTGGAATTAAGCCCCCCTCCATTACAAGAAGATTCCCTGCAGCCACCCCAGCAGAATCAGGCCAAGGAAGCCAGGATCAAAGACTTAGTCAGAGAGCACATGAAATATTGGGAAGAGTTCAAAGAAGCCCAAGCCAAGGAGGACCTGGTATCTATGAAAAAGATAATCTACCAGGCAAAAGCTACCCAGATAGCTCTTCAGAAAATGATTCAAAGGAAAGAGGTAGAATTCTATGTAGAAAAGTGGAATCCTTGGAATCAATTAGCCCAAATGAAAGGCAAAGGATCAGGAAAGAAGAAATCTTTGTCCCATCCAAAGCCAAAGGGAAAGAAGGATTGGGATCAGATAATATCCTTAGCTCAAAAGTGGAAAAAGGTGTACAACAATTAGCCTCTAATTCTGAACCCAGTAACTTGTCTAAACCAACCTCTGATGTAATTACTTCCTTTTCTAATGATATGCGCCATAATTTCAAGATTGTTTGTGGAAATTTGGACGGTGTTTATGCCCAAATGGATGAATTGACCTCAGTAGTAGCCAAATTAATTAATAAATAAACAAAAACTGTAGGAATGGAAGATATTGAAGAACATACAGAAAAATTATTGGAGACAATTAATCAAGGTAAAATCAGACAGACTCAAAAAATTGAGAATATGTTATCAGGTATCCACAAAGATTTTATTATGTCTTCTAAGTTCTCCAGTGAAGGAGAATACAATCATATAAATTTCATTAAATTTATTGACTATACTATTAACTCTTATGACTTACAGAAGCTATAGCTGTAGTCAGGCTTCCCAGACTATTTGAAGGAGAAGCATTGGACTGGTTTATCAGTAAAAGAGAATAAGTGGGATCCTTACCCTGGAATTCTTGGAAACTTCTAATCAAAGAACAATTTGGTTCTAGAATGTGGAAAAGAAAAATGATGAAAAATTTCAAAAATTCCTCATTTGATCCCTCCAAGGATAAGCCTCACAAATGGTGCTTGGAACAGAAGAGAAGACTAGATTGCTTTTGTCCAGATGCTGATAAAGGGGAAGTAAATGAAAGACTCCTCAACTTGGGCCCTGGAAATCTCAAACATAGTGTAAGATGCAGGATGAGTATGGATGCTGACTTACCAACTCTAATCAATGTGTTAGAAGAAGTCATAGACATGAATGGGTTAGACAAGAAGGTTCCTGCTAGACCTGAAGAGAACTTCAACATTAACAAAAACAGAGAAAAACCCCCTCTGATAAATACCTCTGATAATAAGAAAGCAAATGAGAACAGGGAAAAAGAGAGAATGCCTGGAACTTGTTGGAATTGTAACAAGACAGGGAATATGAGACAAGACTGCCCTATACCCTAAAGAACGATAGCAGTCTTGGAAGGAGAGCAGGAGGTTGAAGGGAATCAGAACTATGAAGATATAGCTGATACTGAAGGATCCCTTTCTGAATGTGAATTGATCCTGACCAACCCTATTAATTTTATAGAAGGAGGTATAGGCACTTCTATAGAAATCAATAACATCCATGGGGACTCTAATTTTCCCCAACAATGGGATCCTACCATAATTCATAGACATATCACGGATGTTAAACCATTAACAGTTAAACCTATGAGTGGTAAGAGTTATACTACTGGTCAAACTTGCTATGCAACAGGATTGTAAAGAGACAGACCTATAAGGTTATTACTGGATAGTAGAGCTTTCTGCTCATGTGTTTGTACTGAATTCTTAAAAAAATGGGATCTCAATTGAAAAGAACACCTTCTTCCTGTCCCAAAAGCCAAGTTTAGCTCTTGCAACTCTACCATGAATGCTATTGGAGTATGCACTGCTACTATAATATTACCCCATACTAAAGGATCTTTGAGAATACAAGTGGAATTTGTGGTATTGCTCAAAAGATTATGTGACTTCCTGATAATAGGTAATGATGCTTTATATCTATATGGTATAGATGTGTTCCAGAGTAAAGGGAGATACTTTAAAGTGGGTGGAAATTGGGACAAGAAGTTTAAGATATGCACCATCCAATCTGCTTCCCCTCTTCCACTTATCAAAAGCATTTAGAAGACTTTAATCAAGAATACTTCTCTCAAGCAGCTCTAAGTATGAAACTTTCTGAGGAACAGAAGAAATATATATTGACAGTCTTCTTTGAGAACCAAAATGCTTTTTGTGCTAAAGATCACCACATTGGTGATATCAAAGGACATGAAATGGTATTAAAATTGAATATTAAGCCTCCTTATCCTCCAAACGTAAGTAGACCAGCTTATCCCTCTAGTCCTAAGTCTAGAATAGCTCTTGAGGAACATATCCAAGAACCAATAGACTTACAAGTATTAAGGAAAGTAGGGCACAATGAGCAGGTAGATGTGACCACAACTGTAATCATAGCTTGGAAAATGACAAGTCAAGAATGGTAGGAGACTTCAGAATGCTCAATAATTATACTCAGACAGATTATTATCCTATAACCCAGATTGATCATGCTCTAAATAACTTTTCCAAGGCCAAATACATCACTACTATGGATACGCTTAAAGGTTTCAACCAGATACCTAGAAGCCCCAAAAGCAGAAATCTCATGAGAATAATCTATCACTAGGGAATATATGAATATCTTAGGATGCCCTTTGGTATAAAGAATGCCCCATCACACTTCCAGAGAACAATGGATACAGTTCCAGGTACATACATCAGAAAAGGATGGATGATGGTATATATAGATGATGTTATCATATATTCTGATGATTGGGATACTCATATAAACCAAATAAGATTAGTACTCCAAACTATCTCCAAAGCAGGATTGAAAGTATCCATGAAGAAATGCAACTTTGATATGGAGAATTGAAAGCCCTAGGGAATATAGTCTCTGGTCTAACTCTAGCTGCTGATCAAAATAAGATAGCTGCTGTCATGAAAAGAGCCATGCCTCAAAATAAAACAGAGTTACTGTCTTTCATTAGTTTTTGCAGTTAATAGAGAAAATACATACCAAAGTTTGCTATGATAACTATAAGTCTGTATGAAATACGCAACAATAACACTCTGTTTTGAAATGACAAATGAGAGATTGAAAAACTATGAGGAAATAAAAATAGCTATGACCTCTAATCCTTTAATCATTCAACCAGGGTACTACAAACCCTTTAAACTGTACATTGACGCCTGTATGGAAGGGTTAGGAGCTTCTCTACATCAAGAAAGAATAGAAGAAGACAAACCAGTGGAGAAAACAGTTCTCTTCATATCTAGACAGATCAAAGATACAAAAAAGAGATATGAAGCCAGTCAGATGGAATGCTTGGCTCTAGTATGGGCTTTAGAAAAGCTACAATATTACTTAGAAGGCACCAATTTCCAAGTGATCACAGACTTTAATGCTGTAAGAACTCTCATGAAAATGAAAACCCCCAGCAGACATATGCTCAGGTGGCAAATTGCTATACAACAGTATAGAGGTCAGATGACTATAGTGCATAAAGCTGGAGCTAAACATAAGAATGCTGATAGTCTAAGTAGGAATTCTTTGCCTAATGACTCTAGAAATCCAGCATATGACCCTGAGGATCAAGATATCTTTCCTACCTTGAACATCAATCTTTTTTTATTAAATTCTCCAATCATGGGGATCTACTTATGTGAATTAGATACTGCTTTCTTCAATTTAGTGAGGGACAACTGATCCCCTGAAATCAAGCTTCTGAATACCATTATGGAATTTGAATCCCCAGAAGCAGCTCTGATAAATAGTTTAGCTGCTTCATTACTCAAAACCTATAAAGCTGGAAGGTTTAAATTTTGGGATGGTCTCCTTTACTACAGACACCAACATTCCAGTGTATTAGTACTAAGCAAAAAAGAACACATACAACACATAATCCAGGAATTCCATGACAACTGTTCATCAGGGCATCTATCCACTGAAAGAACCTTGGATAAAGTAAAACAAACTGCTTGGTGGATAGACTGGAAAGAAATCACTATTAAGTATGTTACTAGCTGTGAGACTTGCCAAAAATCTAATAAAACTACTGAAAGAACAGTACTCTTATTTTTCCAGAGTTTTGATCGAAAGAGTTGATAAAACAAAAACTGTTTTGCATCATCAGAAAAAGAACATTAAACAGAAGCAGATAGAACAAAACAAGAATCATACCCAAGGAGTATAAATGACAAATAAAATTACTCCTATAAAACACTAGTGAACCAACACACGCCTCGGACTGATGCAATTGAGAGTTGAGACGATTAGATCAAGAGTGAGAATTGAGAAGAAAAAAAAAAATGAAGGAAAGAAAGAGATTGCACCAAATTAATATATGATCTTTTCAATGACCTGACTTCTTCTCTTGCTTCTTGATTTTGTTCAGTGGTAACATCAGGAAGGAAAAAAAATAAAAGAGAGAGTTGGCGAGTAGAAGAGACCTTCGGCCAAGGGAAAGATTTTAGCCGCAACTAGGGGACAGCTACTCAGGTAGACTATGCATAGTGCTCTGAAGCACGCGCATGTGACTATGAATAAATAACTATGAATAAATAATCCGCGCGTGTAGAGAGACATAATTAAATGAAAAAAAAGCAATGAGAAGAATAAAAATAAAATAAAGTATAATAAAAGAAAATATAAAGAAAATAAATAAGTAGAGAAAAATAAATAAGATTGCCGTAATCCAACACCCCCCCCATAATTCAGTGCAATCCCAAATAAAAACACCTGGACGTGAGTAGCTTCAAACTTTGTTTGTTGGAGGCCTTTGTCAGAGAGTCTGCGACCATGGAGTCCGTGGTGATTAGATTGATCTGAACTTTGTTGGAGGAAAGCTGTTCGCGGAGCCATTTGAGTTTCATATTGATGTACTTCTTCTTGGAGTTCAAACCAAAATGCTTCAATTTATCAACCAGGCCCTTGTTGTCCACCAAGAAATTGGACAGGCCGGTAACTGAGTCCTGCCACAAGTCGGCAATGACAGACTTGATCCACAGAGATTCCTGTGCCCCATTGCTCAGCGCATTTAGCTCAGCCTCCGTGGATGAAAGAGCGATGTTGCATTGTTTTCTGCTCTTCCAGGCGATCGGCGTAGACCTCCAGAAAATGATATAACCCGTCTGCAACCTTCGCGTGTGCGGATCATTGGCCCAAGTTGAGTCAGTGTATATGTGTAAGGGGTCCGTTCCTCGAGGATCTAGCGTAAGGGAAAACTCAAGAGTACCTGCCAGATATTTCCATACATGCATTACCTCCCTCCAGTGCGAAATCCCGGGATTTTGATTAAACTGGGATAAGATTGAGGCCGCGGCCAAGATATCCGGTCGTGTACGACAAGCCAAGTAGTTAAGCACTCCGGTGAATTTTCAATAGTTCACCCCCAGCTTCTGAAACTCGGCTTCTTCATCACGTGAGGCAGGAACCAATTGAATCCCCGGTGTTAAAGGTGTGAGAACCGGCTTCACATTGGAGAGCTGTAATTCATCAAGGGTTTTCTGAATAAGTTTGGACTGGTTTAAAACGATAGAGTTGCCCTTACGTGTGTATTCCATACCTAAAATGGTGTCGGGTTGATGAGCTGATGAACGCGGAAATTTGAGCAGAAACTCCTTCTTGAACCAGTTGACTTCTCCGGCTACAATCAAATCGTCTACGTGAAAGAAAACATAGAGACAACGAGAGGTGTGGGTGTAAAGGCATGGATCCGCATCGGACTGAACAGGACCAATGCTTTCCAGCCAGGCGGTCAGGGTATTATACCAGTTTGAGGGTGCCTGTTGCAAGCCGTACAGAGATTTCCTAAGTTTAAGGAATTTCGCGGACCAATGGCTTTCTTTTGGCGTGAGAATGTATAAGTCCTCATCTAATGGAGCAAAGAGGAAAGCAGCCTTGACATCGAATTGTCATAATTCAAGATTGAGATCTAACCCACATAATAGAAGAAGGAGAAGCGTGGTGAACTTTCTGGTTGGTGCGTATGTTTCTCCAAAATCAATTCCCGGGGTTTGAAGGTTGCCCATGATGCATAACCGAGATTTGCGCTTTTCAGGAGATAAACTCGTGGCCGGTTTGATCTTGTCTACCCACATAGTCCTAAGGAAACGATCAGGCTCAATCTCCGATTCCACCCACACTTCCTGGGATTCAATCTCATCCAACTCAGCTTTTCGTTCCGCAACCCAGGCACTGCCTTTATTCACAAACAACCCATACAAATATTTCTGAGGTTTGACTGAAGTCGTCCGTAAGCGAAGATTATAGGGGTCGGAAGTAGGTGGAGGTGATGATTCAGCAACCTCAGCTGTTTCCCCCGAAGCAGGATGAGTACAATTGGTAACGCTCTCAATGGAAGATGCCTTGCTGTTG
This sequence comes from Puccinia polysora, assembly GCA_025617555.3. Taxonomy (NCBI): domain Eukaryota; kingdom Fungi; phylum Basidiomycota; class Pucciniomycetes; order Pucciniales; family Pucciniaceae; genus Puccinia; species Puccinia polysora. The sequence goes on from CM062639.1 coordinate 5,782,267, forward strand.
ATCAGAGAGTGAGGGATATTCAGGTTTGGATTGCTCACCGAATTGACTGGAACGGCACTCGACGTGAATGCTTCATCGCACCAGTTCCCCACATTGATGTCAATGTCACTGGAGAGCTTCGTGATATTTGAATCAAAATTGAGGAAGGTGACATGCTTGGTATCTACTATCTTCTGATCGGATGTTAAAATCTTATAAGACAGCAGGTCATTGTCATACCCAACAAGTCTTCCACAAAGACCTTGAGGTTCCAGCTTAGAGAATGAAGGTCTATCCTTGTAAATATACGTGACCGGATTACCTATGGGATGAAAGTAATTGATATTCAGTGATCTTCCTTTGAAGAGTTCATACGGAGATTTTTTTGACTTGTGTGAGGGTATTTGATTAAGTGCAAGTGCGCACAATTTGATAACTAAGTGCCAGAGATTCTTGTTGAGCTGAGAGTCATAAAGAACTGTCCGAAGTGATTCCAGGATGAGTCGATTAAACCATTCAGAAAGCCCATTCTGTTGTGGTGAGTGGCCATTTGAAAACGTTTGTTTTATATTATTCTTGGTACAGTACTTTGAGAGGGTTGAGTTCCAGAATTCGGTACCACGATTGGAGTGTAAAATCATTGGAGTGTAGTTAAATCTCTTCAATTCTATGTTGATGAGAAGAGGTAAAACGCTGGCAACATCACTTTTGTTCCTGATTGGTATTACTGTGAAAAATCAAGTACAACTATTGACTACGGTGAGAAAATAAGCATTGCCATTAGTACTAAGAGGATGGATAGGCCCAACAAGATTGCAGTGCAATTCTTGAAAAGGCCTATCAGCACGAGCATGTTTATTATTGAAAGGTGTCTTGGATATCTTGCTGATTGCACAGGCATCACACATTGACTCTTTCTTCAGGGGAATTCCTAGACTTTGACGAATCCTACTGTAGCTTGCATGTCCCCGGGATTTGTGAACAACTTCATCGTGGGTAAGAAAGGATACTTTATTGACTTCCGCGTTGTTGAAGTGAAGAAAGGGAATATTACAGTGATAGGTTCCACTTTTCTTCCAATTCAATTTTTTAATTGAGAAATCATCAGTATCAAAGTTGACATCAAATCCATCTAAAACAAGTGATTGCATAGATAGTAGGTTCGCAGTTGAACTAGGTGAGTAAAGCACTCCTGTCAGAAAGATTACTTTTCTAACATTATCCGCCAACTTCACAGTCCCCACACCATCATACTTAAGAGAGTCCTTCCCCGAGCTCGTCAAGATGAATCCGGTTAATGATTGGTCTAATTGAGAGAAGTGCTTGGAGTCAGAAACAATGTGTCTGGAAGACCCAGAATCTACTACAAAAGCATTTGTAAGAAATATTGAGCTTGTGTGAAAAGAGCTGACTGTAGTGGCTTCATTTGTCTTGGAAGGTCCTGCTTTCTTCTTTCTTGGAAAGGAAGGTCGAAGTTGCGGGTAGAGTTTCCAGCATCTGCCCTCCGGATGATTGGCCTTTGGATTGTGCCATTTATCGTCACACGGCTTCATACTAGAACTGAGAAACAAAACAGTAGTGGTGCTTTCCTCGGTTCTGTTAGTATCGAGGTCTCTATTCAAGAATCTATTGTTGTTGTGCATTCGTAGATGTTCGAGTACTTGTTCAGGTGTGATCTTTCTGTCCGAGTGCGTGATTTGTTGCACAATGGTATCAAGGTTGGCGGGAAGCTTTTCAAGGATCAGATATGCTAGAATGTTGGTAGGTAGGTCAATTCCTATGTCATGCAAGCGCAAGATGGATGTCTTTGTGTTGGTGATAAATCCAGGAATGTCGGATGGAGAAAACGGGGCCCGAAGAAACTCTTTGAACACACGGGCACAATTAGAGGCGTGGTTTGAGGCAAAATATTCATTAATGTTGGCCCAAATTTGATGCGCATCCTTTTTGTTTTCCGCGGTTATGACGTTCGCTTGTATGGTGGTGTCAAGTTTAGAGGTGAGGATGGTTCTTATTCTGACATTCTCCATATGGGTGAGACCAATTGGATTTCCAGCGGTGTCGCTATTTTTCTTGGTGAGTTTAGCAAACAAGTCCTCTTGAAGATCCATCATGTTGATGACGCAATTTCACCATATTGAAAAGTTATCGGGAGTCAGCAGTGGAATTGCTTCAATAGCCGTCTTGAGTATGGTTGCCGTTAAGGAGTCGGTCATCTTGTTTTCCGGTATACAAGAGGGATTAAGATGTACCTGCTTTCAACTGTTAATCGTGAAAGAACAGTACTCTTATTTTTCCAGAGTTTTGATTGAAAGAGTTGATAAACCAAAAACTGTTTTGCATCATCAGAAAAAGAACATTAAACAGAAGCAGATAGAACAAAACAAGAATCATACCCAAGGAGTATAAATGACAAATAAAATTACTCCTATAAAACACTAGTGAACCAACACACGCCTTGGACTGATGCAATTGAGAGTTGAGACAATTAGATCAAGAATGAGAATTGAGAAGAAAAAAAAATGAAGGAAAGAAAGAGATTGCACCGAATTAATATATGATCTTTTCAATGACCTGACTTCTTCTCTTGCTTCTTGATTTTGTTCAGTGGTAACATCAGGAAGGAAAAAAAATAAAAGAGAGAGTCGGCGAGTAGAAGAGACCGTCCGCTGAGGGAAAGATTTTAGCCGCGACTAGAGGACAGCTACTCAGGTAGACTATGCATAGTGCTCTGAAGCACGCGCATGTGACTATGAATAAATAACTATGAATAAATAATCTGCGCGTGTAGAGAGACATAATTAAATGAAAGAAAAGCAATGAGAAGAATAAAAATAAAATAAAGTATAATAAAAGAAAATATAAAGAAAATAAATAAGTAGAGAAAAATAAATAAGATTGCTGTAATCCAACAACTACTGGAAAAAGGTTTGGACTCCTACAGAAGATCTCTGAACCCAAAACTAGATGGGAAATAATTAATATGGATTTTGTCACTGGCCTCCCCCCTGGAGGTACTCATTCATATAACTCTGTCCTAGTTATAGTTGACAGATACTTTAAGCAGGCCAAATTCTCACCTAATAACAAAGAAGATAGTGCTATGGATGTAGCTCTACTATTTTGGAATAGGATCATAGCTGATGTTGGTACAATCAAGATCATAATCAGTGACAGAGACCACAAATTCACCTCTGATTTTTGAAGGAAAATACATGATATACTGGGTACTACTCAAGCATTTTCTACAGAATACCATCCCCAAACTGATGGAGTAGCTGAAAGAATGATACAGACCCTAGAAGATATGTTAAGAAGGTTCTGTAGCTTTGGTCTAGAATAAAAAAACTCAGATGGTTATTGCCATGATTGGTTAAGCCTACTCCCAGCTCTAGAGATGGCTTATAACAGCAGTAAACATTCTACTACCAAAGAAGCCCCTTACAAACTAGAAAGAGGATGGATTCCAAAACTCACTAGGAATAACTTAAACTATAACTTAGCCACCATCCATCCAACATCTCTTGAATTTAAGAAAAAGATAGATTTGGAAAATAATCATGCTCAAAAATGTGTAGAAGAAGCAGTAGAATAAAACAAAAAAAGATGGGAAAAATCACATAGGGAACCTGACTTTAAAATAGGAGATCAGCTTGATATCCAATACCAACTTCAACAATCTATCAGGTAAAAGAAAGCTGAAACCAGCCTTTGTTGGACCATTTTTTATCAAAAAGATGCATGGCAAAAATGCTGTGGAAGTAATGTTGAGTGAAGAGTTATCAAGAAAACACCCAGTATTTCCTGTTAGCCTACTAAAACACTTTCAACCAAGAGAAGGTAGCAACCTCCCTCCAGCAATAATCCCAATAGAACCTGACCCTGTGAAAGAAAAAGGGAAAGTCAGCAGGATATTGAGAGGCAAGAAAGAGAGAGTGAAAGGAAAAGATGTTAGACTATACTTAGTAAGATACAAAGGAGAATCTGCAGACAAAGATGAATGGTTACCACAAAATAATATACCTGATGGATCAATACATCTTAGAAACTACAGAGCAAGCAAAAGGAACTGAAACACACATGGAATTAATTTTTTCCCAACATGCTCCTCATTTTTTTTTCAGATATGGCCATATCTTGGAGTGGGGGAATGTCAGCTTACTACTATTGCAGAGCAAGCTGCAAAAGTAACAGAAATAACATAAAAATAATAATAAAAAAATTAAACTCAGAAGGACTAGGAAAAACATAAATATTATTTTGAAAATGGATTCTCCACCCAAGGTTAGGTAGGGTCACTCACTGATTCCACCCTTGAAATCTAGCTCCTTATATTTTTAAATAATTAAAGAAAGAAAGAACAAAATACCACAGAACCACTATTGAACTTTTTGGCCAATTAAATATTTCACATGCATTGTCACATATAGGTTTCACACCCAAAATTCAGTCAGAATTGAGTGTTGTGTATATTTCAGGAGTTACAGACGGAAACATGTTCTGTCACAATTCCTGCACACAGCGGCGGCAGCCAATACACCCGCCTGGCTGAGCTACAGCACTTTCACCCTGTCAAAGCCGTGTACGCAGCCCTGGGCCTCTGAGAAGTACGCACCTGTGGGAATACGGGTTGACAAAGTGACAGGCGGCCTGAGAAACCTAGGTATTGCGTAAACATGCTACAACCTACACGGGAACATTCTACATATGTAATAAATGTTTCTGTGGATAGTAGATAGTCTAAAAATACATAAACTTCTACAAAAACAGCTAAATAAAATTAATACATATTTTTTATTAAATATAATTCAAAGTACCAAAAATGCCCAAAAGAAGATAATGACTACTTCTAAAAATATATTAAAATACTTTAATAAACTATTATGAGAATTTCTAGACATCAATATTTTTGTGACATACTAAGAAAACTCATGATTTAAAAATATTACATTAATATTCATGACTTAAATTTTTAGTAATTATTTTAGTAAATCAACTGAAATTCAAAAATAAGGAGTAACATCAATATCATGAATTTACTCCAATTATTTAATACAGAATGAGAACTCACCTGACATCAGAATATCTGTAGGAATGTCTATTAAAATGATTATTTAATTACTGGGAAAATTTACTAAGGATAATTAATTAAATAATAAATAAAAAGGACAGATTAGTGTTATTCACACGTCCAAACATCAATTATAAAGTAGAATAATTCCCATACCCTATGGAATTAGATGCTACCCACGTTACAGAACCAAAAAACATGTGGCAGGCTACCACCGGTTACCCTGCTAGCCTCAGTGCCTGTCCGTTGGAGCCCCCGTACCCCTCAGAAGGACAATATTGGGACTCCAAAAGCTATAAATAAAGAGATCTTTTGAGGATATTGATACCCAGAGACCCAGTTTTATTTACATCCAGACACCGTGCCAAGGTAACCAAATACCTATAAGAGATAAGTATGTGATTTATGGCTTCAGTCTGATTAATAATATCTGTCCTCAACCCTTTTTTATCAATTTAAACTGCTGAACAACCTTATAACTCCAGTATACAGGTTTAACCCATCAGTGCATATCCCAAATAGGTACCCAAAGTATTTAATAATATACCAGTGAGTCTTATTATCCTTTCTCTTTAGTGGAAGCTTGGTTCAAAAGCCCTGCCACTCCACCATGTATTTTATATACATATTATCTTTGGGCAAAATATCCTTTAAACTGAAGGTTCCAAAGTAACCAGGCATATGTGTTTTCATACTGAATTCCCTAAAGAGAGGTGTTAAAGATACCCAATATAATTGTGGCCCCTCTATAAAAATATTTAATAATAAATTTATCTATATTGATTTATAACAATAAACCATATCCAAGCCAATTAACCTTGCAATAAGCTGTATCCAAATAGTTTACGGATTTTTTGCTGCATTTATTGAATAATATATTTATTATTTATTCTATCACCTCTGGTAGCTAAAGGATAGCAAGGATCTTGGCATCCAGGAGGCTGAAAGTCATAGGGAGCCAAGCTGGGTCAGCAGAATCATTCCCAGGCCCACAGAAGGCCAATTTCCATGAGAGCTAAGGCTCTAGCAGCTTACAACATGAAATTTATGGCAGCACAGAGAAAGAGCATTGTGGCATGATGAAAAAAAATTGTACTCCAAAGGCTCATTAAAAACAGCAAGTTAAAAAACCATCCATTTACTCAAGAAAATTTTTTGATCACCACAACAAACTTCTGGTATCCTTTGAGACTAGAAATCAATTACAAAAGGAAATTTTTAGCCTTCTTTCAAAAAATTAAACATCATTGCCTTAAAAGTTGGAAAAACTTCTGTACTGAACATTTCTCAGAATCAACCCTGGCACCACTGTCCTAGTATCAATTAAAATATTTAATTTCCAGCAAAAAAAGTCTAGATTTCCTGGGAAAACTGTCCACCAACCCAGATTTATGTCTACATTGTTCACTGAAAAGTCTACCTTTTCAAATTTTCTGGATACATTTCTCACATTAAATGGCCACTGGCTCTGCATTTCTTAACTCCCTTCCCACATTGTTGGCTAATATTTCCAGGGTGTTGGTCCAATTTCCCAAACATAAGACAGGCACTAATTTTGACTAAAAAAACAAAATGAGAATAAAAAATAAGATGCAAATTGATGAATTGTTGAGTGCAAATGATGAATCAACAATTTGAGTGGAATCAGAAGAATTTTTGACATTGATGTGGTGGATCAAAGATGATGGGTCATATTGAGCAAGGTAAACTGACAACCACCTGAAACGCATCCATCTATTTTGCAGGAAGAAGACCAAAAAACTAGGACAGGGATGTCAAAAATTTGGAAAAAAAAATTTTTTTCCCTTCCTGCTTCCTACAATTTCCAGAAAAGCTGTCTACTCAAAACAATGAAGGATATTTAGACAGCCTTTCTGGTAAATTTAATACAGTTTTTCAGCTTCCTGATGCCAGGAACATTGCATTACTTTAGCTACAGAAACTGATCTTGGTGTTGGATTAATAATAATTCCAAGAAAACATGTTAAAATGCTCAAAAATAATGATATAGTGAGAGCAAGTGCAAGATTTGGACTTGGTTTGGTTAAAATGGTTTTTTAATATATTTTTAAAGAGGATCCACAGCTTATACAAAGCTGGGGATCTTTATTGAAACAACCTCTCTTCAAGGGGTAACTTTTTACCATGTAAAGACCTTGGGACAATGAGGTCCTAATGATTCATAGAAGGGGTTGACTCCAGGGAATGGGTGTGACAGGCTGTTTACAGAACTTAAGTCTTGAGAAAAGGAGGAGACAACTTACTTCTTTAAGTAATGGCTCCAAGAATCTTGCAGAAATTCATGGTTTTGAAAGGGTCTCAGGGCAATAATTGGGGTTTTTGCTGATTTTTTTAATGGAATTAACAATGGGTTTAGAATTCATAATTATGCTATCAGACTGAGGCCATATATAAATTTTTTATCTTCTTATAAACAATTGCTTATGGAGGGAAAGGGGTCTGGATTGATACTAAAAATCACTGCTGTTTAAAATAACCAAAAGGGGCTGTGTATATACCTTTTGGCTTGAAGGTGTGTCAGCTTGCTACTTGTACAGCGCAACCTTTCAAAGTAGAATAAAGAATAAAAATAGTGAGAAATCCTGAAATATTATTACAAATTTGGATTTCTAACCTAAAATAAGATAGGGTCGCTCACTGACCCCACCCTTGAATTCCAACTCCTTACATCTTGAAATAATTTATAAAAAGGGAAATGACCAAAAATCCACGGCATCACTATGGCACTTTTTGGCCATCTTAATATTTTGTGTTTAACTTCATGTATATGTTTCACACTTAACTTCATGTATATGTTTCACACCTAAAATTCACTCAGAATTGAGGTGTTGTGTATATTCTAGGAGTTACAGCCAGATTTGTGTTCTGTCACAATTCCCACGCGCAGCCCCGCATCCATACAGTGAAATTGCACGTTCCTGACACTCAAAATGCAGGCACCTTTCAAGAAAACCACATTGAATATGCTGCTGGCCAAAGATGCTGAATTCCCACAGGAAGCTGTCAGGTATGCACGCATTAAAAATAATTGCACCACCTCTGACAGCCAGGTACTGCAGGAAATAGCTACAACCCACATGCATGCATCATGCATATGTAAAAAGCTGACTGACGGATAGAGGGATGTCTTAAAAACCTCTGAATATTGATTAAAAGGTATGAAACTCAAAATATAAGACAGAAAAATTAGGGAAAATAATAATAAAGGTTGTCATGTAAATACTATTATCAAATCTTTATGAACCACAAAAAATATCAAAGAGTTTCCCAAAAAATTATGAAAAATTCCCAAAATTTCCACAAGAGGACCTGAAATCTACAACTACCCACTTCTGACCATTTCACTCAAAAGAAACTAGTAAAAAATTAGGAAATATGCCAGAATTTTAAAAATAAAAAATTGACATTTAAACAGATTCTGATAATTATTTCACCCATAAATATGATACAGAAAGGTCCAGCTGATTGACAGCACTAAGAATAAATGCCAAAATAGCCCTGGCCAGCCTTCTATCCTTTGCCCACAAGCAAAACCCTCTCTATGCGCCCTGGGAAGACCCCCTTACCCCCAAAAAGGTACATATACCACCCTTTTTGGATGATTTAAATACCAGTAATTTCAAAGTAATCAATACAGACTCATTGCCATCCGTGATAAATTTTTTATAAGATTTAAAAAAATGATTTATGTCCTCAGTCTGTTAGTATAATTATTAATTCTAACTCCATCATTAATTCCATTGAAGAAAATCAGCAAAACACCAACCCTTGCCCTGAGACCCTTTCAAACTGTGAATTTCTGCAAGATTCTTGGAGTGCCTGCTTGAAGAAGTAATTTATCTCCTCCTTGCCTCCAGGAATAAGTGCTTTGATACAGCCATTCCACCCATTCCCTGGAGTAAACCCCTTTTGAGAATCACTTAGGACCTCATTGTCCCAAGGTCTTTACACAGTTCAAAGTATCCCCTGGAAGAGAGGGTTATTCAATAAAGATCACCAGCTTTGTATAAGCTGTGTCCCCTCTTTAAAAATATATTTAAAACCATTTAACCAAACCAATTCCCAAATCTTGCACTTGCTCTTATGATATAATTATTATTGAGAATTTTATGTATTTTCTTGGAATAATTATTGTTCCAAAACCAATATCACTTGCTGTAGCTAAAGGACTGCAAGGTACCTGGTATCAATAAGCTGAAAACTGGGGGTCTTACTGGGAAATATTCCTGAATAATTAATAATTAATTATTTAATTTCTTTTTGACCAGATATACTATGTAAAAATAAGTAAAGATACTTATTGTGATCCTTTTTAATTTTTAATTCCAGTGGATTAAAAAACCACAAGGAATTGCTTAATCATCATTTGAATCTTTCTAAACAAAAAAAGGAGGAAAGATTATGTAATTTTGTGCCTAATTAATGGGATTCTTTAACCCCTGAACAACTGAACAAAAAACACTTATTTTTTCAACAAAAAAGAAAGAAAGAAGAAGAGTTAGAACTTGAGAGACGTACAAACTTCAACTATTTACTCAGGCAACATAAAGCCTTGAAGAAATGGCAAAGACAAATTTATTTATTTAATAAAAATAACAGAAGTGAGTCTAATAATATTTTTTTTATTTTTTAAATAACTTCAAGAAAAATCTGAAAAATAATAATAATAAAATAAAATTAAAATAAATCTAAACTTATAAATTTATTGTTTTATTTATTTTTTAGTGGAATTTACCTTTGGTGGACTCATTGATGAAGACTTACTTGAAGATTTCCCAGAGTGTGAACCCCTGGATTTATCCCAAAACCTTATTGGTACCAATGCAGACCCCCTTGGAATACCTCCAAAGGATGTTAAAGACCCTAACCAAGCCTTAATACCGCTAAACGTAAGTCTAAGTAAGCTAAAATTAAATCAAAAATAAAAAAATTATTGTTTTTATTTTCTTTTACCTTTTTTTGAAAATTTCAACAAAAAATTTGTTTTTTTTTGCAGCATGTCTCAAAACAGGCCCAACACCCGCACAAACAGAAGAACCCCTTCCTATGGATCTTTTCCCAGAGGAAAACAGCCCCGTAAGAGTGCCCTTGGTGAGCAAAATGAGGGGAATCAAACCTGAAACACCAGCAACCGTGCCTCCCAACTCAACCAATCAATTGTTGGAGAGCTCTCCCTCATGCAGAGAGTTATCCCTGGTGGCTACGTCTCCACCCATGCCTCCCCAGCTGGACTCAATTAAATAGGCAAAGATAAAGTTTCTATTAAAGCAATATGTGAGTTATTGGGAGGCCTTAAAACTGGCCCAAGTCCAAGAGGACATGTTGGCTATGAGAAAGGATATAACACGGGCCAAATACTTACAGATAGCCCTTCAGAAATTGATCCCAAGGAAGGAAGTGGAGAAATACATAGAAAATTAGAATTCTTGGGATCAATTAGCAAATTCAAAGGGAAAAGACCCAAAAAAGATGAGATTTCAAATTACCAAAGAATGAGGAATCCCAAAGATTGGGAAAAAATTATATCCTTAGATCAGAAATGGAAGAAAGTGTATCAAAATTAGATCTAGATGTTACACCCATCTTGAATGCTTTCTCTACAAATGTTGTCCACAAATTTAACATTCTAAGCAGCAATTTGGATAATATTCATAAAAAATTGGATAAGATAATTCAAAGTTTGAAAAAAAGTAATCCAGACTCAAGCTTCCCATCTTAAGACTAGTGAGTTAGAAATCAAGCAACTGAGAGATACTATCAATATGGATAAAGTATCTTTAATTAAAAACATAAAAAAACATACTCTTCTGTGCAAGAAGAAATCCTCATCCCCATTGAACAACTTAAAGGAGAAATTAAGAACAAGACTGATACCACCCATGCTCATCTAGTTAATAAAATAAACTTGCTGAGCAGTAAAATTGATTTAGAACTAGGAATGGTTAAGAATTACCTTAGAGATCTCAAAGTCAATGCAACTGGTCTCTCCCTGGTCAAATTATAAGAAGCAAAACCCATCAGAATGATTATTTGTGAGAATTATGGCCAGAAATCAGCTTAGTGGCAGGAGGAGCAGTAATTAAAGCAAAAGAAATGCTGGAAACTTTAAGGATAATGGGATCTCAAAATGGGGAAATAAATCAGATAATTGATTGGATAAATTTAAATGGATGGGGTGGAAAACAGCAGGGAGAAGGGCTGCTTAAGTACAAAAGATTGGCGTCTTGTGGGCACATGATACAAAAGGAAAAAAAGGGCAAAGTTTCTGCCACAAAGAGGCTCTACAGGCTCTACAGGCCTTGTTACTTGGTTTGGGCTACATCAGCCCAAATGGAATTTGTCCCTGGACCCTTTTGACCGGCCTGTTCTGGTTGAATTTGGTGTTTCCACCCTCATGGGGCTGAAACCTCCCTTTGGCTGTTCATTCCCTGGACCTTGTACATTACAACCAGCCCTGTTACCTATATCTCCTCACTTACACCCTGTTTGCCTCATGCAATCAGCCCCTGGCCCTACACATGGGCCAGGTGGGACCCAGGACTCACCTGGGTCTGGTCTCAAACTCACACAAGGGGGGGTGTAACTGGCGGAAATGCTGTCCCCCTCCTCTTTTCTACCTAGGTGACCAGCAGGGGTGGTCAAATACCCTTCTGGTTTGCTTGGGACACAATTTTCCCCAGGCAGAACTTTGAAAAAGGTGGTCTGGAGGGGGATCAGGTCCCCCAAGCCCTTGGCGCCTCCCCCTTGGTAATGGGGGGGGGGGGGGAGAGCACCCCACTTGCTTTGAGCCATCCCACACCCACAGGTGGGAGGATGATAAAGTCACCCCCACCGCAGGTTGCTCAATGCAACTGGCCTGGACTGTATCAACATTCAAGTGGGCTGGGGGGGGGGGGGGAATCAAGTCCCCCCAACCCTTGGCATCTCCCCCTTGGTAATGGGGGGGGGGGGGGGAGCACCCTGTTGTTTCCTTGCTCAGGTGGGGGGGTGATAAAATCCCCTCCCATTGCCGGTCTCCTTGCTGTAAATGGCCTGTGCAGTCTTGGTGGCTGGTGGTATTCAACCAGCCATCCCCCTCTCTTGCAATTTTGAGCAAGGGGAGAGGAGGGAGCCGGGATCATTGGTCCCAACTCCCATGGCCGCAACTGGTTTGGCCACTGGAACCAGGGTGGTGGGAATCCATTTGGAGTCCCTCTACCCCCCTATAAAAGCCACGCGGGGGCCTTTGGGCCCCTCAACAGGCCATGAGCAAGAAACAGCAGCCCAAAGAAGCCTGCAACACGAGCCTTCCCAGCCCAAAACCACAAAATTACAACTTTGGCAGGCCAGCCTGGCTGGCCAAGTATGTCCAAAATGAACATTGGGTCCAATAATGCCCATCAAAGCCCAATTTTCTGGGAAGGCTCATCCATCCCAACAAGCCCGTGATGGCCCATTTACCAAATGACTTATTTCACATGTTTTGGAGCCAGTTTCTCCAAATACACAACATCCACACAGGCCCATATGGTCCATGTGATTGTCCAATGGGCCGTAGAGGCCCATATTTGCATCCCATTTGGATTACACCTATATGTGGCACACATGTAAGTGCCTACATATTTTACCAGAATTACTCCTAACCTTCACCCTAAGACTGGAACAGTAAGGAATGAATCTTACAGAACCAGTCCAACCCCTGGGGTAGAACAAGCCCTCAAACTCTTACCTCCTGTAACTGAATGGCCTAAATTATCAGGAGAACAAGAGTACAACCATATCAGCTTTATTGAATTCATTGACTATACTCTTGCGTCATATGAACTCCCAGATACTATAGCAGTAGTAATATTGCCCAGAATATTTGAAGGAGCATCCCTAGATTGTTTCATTAACAAAAGGGAAGAAGTGGGATCTCAAAATTGGAATTCTTGGAAAGGACTGATTAAACACCAGTTTTGCACCAGAATTTTGAAAAGGAAGATGATGAAGACATTTGAAAATTCATTGTTTTATCCCTCAAATGAAAAACCTCATAAATGGTGTCTAGAACAAAAGAAGAGATTGGATTGCTTCTACCCTAATGCTGAAAAAGAGGAGAGTTTTCTCACCCAGGAGAAGAATTAATCCTATTGAAGGAGAAGAGTATGACAATAATTATCAACCTCAACTTGACAAAACTGATGGATCAATATCTGAGTGTGAAATCATTATTACTAACCCCATCAATTTCATTGAAAGAAATGTAGAGTCCTCAATGAAAACAAACTCTTTCCATGAAGATTCCAACTTACTGTCAGATTGCTACTATTGCAGAGCAAGCTGAAAAAGTAACAGAATAACATAAACAAAATAAATCAATAAAAAAGTTATTAAAGGAGAAATAATATGAGAAATATTATTTTGAATTCTGAATCTACATGGAAATTAAGGCAGGGTCACTCAATGACACCTACCTCAAATTCCTACTGCTTATATTTGTAAATAATTTATGAAGATCTAGAAAGAGAAACGTCCTTGAGATTGTGGCCATTTTAAAATTTCACATGAAACCCCATGTATAGGTTTCATAGTGAATTTTGTGACAGAATCCAAGGATTCTGTGATTTGGAGGAGTTACGGGCCAAAATGTGATTTGTCACAATTCCCGCACGCAGCTGCAGCCACCAATACATCCACGCGCGGCTGAGCAGAAGCACTGCCAACCTTTCAACGTACCCTGAAAAGCCGTGTACGCAGCCCCAGGCATCTGACAAGTACACAGCCACAGGACTACAGGCTGACAGAGGGACAGGCGGCTTGAGAAGCCCAGGTACCACCTAAAGGTGCTACAACCTAGACAGAGACATACTACATATGTAATAAATGTCCCAATGGATTGTACATAATCTAAAAATACATCAAAGTATGTAAAAATACTTCAATAAACTTTCTACATATTTTTTATAAAATATAATTAAAAATACCAAATATATCAAAAATAAGATAACTACTATTTGTAAAATATCTTAAAATACTTTAAATATACAATTGTGAGAACTTCAAAAAATCAGTATTTCCGTGACATACAAAGGAAACTGATGATTTTAAAATACTACATGAATTCCCATAGCTTATATTTGTAATTAATTATTTTAAGTAAATCAACTGAATTTTGAAAATAAGGAGTAAAATAAATATCATAATTTTACTCCAATCAGCTAAGACATAATGAGAACCCACTTGAAATGGGATTACCCATAGGAATTTATATTAAAAGAATTATTAATATACTGGGAATATTTACTAAAGATGATTAATTAAATTAAAAATCATGTGGATAGATTAGTGTTATTCACACATCAAAACATCAATCAAAAGGTAGAATAATTCCCATAACCTGTGGAATTAGATGTTACCTGTGCTAAAGCACCAATGAAAGGTGACAGGCTACCACTGGTGCACTGCTATCTTTAGCACCCGTCCCTTTGAGCCCCTGTATCCCTCAGAAGGACAGAATTTGGACTCAAAAAGCTATAAATATAGAGCTCTTTTGAGGATATTGATACCCAGAGACCCAGTTATGTTTACATCCAGACCATTTGCCTGAGTAATAAAATACTTATAAGAGATAAGAAAGTCATTTATTGCTTTAGTTTGATTAATAATATCCATCCCCAACCCTTTTTATCAATTTAAACTGCTGAACAGCCTTTTCAACCCCAGTAATGGGTTTAACCCATCAGTGCATGTCCCAAAAAGGTACCTAAAGGATTCAATAATATACCTGTGAGTCTTATTATCCTTTTGATGTTGTGGCAGCTTGGCTTTTAGGCCCTTTCAAACCACCATATATTTTATAAATAGATTATCTTTGAGCAATATCTCCTTTAAGAATATAAATTAAAGGTTCCAAAGTAACCAGGTATGTGTGTTTTCAAAGTGAATTCCCTGAAGAGAGGTGTTAAAGATCCCCAATATTATTGTGGCCCCTCTATTAATTTATTTAATAATCAATTTATTAATATTGATTAATAATATTCAGTCATAACCAAACCAATCAACCTTGCAATAGCTTTATCCAAATATTTTATGGAATTTTCTGCATTTATTGAATAATATATTTATTATTTCTTGTATCACCTATGGTAGCTAAAAGATACCAAGGGTCTTGGCATCCAAGAGGCTGAAAATTGGGAGCCTGGCCGGGAAATATTTCATTATAACCTTGGACCAGACATTTCACGTAAAAATTAATCAAAGATAATTTATTTGAATTTTTTAACTGTGATGTATCATTAGTTTCTTTTGCAGTGGATTTAAAAACCAATGCACAATTAATAATAAATTATTTAAATCTTTTAAAGATAAGAAAAGAAGAATACATTAAAAATCATAAACCAACTGGTTGGGAAGCTTTAACTCAAGCTGAAAAACTTAATATCTCTTCTGTCCGTAAACAATTAGACAAAATCCTTGAACAAGAAGATCTTGAGAGGCGTATCAACTTTCAAGCTCTATTAAGAAAACATAAAGCTTGGCAAAAATAATGTATAAATTACTTTTTAAAATATAAAAGTAAGAAAAAACTTTATATTACCAAATTATTTTATTAAAATAATTTCAATATATATTTTATTAACCAATAAAATATCTTTCTTATACTATCAGTGAACCCTCCTATTCCAGAAACCACTACCACTGAAGTTGATCTATTGGATCAAGAAGTAAAAGAAATTTCTGGACGTCCTAAAAACATTGACTGGACTGGAGAGGCCCTCATTGGAACACACCAAGACCCCGCAGGATTGCCTATTAAGGGCAAGAACAATCCAGATAAAGTCTTAGTACCTTTAAACATCAACTTAAGTAAGTTTTCATAAAGTCATTACCACAGATTTTTCTCTAGAAAAATCTCATAATATTTTATTCAACATGAATAGATGTAATGCAAGGGCCTCAGGAAGAGTTCCCTCCTATGGCTCTTTGCCAGGAGCCCTCAGTAACCATGAGGAAACCAATAATGACAACCATGAGGGGGCTGGAACCCGTGAATCAAATGTTGGTGGAAAAGGAACAGCCCCAAGTACTGTTTCCCTCCCCCAACCTAGAGCCCGAGAAGGTAGTAGAATCAAGCCCCCCTCCATCACAAGGAGGTTCCCTGCAGCCACCCCAGAAGAATCTGGCCAAGGAAGCCAGGATCAAAGATTAAGTAAAAGAGCATGTAAAATATTGGGAAGAATTCAAAGAAGCCCAAGCCAAGGAGGACGTAGTATCTGTGAAAAAGATAATATCCCAAGAAAAGGCTACCCAGATAGCTCTTCAGAAAATTATTTCAAGGAAAGAGGTAGAGTCCTACGTAGAAAAGTGGAATCCATGGGATCAATTAGCCCAACTGAAAGGCAGAGGATCAGTAAAGGAAAGATCTTCTTCCCATCCAAAGCCAAAGGGAAAGAAGGATTGGGATCAGATAATATCCTTAGCTCAAAAGTGAAAAAAAGTGTACCAAAATTAGCTGCTAATTTGGAACATAGTGTCTTGTATAAACCAAACTCTGATGTAATTACTTCCTTTTATAATGATATGCGCCATAATTTCTAAATTGTTTGTGGAAATTTGGACAGTGTTAACACCCAAATGGATAGGTTGACTTCAGTAGTAGTCAAATTAATTAACAACCACTCAAAAGCTGTAGGGATAGAAGATATTAAGGAGCATACAGAACAATTATTGGAGACAGTAAATCAAGTTAAAATTACACAGACTCAAACCATTGAGAATATGTTATCAGGTATCCAACAAGATTTTATCATATCCTTTCAGCCTTTAAAAGAAGAATTGAGAAATACTAACCAAAACTCCATTCTGCCCCTTAGTGAGAAATTAGATCTGCTTAATAATAAAGTGTAACTGCAACTTAATCTGATCAAGAATGATCTTAGAGAATTAAAAGTCCATCTGACAAACCCCTTGGGGAGTAACCCAGACTAACCAAAACCTCCCAGACAAACAGCTAGTCCTTATTCACCACCCTTATTGGGAATGCATAGGAGTGACACTTTCAGGCCTAGTCCTACTCCTGAAATGGAACAAGCCCTCAAACTATTACCCCCAATTTCTGAATGGCCCAAGTTCTCTGGTGAAGGAGAATACAATCATATAAATTTCATGAAATTTATTGACTATACCATAAACTCTTATGACCTACCAGAAGCTATAGCTGTAGTCAGGCTGCCCAGACTATTTGAAGGAGTAGCTCTAGACTGGTTTATTAGTAAAAGAGAAGAAGTAGGGTCCTTACCATGGAATTCTTGGAAACTCTTAATCAAAGAACAACTTGGTTCTAGAATGTGGAAAAGAAAAATGATAAACAATTTTGAAAATTCCTCATTTGACCCTTCAAAGGATAAACCTCCAAATGGTGCTTAGAACAGAAAAGAAGACTAGACTGCTTCTATCCAGATGCTGATAATGAGGAAGTTAATGAAAGACTTCTCAACCTGTGCCCTGGAAACCTTAACCATAGTGTGAGATGCAGAATGAGTATGGATTCTGACTTACCACCTATAATCAATGTGTTGGAAGAAGTAATAGATATGAATGGGTTAGAAAAAAAGGCTCCTTCTAGACCCAAAGATAGCTTCAATACTAACAAGACCAGGGAACAACCTCCTCTGATAAATATCCCTGACAATAAGAAATCTAATGAAAACAAGGATAAAGAAAGAATACCTGGAACTTTTTTGAACTGTAACAAAACAGGGCATATGAGACAAGACTTCCCATTACCAAAGAGAAAGATAGCAGTAATGGAAGGAGAACCTGACATTGAAGGGAAACAGAACTATGAAGAAACAGCTGATACTGAAGGATCACTTTCTGAATTTGAATTGATCTTGACTAACCCTATCAATGTAATAGAAGGAGATATAAGCACTTCTATAGAAATAAATAACATCCATGCTGACTCTAGTTTTCCCCAACAATGGGACCCTTCCATAATTCCTAGACATATCACTGATTTTAAATCATGAAAAGTTAAGCCTATGAGTGGTAAGAGTTATACAACTGGTCAAACTTTTTATGCAACAGGATTATATAAAGACAGACCTATAAGGTTATTACTTTGCAGTGGGGATTTCTGTTCATGTGTTTTCACTGAATTATTGAACAAATGGGATCCCAAATGGAAAGACCACCTTTTGCATGTCCCAAAAGCCAAATTTAGCTCTTGCAACTCTACTATGAATGCTATTGGAGTATGGACTGCTCCTATAATACTGCCCCATACTAAAGGATCTTTGAAAATTCCAGTGAAATTTGTTGTATTGCTCAACGGATTATGTGACTACCTGATAATAGGTAATGATGCTTTATTTCTATATGGCATAGATGTTTTCCAAAGTAAAGGAAGGTATTTCACTGTGGGTGGTAACTGCAACAAGAAGTTTAAGATATGCACCATCCAAACTAACTTCCCCTCTTCTACTTATCAAAAGCACTTAGAAGAATTCAACCAATAATACTCCTCTCAAGCAGCTCTAAATGAGAAACTTTCTGAAGAACAGAAGATAGATATATTGACAGTATGTTTTGAGAATCAAAATGCTTTCTGTACTAGAGTTCATCCCATTGGTGATATCAAAGGAAAAGACATGGTATCAACCTTGAATATTAAACCTCCTTATCCTCCTAACCTAAGGAGACCAGCTTATACCTCCAGTCCTAAATCTAGAATAGCTCTTGAGGAACCCATCCAAGAACTTATAAACCTTTAAGTATTGAGGAAAGTAGCTCATAATGAACAAGTAGATGTGACTACACCTGTAATCATAGCTTGGCATAACAATAAGTCAAGAATGGTAGGAGACTTCAGAATGCTGAATAACTATACTCAAGCAGACTATTATCCCATACCCCAGATTGATCATGCTCTGCGTAACCTGTATAAAGCTAAATTAATTACTACTATGGATATGCTTAAGTTCCACCAGATACCTATAAGCCCTGAAATTAGAAAGTTTATGAGAATAATCTGCCATTTATGAATATATGAATACCTCAGGATGCCCTTTGGTATAAAGAATGCCCCATCACACTTCCAGAGAACAATGGATACAGTTCTAGGTACTTACATCAGACAACAATTTTCATTTTACCTAATAACCCATATGGGAGATCTTGTTAAATTTAAGTTATATCTAGTATTTTTTTCATATGGAACCACTTCCAAGCATTTAGAGTTTTCAGAACTCAAGCCACTGCAAAGCAACCATACTTTCTCAGGGATTGAAATTCAATTTACAAAAATAAACTGGTTGACTTGCTATTCCATCATAACATAAAAAATTGATTATTCTGGCTTCAATGCATCACATCTTTGCTGCAATCACTTTCTTTCATGTACAAAACTCCTGACTAGGCACCCACTGATGCCAACTAATAGAAACTCCCAAGGAAAAACATCCTGATGGTTCCAGATTCCCAGAAAACATTGTCATCTGCCACCTTACAAGATGTTGACCTTGCAGTTGATTTAATGACAAAATTCTTTTGTTTCTCTCAAAAAACTGAAAGGTTGATCCACATGTGTATGTTTTAAAACAGGCAAAGCAGCAAGAAGATATTTAAAAATAATTTCAGGCAGCAAAAAAGATTCCATTTAGTTGAACACAAGAAAATCACCAAGTAAAACAAATCAAACTCCAAAGAACACCAGTCAATTTTAGAATCTCAACCTAGCAGATTGAATTAAGCAATGCATCCTCTAACAGATTGATTGCATTTTTGGAAGATTTATGGAATATAACTGGGGGAACTTCTGCTGGTATGGGAATCAAGTGATGTTCTGAAGATGTGAGAACTGGTGGCTCCTTGAGGAAGATGGTGCTTTGTTCACATTTTTCCACCAAGTAGCTGCGTGTGGGTTGGCCTTCCTTCATGTCACCAGCATCTAGACTTGGCTTGGGCATTATTTTTGTATCTTGGTCAGTTACCATTTTAACCTTCACTGACTAAGGTGAGTCAGATTCATCATTTCTGGGGCTTTGCTCATTCGGAGACTTGGTGTTTGGAGGTCCTATCAATAAGCTTCTGTTGTTTGCTGTAACAGATGGGGGGGGATAGTTATAAGTAACTTGAGGTTGGGATTAAACCCAATAAATTGCTACCCACAGTTTATTTTGGAAGGCTTGACAGTCTGATAGCATAATGCTACATTATTGTTGTTGATCTCTTGAGGTGAGGATGCATTTCTTAGAGCGGGTGGGTCAGATTAATCATTTCCAAGGCTTTGCTCCTTTGGAGACTTGGTTTTTGAAGGTTGTATCAATAAGCTTGTCTTGTTGGCTGTAAAAACTGGGGGGGAAAGTCATAAGTAACTCAAGGTTGGGATTAAACCCAAAAAATTGCTACCCACAGTTTATTTTGGAAGGATTGACAGTCTGATAGCATAACACTATTTTATTGTTGTTGATCTCTTGAGGTGGGGACACATTGCTTAGAGCCACCCAATCAATGTCTACCAAGTGTGTGGAGCCCTCATGGCAGACAGACACCAATTCATCAGGAGGGATATTTTGGAAAATCATACCTTCCAAACCAGACAAAGGTACTGGCTGCGTGGGAGCTGGAGAGACACTATTGCCAGGGGGTTTGCCGGGCACCTTGGGAAGGGGAGAAGGACGTGAGCTAGTGGGAGAGATGGGCAAAAAGACTTCAGATGGATTTGAATCAATTACAGTGATTGAGGGTGTTGCACCGGGCCTGGGATCAACAATTCTGAAACAAAGGTTGCAGGCAGTAAGTATTAAACACTATTTGCAGTGTATGGGTAAATGAAATACACAAATGATTCTTGGGATTCCCATAAACAAGTCAGCTTAGGTGGGTAGGTTGTTTCCAAGGAAGTTGATCCGTTTCCTGTGGATTCCTTGATACTCAAGGAGAAGGCAATTGCAGCCTCTGTTTCTGGGGTTTTGGGGATTGTCAGAAATTGGTTCTTTAAATTGGTCATGGATTCATCCACAAAAGAGGAAAAGGCCAAAAATCTGGAAAAGGCCTTGCGCTGCTCAGCAAGATCATTCAGAGTTGGAAGGCCTTGAAAACGGTTGAGAAGCTTATCTAAGAAAGCTGTGTTGGGAAAAAATCAGCAGCTATTTAAAAATGACAAAAATAAACCTTGCTACTTACAGATTGAGGAATCTGATGGACTGGAAATAGGCTTCTGGGAGGCCAATAAGACATCCAGTTTAATTGAGAACTTATTAAAACATGGCAAATGGATTCCATCCAGGTCCATAAAGGTCCCTGCAAACCCGCCAGGCATTTGGTTGCTGCATTCACCAAGGTCCACTGCAGTTAGGGTTCCGTGAGTTTCATCATCAGTCATCCTCAGTTCATGAACAGTCGTTGCCCCCTTTACAGCATCCTAAAATACCTCTTCAAGAACCGGACCATCCAAATCTATCAACATGAAGCTTGAGGGCTGACTATAAAAAAGTAGGGGGAGAGGAAGGCCCTCAGGCTCCAGAGAAAAGCTTAAGAATTCTTTGCTTTCTGTGGGCTCTGGAGAAAGGCTTAATAAATCTTTTCTTTCTCTGGATTTTTCACATAATGAGGCCTCTGGTTCAGGCGGACTAGAAACTGATGGTTGAGAAATTTCAGTGACAGAAGGGGAAATGGAAAGGAAGTCTCCATTTGAGACCAGAGATGAAGTCTCCTGAGCAGTTGCCATCATTGGCTCCATCAGAGTGGCTCTGGTGTGGATAGCAGAAAGGTGCTCTGCATGTTTTGCGCTCACTTCTGGTCCAGCAGACAAAGCAAAGCTGTCTCCACAATGATCTGCACAAGATAGCTGTTTTATCAATAGGAGAATCCACTGCAACTTCCCAAAGAAAACATAAATCAGACATACCTGGGTCACTAGCAGCAGGAAAATGCGCCTGGGTAGTGGGCAATGGTTGGTTGGCCACTTGTTGAGTTTTAATAGTGCATTTCTTGAAAGTGCAAGCACCCTTTTGGAAGAGATTGTATTGCAAAAAGCGTGGTCCGGTCATCCACAGTTCAATACCAGACTTTGGTTCCCCTGCAAGGAACATTTTTTTAGCTATGGTATTTTAGCTATGGAGTATGGATAAATGGGAAATATAACTTCTTTTGGTCAGATTTAGAACTCTCCTTTGGTTTAGCTTTCAGGTGGGAACCTGAGAATAGTGAAAATTTAAAAATTCCTCCCCATCATGAATAGAAAGAAAAGACATACCAATAGCAGTAGTGATATCCCTATTTACATCAAAATGTTTCTGAGTAGCAAGTTTTACAGAATCCGCAGTGTTATTCTTGAGAGACGGCTCTGATAGCTTAACAGATGACTCTGCCAATTTTTTGGTGCCCTCCAACAATGGCTTGACAGCCTTGGTTTCCAAAGAAGCCCTGCAATTGCTCTTGACCCCCTCAGAAGGATTATTCTGACCTTTGACATGTGGCAGAGGGTTGTCCAATAGGGGTGAATCATTAACATCCTTGGGGGTTTCCTTCTTAGAAGATGATTTTTTCCCAGGAATTGGGGTGCATGGATCATTGCAACCCTTGGGGGTTTTCTTCTTGTCAGATGATTTAAATTTCACTGGAAAAGGACTTAGCTGAGCTTACAGAGCTGTCAAGAGGATGAGCCTTCTGCTCTAGCGCCTGATCATATGGAAATGTACCCTTACCATCCGCCATAGCTCTAGAGCTTTTGCAACCAGAGCGTTGTTGACTCCACTGATTTGGAGGAGGCTTTCCTGTAAAGCCAATATATAATAGTTAGCTAAAGCATGGATAGTGACAAGTATCAAGTGAGCTACCCACCAGGGCTTGAAGTTCTTTCAATATGGGCACTGATTTTGGAACTTCTGCGTCAAACAGATGGGATTGTTTTGATGTTTGGTGGACCTGGGTTTCATTCAATGGAAACATTTGGTCCCTTGAATGGATCCCGTAGTTGGAATTTTTAGTGTGCTTACCATGTTGGAGGTATTGATTAGCCAAGTCTCTCAACTCTTGCACATTAATTGACAAGGGTATCTTGACAGATTTTCCAAAACAATACAGAAAGTTGGTCAAATCTGCCTTTTGGACATGGGGAGCATAAGGATCAAAGAACAGCACATCCATCATAAAAATAGCAACACTGATAATTTCAAGAAGATTGGAAACTGATAGTGATGAGAAGAAGTGGCAATAGCAGAATACTAGACTCAGAAATTCACAGTTCCCTGGCATAGTCCACACCGGTCTGGATCTTCCATTTTAAAAGGATTGAAAAATTGATCAAGTCTCCCAGCAGCAAGCAAATATGTTTATAAGCCTGTTTCAAGAAGTTCTGCAAGACCAAGTCAGGGGTAGTTACAATGTATGCACTTATAATGCAATAGACAAGAGCCTAAAGACTGCACATACAGACAATCTCTGTTGTGGTCCAGGGTTGAGTTTGAAATGAAACAAATGGGTTGGACTAGAACCATTTGCACTTGATGACAGGTTGGCGGAAAATGTTGGTCAAAATGGGACTAGTTGCAAGTAAAGCAAGGTCATTGGAAGGGAATGGTTGGTAAGGTCATACACTGTACCACCAGTAACTTGGGAATAATTGCCTGAGTATTCCTTGTACAGAAAAATTCCAGAATATTTTTTCTTGGGTTTTGCTTCTAGACTCAATTTATCAGCTTGCTAATATTTCAGAGCAAGCTGAAAAAGTAACAACAATAACATAAAAATAAGAATATTAAACTTTACTTAAGAATGAGTAGGAAATCCATCAAAATTTTAGCAGAAATGGATTCTCCACCTAAAATTAGGTAGGGTCACTCACTGACCCCACCCTTGAAATCAAACTCTTTATAATTTTAATAATTAAAGAAAGAAAAGACCAAAATACTACAGCACCACTATGGGACTTTTTGGCCAATTAAATATTTCACACGCACTTTCACATATAGGTTTCAAACCCAAAAATCAGTCAGAATTGAGGTGTTGTGTTTA
Organism: Puccinia polysora; assembly: GCA_025617555.3. Taxonomy (NCBI): domain Eukaryota; kingdom Fungi; phylum Basidiomycota; class Pucciniomycetes; order Pucciniales; family Pucciniaceae; genus Puccinia; species Puccinia polysora. Next base: position 5,806,319 of record CM062639.1, read on the forward strand.
TTTTAGGAGTTACAAAGGGAAATGTGTTCTTTCACAATTCCCACACGCAGCCGCGGCAACCAATACATCCACGCGCGGCTAAGCAGCAGCACTGCCACCCTGTCGGCGTACCCTGACAAGCCGTGTAAGCAGCTCTGGGCCTCTGACAAGTATGCAGCCGCGGGACTATGGGCTGACAGAGTGAAAGGCGGCCTGAGAAGCTCAGGTACAATGTAAACATGCTACAACCTACACGGGAACATTCTACATGTGTAATAAATGTTCCCATGGATAGTAGATAATCTAAAAATACGTAAAAGTATATGAAAATACTTAAATAGCCTTTATACATATTTTTGAAAGAATTTGAGGAATAAAACCAGAACCACTTGATTTCATAAACATGAGAAAAGACAAAGTCGGTCAGACAATTCAGATCAAGTTAACAGAAAAGAAATTAATGAAAAGAGACCAACAAAGGCAATGGCTGATTTCAATGAATCAGCCCGCAATCAATTTAAAGGACAATCAGTTGAACTGTACGCATGAGGACTGAAGGAAATGATCAGAACAAGAACTTTGATTCAGTCCGCTTGGTACTCAGAATTGGACTGCATACAGTTGACGTTGTTCTTGAATGATGGTCGAGATAGTCTTTGACTTGCTGGATGGATCTGGTCACTGCAAATTCTGTTAAATAATCGGATCAGCGTTGCGTAACTTGAGGAGTGTTGAATGACATTTACCCAGCTGTATGACTTCTCAATGTGATAGGATTCGTGGTCGGAGTGATGAGAGTGAGTGCGAGATGAGAGGGAAAAAGAGAAAAGGTGAAGGTGGAGGACAATAAAGTCAAGAGCGCGGTGGACCCGACAAATGATTAGCCTGATGAACGTGAGTAGGTCGCTCAGCTTGGGGTGAGACTTCATGTTTGGAGTATTGACACTGCAGGAGCTGACATTCCACTGCTCAGATAGAGGAAAGTGCGGGTCCGCGTTAGTCCAGTGCTGGAATTCCAACAATTTTTTTATTAATATAACTAAAAATACCAAAAATGTCGAAAATAATATAACTACTCTTTGTAAAAATATATCAAAATACTTTAATATACAATTGTGAGAACTTTAAGGCATCAATATTTTTGTGCCATACTAAGGAAACTAATGAGGTAAAAATATTAGATGAATTCTCATAGCTTATATTTTTAAGTAATTATTTTTAGTAAATAAACTGATTTTGAAAATAAGGAGTAAAATCAATATCACAATTTTACTCCAATCAGTTAATACATAATGAGAACCCACTTGAAATCAGATTACTCTTAAGAATTTCTATTAAAATAATTATGAGCATACTGGGAACATTTACTAAGGATAATTAATTAATAATAAGTAATATGGACATATTAGTGTTATTCACACATCCAAACATCAATTAAAAAGTAGAAAAATTCCCATACCCTGTGGAATTAGATTTCAACCATGCTACAGCACCAACAAAACGTGACAGGCTACCACTTGTTACCCTACTAGCCTTAGTGTCTGTCCCTTTGAGCCCCTGTATCCCTCAGAAGGACAATATTGGGACTCCAAAAGCTATAAATAAAGAGCTCCTTTGAGGATATTGATACCCAGAGACCCAGTTATATTTACATCCAGACACCGTGAAAAGGTAATCAAATACTTATGGAAGATAAGTAAGTGATTTATGGATTTAGGCTGATCAATAATATCCGTCCCCAACCCTTATTATCAATTCAAACTTCTGAACAACCTTTTAACCCCAGTAACAGGTTTAACCCATCAGTGAACATCCCAAAAAGGTGCCCAAAGGATTAAATAATATGCCAGTGAGTTTTATTATCCTTTTTCTGTCGTTGAATCTTGGTTACAAATCCCTGCCACTCCACTGTGTATTTTATATACATATTATCTTTGGGCAATATATCCTTTAAGAATATAAATTAAAGGTTCCAAAGTAACCAGGTCTATGTGTTTTAAAAGTGAATTCCCTGAAGAGAGGTGTTAAAGACCCCCAATATTATTGTTGCCCCTCTATTAATTTATTTAACAATCAATTTATTAATATTGATTAATAACATTAAACCATAAAACAAACCAATTAACCTTGCAATAGCTTTATCCAAATATTTTATGGATTTTTGCTGCATTTATTGAATAATATATTTATTATTTATTCTATGATCCCTGGTAGCTAAAGGACAGCAAGGGTCTTGGCATCCAGGAGGCTAACAATTGGGGGTCTTGCTGGGAAATGTTGCATTATATTGTATTGAATACCTTGGACCAGACATTGGACATAAAAATTAAATAAAAGATAATTTTTCTGACTTTTTAACCATGATTTATCATTAATTTATTTTTCAGTGGATTTAAAAACCACTGCAGAATTAATAATAAATTATTTAAATCTTTTAAAGATAAGAAAAGAAGAATACATTAAAAATTATAAACCAACTGGTTGGGAAGCTTTAACTCAAGCTGAGAAACTTAATATTTCTTCTGCAGGTAAAAAATTAGAGAAACTCCTTGAACAAGAAGATCTTGAAAGGCGTATCAGCTTTCAAGCCCTATTAAGGAAACATAAATTTTGGATGAAATACCATATAAATTACTTTTTAAAATATAAAAGTAAGTATAAAACTTTAATTACCATATTTTTTTTACTAAAATAATATTAATTTTTCTTTGACCAATAAAATATCTTTCTACCATCAGCGAACCCTCCTATTCCAGAAACCACCATCACTGAAGTTGATCTATTGCATCAAGAAGTCCCAGATATTTCTGGACGCCCTGAAAATATTGATTGGACTGGAGAAGACCTCATTGGAATACACCAAGACCCCATAGGATTACCTATTAAGGACAAATTTAATCCCAATAAAGTCTTAGTGCCTTTGAAAATAAACTCAAGTCAGTTTAATAAAACTTATTATCATGTATTTTTTCTTTAGAAAAATACTTATAAATATTTTATTCAATATGAATAGACATAACACAAGGGCCTCAGGGAGAATTCCCTCCTCTGGATCTTTGCCAGGAGCCCCCACTAACCGTGAGACCACCAATAATGACAACCATGAGGAGGCTGGAACCCGTGAATCAAATGTTGATAGACTGGGAACATACCCAAGTACTGTTGCCCTCCCCCAACCTAGAGCTGGAGAAGGTAGTAGAATCAAGCCCCCCTCCATTACAAGAAGTTTCCCTGCAGCCACCCCAGCAGAATCTGGCCAAGGAAGCCAGGATCAAAGAATTAGTCAGAGAGCACATGAAATATTGGGAAGAATTAAAAGAAGCCAAAGCCAAAGAGGATGTAGTATCTATGAAAAATATAATATCCCAGGCAAAGGATACCCAGATAGCTCTTCAGAAAATTATTCCAAGGAAAGAGGTAGAGTCCTATGTAGAAAAGTGGAATATGTGGGATCAATTAGCCAAACTGAAAGGCAGAGGATCAGGAAAGAAGAGATCTTCTTCCCATCCAAAGCCAAAGGGAAAGAAGGATTGGGATCAGATAATATCCTTAGCTCAAAAGTGAAAAAAAGTGTACCACAATTAGCTGCTAGTTCAGAACCTAGTGTCTTGTCTAAAACAAACTCTGATGTAATTACTTCCTTTTATAATTATATGCGCCATAATTTCTAAATTGCTTGTGGAAATTTCAACAGTGTTTACACCCAAATGGATATGTTGACTTCAGTAGTAGCCAAATTAATTAACAACCACTCAAAAGATGTAGGGATAGAAGATATTAAGGAGCATACAGAAAAATTATTGGAGACAATAAATCAAGGTAAAATTACACAGACTCAAACCATTGACAATATGTTATCAGGTATCCAACAAGATTTTATTATATCCTTTCAGCCTTTAAAAGAAGAATTGAGAAATACTAATCAAAACTCCATTCTGCCCCTTAGTGAGAAATTAGATCTGCTTAACAATAAAGTGTAACTGAAACTTAATCTTATCAAGAATGATCTTAGAGACTTAAAAGTCCATCTGACCAACCCCTTGGGGAGTAACCCAGACTAACAAAAACCTCCCAGACAAACAGCTAGTCCTTATGCACCACCCTTATTAGGAATGCATAGGAGTGGCACTTTCAGGCCTAGTCCTACTCCTGAAATGGAACAAGCCCTCAAACTATTAGCCCCAATTCCTGAATTTCCCAGGTTCTCTGTTGAAGGAGAATACAATCATATACATTTCATTAAATTTATTGACTACACCATAAACTCTTATGACCTACCAGAAGCTATAGCTGTAGTCAGGCTTCCCAGACTATTTGAAGGAGTAGCTCTAGACTGGTTTATTAGTAAAAGAGAAGAAGTAGGTTCCTTACCATGGAATTCTTGGAAAATCTTAATCAAAGAACAATTTGGTTCTAGAATGTGGAAAAGAAAAATGATAAACAATTTTGAAAATTCCTCCTTTGACCCTTCAAAGGATAAACCTCCAAATGGTGCTTAGATTAGAAAAGAAGACTAGACTGCTTCTATCCAGATGCTGATAATGAGGAAGTTAATGAAAGACTTCTCAACCTGTGCGCTGGAAAACTTAACCATAGTGTGAGATGCAGAATGAGTATGGATGCCAACTTACCACCTCTAATCAATGTGTTGGAAGAAGTAATAGATATGAATGGTTTAGACAAAAAGGCTCCTTCTAGACCCAAAGATAGCTTCAATACTAACAAGACCAGGGAAGAACCTCCTCTGATAAATATCCCTGACAATAAGAAATCTAATTAAAACAAGGATAAAGAAAGAATACCTGGAACTTGTTTGAACTGTAACAAAACAGGGCATATGAGACAAGACTTCCCATTACCAAAGAGAAAGATAGCAGTAATGGAAGGAGAACCTGACATTGAAGGGAACCAGAACTATGAAGAAACAGCTGATACTGAAGGATTACTTTCTGAATTTGAATTGATCTTGACAAACCCTATCAATGTAATAGAAGGAGATATAGGCACTTCTATAGAAATAAATAACATCCATGCTGAATCTAGTTTGCCCCAACAATGGGACCCTTCCATAATTCCTAGACATATCACTGATTTTAAATCATGAAGAGTTTAGCCTATGAGTGGTAAGAGTTATACAACTGGTAAAACTTTTTATGCAACAGGATTATATAAATAGAGACCTATAAGGTTATTACTTTGAAGTGGGGCTTTTTGCTTATTTGTCTGCACTGAATTCTTAAAAAAATGGGATCCCAATTGGAAAGACCACCTTTTGCCCGTCCCAAAAGCCAATTTTAGCTCTTGCAACTCTACCATGAATGCTATTGGAGTATGGAATGCTCCTATAATATTGCCCCATACTAAAGGATCTTTGAGAATAAAAGTGGAATTTGTAGTATTGCTCAATAGATTATGTGACTACCTGATGATAGGAAATAATGCTTCATTTCTATATGGCATAGATGTGTTCTAGAGTCAAGGAAGGTACTTCACTTTTGGTGGTAACTGGGACAAGCAGTTTAAGATATGCACTATCCAAACTAACCTCATCTCTTCTACTTATCAAAAGCACTTAGAAGAATTCAATCAAGAACAATTCTCTCAATCAGCTCTAAATGAGAAACTTTCTGAATGACAGAAGAAAGATATATTGAAAGTCTCCATTGAGAATCAAAATGCTTTCTATATTAGAGATCACCCCATTGGTGATATCCAAGGACATGGAATGGTATTGAACTTGACTCTTAAGGCTCCTTATCCTTGAAACCTAAGAAGACCAGCTGATCCCTCTAGTCCTAAATCTAGAATAGCTCTTGAGGAACACATCCAAGAACTTATAGACCTAAAATTATTGAGGAAATTAGGGAACAATGAACAAGTAGATGTGACTACCCCTGTAATCATAGCTTGGCATAATGACAAGTCAAGAATGGTAGGAGACTTTAGAATGCTGAATAACTTTAATCAAGCAGACTATTATGCTATAACCCGGATCCATCATGCTCTGCATAGCATATTGTTGAAATTCTCAGCATCAATCCTGCCAGCCACACCGGCCTCTCACATCACTCGCGCGCCAGAAACCCGGGGAAGCTCAGCCTGGGCCTCACCCACACTCAGGAGGCAGCCTGATACTTCTTTCGGGGTCTTCTTCACTCTCCCGACTTATTCCTTTCTGCCTCTCTTCTTTTCTTTTCTCTTCTCATCTTCTTTCCTTCCCATTTCTGCCTCAACTCTGTCTCAAATCTCCTCCTACTTGTCATCCTCAACCTCAAACTTGACTCCAATCTTCATGCTGTGAATGCCTGGTGAGATTCATACCTCACTGACTGCTCATCAATCTCAACTAAATCACCCCTTTGCTGAACCAAAAGCTGGCCCAATCCGACCACAAAACTATCATCTTGACCCCCAGTGAACCATTGTCCCAACCTCAACCAACTGGCCAGCTCAAAATCCTCAGCTATATCAGGGCTCCTATTGCCCACGCTTCCTGTTTGTTTCAATTCTTGTTCTTCAATTCTGTTTTTTTGTTCCGGATTCTCATGGCTCTTGTTCTTCATCTTTTCACGACTCTAGCTCTTAGTTCTGTGATCAATCAATACTTTTTGTTTTCTCTTCACGGTTAAAAGCCAAACGGAACTCACCAAACTCCACTGATTACCAACTCAAAGACTAAGAGAGGAACGTACCTAATCGGGCGTAATGGATGTCTTTCATCAAACCATGCTCAATACCGCTCTTGAAATGATACCTCTCCTTGGAGATGACAACTACGGGATCTGGAGAGACAAGATGGACACCGTTCTGGATGTTAGGGGATGCGCTCATGCCATCAACAACAACTCCTTGGTCTTGGACGCCTCCATCAATGACAAGCTGAAGCTTCTTCTCATCTCAAAGCTTGACTCCACTTTCCACAAGAATATAGTCACGGCCAAAAACAGGAACTCAGCTAAGCTCCTGTGGAAGGCCATTAATCACAAATTTGCCTTGTCACAAGCTTAAAATTGAGCTTGGGTCTTCAATAACTTCTTGTACCTTTCATTCAACCCCAACAAAATTGTTAATTTCATCACTAAAGTCAAAGTTAGCCTCAAGAAGATGGCTGAGGTTGGAATTTGAAGAGCTGAATAACTTGAATTTCCTGAACCAACAGACTAGAACCAGAGAGTTGATCAGATGAGAGGAAAGAATGAGAGACAAAAGAAGAGATGATAAAAGAATGACAAGTATGAGGAGGAATTCTCACTTGATGCTAGCTGAGAGGAGGAGGAGACGCTAGGAACAACAAGGAACTGTGAGATATGAGGGAAGATGAGGAGGCAATGGAGGAGACAGAGACTGGTTCTAATTATGATTTTAAAAAAAGGAGTGGCATAAGCGGTCAATAGATTTAGATGGCAGTTTGCGGACAACCTCACATTTGAACAACAATGAAAGGAAATTGAATGTTATGGGCAGCGGGAAGGTTTGAGGTTGAGATGATTGGAACGGAGAAGTTGACGCAGTACGTAGGTGAGGTTAAGGTCAAGTTGAGGGAGAGAGTGGGAGAGAGGAGGTTGAGTTGAGGGAAGTGGATGATGGAAGCGATGGTGGTGAGTCGAGGGAAGCGTTGGAGGTGATTGCAAGCAGAGGGGGTGATTTGAAGCAGGTGGAGATGAGGAGACAAAGGGGAGGAGGATGATCAATGAGGGATGGAACAGGAGTGGATGGAGGAAGCGGATGGGGAAGATCTTTGTGTGGCAGCTGTCTGTGACACAGTTGTAACAGGTAGAAGCGCGCAAGGTGGTTGAGTGTGTCAGGCTGCGTTGAAGGGGAGGTGATCAGTGATTTCCTTTCAACACACCACCGTGTTCAGATGAGAGGTTGCAGTATGACCAATGTGAGATTCTTTACGGAGGGTTTTATAGAAGGCTTGGTCAGTGGATCAGCTAACATTGACTCAGAGGGGACAAGGTTTGTAATGAGATGTTTGGGGTCCTTTTGTTCTCGGAGCCATTTGATTTGAGTGTCCACGTGCTTGAGGGCGCTGTGGTGAGATTCTGAGTTTATGAGGTCGTTTAGCACCTTGTTATTGATGTGAGAGCAGTGAGTGAGGGATAAGGAAGGGTTTAGTTCTTTTATTAAGTTTGATATCCAGATTTTCTCTTGAGTTGCAAGAACTAGTGATTTGAGTTCACCTTCTGTCAAAGACAGTGAGACGGTAGGTTGAAGCTTACTGTGCCAGGAGACGGCACAGCCGTAAAGGAGGACCAGGTAGCCGGTGTGACTTCTACGTGAGACGGGCTTGTTTCCACCGTCGGAGTCACTCCAAGTTTCAAGATCAAAGTTGAAGGAGTTTTTCTTAAGACGTAGAGCTAGATTACAGGTAGTTTTGATGTATCGCCAAGCATGCTTGGCCTCCATCCAGTGCAAGAGTCCAGGTTTGGCGTTGAAGCGGGATACGGACGAGACAGCGTAGGAAAGATCTGGTCGGGTTCGGGTTGCAATGAAGTTGAGAAAACCTGTTGAGGAGCGGTAATTGATGTTTAGGTCAGAAAAGGCCAAGGCGTTGACTTTGGTGGCAGACTTGAGAGCAATTGCAGGAGTCATAGGCGTATTGATGGGTTTTGATTCTGATAGTCTGAGTTTGGACAAAGCTGTGTTGATGTGATCGGGTTGGTGAAGACACGGCCCTTCTGACGACTCTGCAACATAGTTGCCAAGGATCTTGAATAGGGGACCTTTATGTGAGATGCAAAACTTTGTCTTCAGTTGAGTTTGAAGTTCCTGTGAGTTGCCGATAATTACCAGATCATCGACGTAACAGAAAATGAAAGTTTGAGAGAGTTGATTCATGAATAGACAGGGATCAGCCAAGGACTTCATGAAACCCTGATCAAGGATCCAGCGTTTCAGCATATCAAACCAGCTCTTTGGCGCTTGTTTTAGACCTTACAATGCCTTGTTCAGTTTGAAGTAGGGAAAGGAGGTATTGTAACCAGAGGGAGTCTTGATGAAAATGTCTTTGTCCAAGGTGGCATGCAAGAATGCAGATTTTATGTCCATTTGAGTGATTTGCAGATTGTGATGAAAGGCGTAGACAAGCCGTGTTCTAAGCGTAGTGATTTGACCGGTCGGTGCGTAGGTTTCTCCATAATCTATGAATTCCAGCTGTCAAAAACCTTGAACACATAAGCGGGCCTTAAAGATGACTCCGTTGTTGTCAGGATTGGATTTGAGTTGATAGACCCATACAGTCAACAGGGCCTTTTTGCCTTCTGGAAGTGAGTGGCAGCCAGTCCAGACGCCCATGGTCTCTATCCCATTGAGTTTGCTCTTCATGCCCTTGAGCCAATTTTTGAAGTTGGGGGAGCATTTAGCTTCATTGTAGTTTTGGGGAACGGTTCTGGACAGAAAACCATACCGCTGGGGACGTTGGATGTTTGAGCGGTCTCTTAGAATCATGGAAGAAGGGGTAGGCTGGTCAATAATATTTTCATTGTTGGGGGATTCTACGGGAGACTGATTGCAGTTGGAGGATTTGGGAGGTGAGTCTGGAGTAAGGGAGATTTCTGGCGCCTGAGATGGTTCAGTCGGAGTTGTATTAATGGGGAGGTCGGAGGAGCAATGGTTGGAAGGATCATGGTTAATGGAAGAGAGAGTGTCGATGAGGTTGGAATTGGATTGGATGAGAGTTTCAAAGGGGTTTTTGGAGGGAGGGAGAGATTCAGTTAGTTTTACGTTTTCAAAGACTTTAACGTGTTTTGAACAAATTGTTTTGCCAAGCTCTGGAACGCATATCAGGTAGGAGTTAAATTGCAGGTCGTGACCTACTAGGATTCCCTCCCAACCTTTCTTTTCAAATTTTCCTAGGTGATGGTGAATATTCAGAACTACTGCTTTGGATCCCAGGGTTCTGATCAAGCTGAATTTGGGTTTGATGCCGTTCCACAGCTTGGAGGGACTCGCTTTTGATTTTTTAGAGGGTAGGAGGTTGAGGATGTTGCAGCATCCAACAAGGATTTGATCCCACAGGTCAGCCAGGATTGACATATTGATGATCGAGGTTCTAGCTGACTCGAATATCGTACAATTTCCTCATTCGGCAATGGGATTATGTTGGGGAGTGTAAGGTTCCAAGGTCGTGTGTACAATACCGGAGTCTGAGAGAAAGCTTGAAAGTTTTGAGTTCACAAATTATCCGCCATTGTCAGAATGGAGAGATTTCAGTTGGTATCCAAACTGGTTGGAGTGAATTTTGATGAACTTGATGATTTTGTTGGCTACATCAGACTTCAGTCTAATTGGCAGGCAAGTTTTGAAGCAAGAGAACTTGTCAGTGAGTAGTAGAAAGTAGCAGTTGCCTGTCTTTGAGACCGGATTTATTGGACCACATACATCAGCATGGAGACGAGAAAAGGGTTTGGAGCAGATAGGGATATGACTTTGGAAAGGGGTGCAATGGATTTTTCCCAGGACGCACGATTCGCAGGTGAGGTCCTTCCATTGTATTTTGGGAAATTCTCTTGATAGTAGCTTTGTTTGATCTTGATGAGGATGACCAAATTGCTTGTGAAGAGTTGTGAGTGTAACAAAAGCATGCAATGATTTGGATTGTGGAAGTGCAAAATCCTTAATTACCAGGAGGTTGTCTTCAATGACGCCAGTAAGGACGGTGTTGCCTTTGAATTCAACGGCAAAGCTTTTGGGACCGGAAAGGTGCAACAAGCAGCCTTGATTGAGGAGTTGTCCCAATGACACAAGATTTACGGCTATCTGAGGGACTTATAAGGATTGGCTGAGGTGGATGTTACAGAATTGGGACAAGAGCTTTGCGGTTCCAATCCCTTTGGCGTTGAGGGAGATGTTCTCTTTTCCAGTTTGAATTTTGGTGTGGTCCTCTGAGAGATCTTCTTTGAAGAACTCGAGAGAATTGAACATGGATTGAGACGCTCCGGAGTCCAAGATTATGGAGTGTTTGGTGAGAATTCAAGAGTTGGTCATTGCAAAGTTGTATGAGGTGCAGGTGAAGTTCTCCGAGGCTGATTTGTTCTCGTTTGACTTGGAGTTTTTGTTGTTCTCATTGTTGTTCTGATTTGGTCGGAGATGAGGGTAGAGCCACCAGCAGGAGTTTTTGGGATGGGATGATTCGGGATTGTGCCATGTAGCCCTGCACTTGATAACTTCTTGTTTCCCACTCTTGTTCATCATGGCCAACGCCAAGCTTCCAGCAGCAATCTCATTTTTTACTTGATTCAGGTGTTGAAGAACAAGATTGCCATTTATTTTGGATTCTCCTAACAAGTGGGTGATGGTGGTCTTGAGATGCTCTAGTTGAGGGGGAAACTTGTAGATTATCAAGTATGCCACTATATCGTTGTCCATTTGAATACCAATCTCGGAGATTTGGATCAAGCATGACTTCACTTCAGTTATAAATTTATCCACATGTTTGGGGTTGAATTGCAGGTTGAGGAAGTTGAAGAACACACGTGAATGATTTGCAGTTTGAGAGGAGGCATAGAATTTGTTTATTGATTTCCACAGTTTGATTCCGTTGGAGAGATGATGATCTTTGACGCAGTTTATGTAGGTTCTGTTGCCCAGTTTGGCTAGGATATATCTGACTAATTCAAGGTGAACTTCCGGAGGACACTTCTTGGGTTTGGGTGACAGGAGCCATTGGCCTATTCCCTTCAGTCTGAATATGGTTGTTAGTTTGGAGCGCCAAAGTGAGAAGTTTGATTCAGTTAGCATGGGGATCAAGTCCGTGAGGGTCTTGAGAAGGGATCCATTGAGTTCTTCTGGTCCAGGAGAAAGTGACATTGTATTGCTCAAGCCGTTGTGGGTGATTTGCAATTTTGTCTTTTAACCGTGAAGAGCTGAATAACTTGAATTTCCTGAACAAACAGACTAGAACAAGAGATTTGATCAGATGAGAGGAAATAATGAGAGACAAAAGAAGAGATGATAAAATAATGACAAGTATGAGGAGGAATTCTTGCTTGATGCTAGCTGAGAGGAGGAGGCGACGCTAGGAACAACAAGGAACTGTGAGATATGAGGGAAGATGAGGAGGCAATGGAGGAGACAGAGACTGGGTCTAATTATTATTTTAAAAAAAGGAGCGGAATAAGCGGTTGATAGATTCAGATGGCAGTTTGCGGACAACCTCACATTTGAACAACAATGAAAGGAAATCAAATTTTATGGGCAGCCGGAAGGTTTGAGGTTGAGATGATTGGAATGGAGAAGTTGACGCAGTACGTAGGTGAGGTTAAGGTTGAGTTGAGGGAGAGAGTGGGAGAGAGGAGGTTGAGTTGAGGGAAGTGGATGATGGAAGAAATGGTGGTGAGTCAAGGGAAGCATTGGAGGTGATTGCAAGCAGAGGGGGTGATTTGAAGCGGGTGGAGATGAGGAGACGAAGGAGAGGAGGATGATCAATGAGGGATGGAACGGGAGTGGATGGAGGAAGAGGATGGGGAAGATCTTTGTGTGGCAGCTGTCTGTGACACAGTTGTAACAGGTGGAAGCGCGCGAGGTGGTTGAGTGTGTCAGGCTGCGTTGAAGGGGAGGTGATCAGTGATTTCCTTTCAACAGAATTAAGCTCCCTGACGACATTGTGGCGTATCTTATCCTCTTTAAATTTCCCACCTCCATGGACAACTTCAAGAGACAGACCATGCACTCTGACAAGGAACTCTCCAACGAATACGTGCTGAACCATCTTACGCAGCTGAATAACAAGTCCATAGCTCAATCATCCATTTCAAACTCAAAGTCAAAAGGAGAAATTGCACTCTTTGGGGGAAAGACCCCATCCCTCTGGCAAGCCAACAAGGGATTGGAGTCAAGACGCTGCATTGAAGGATACCATCACCCCGGATAAGACAAGAATCATTCCGCCAAAGACTTCTGGCACCTTCACCCCAACCTGGCCCCTGAGTGGTGGAGAGATAACCAGGCTAAATGGAAAGCAAAGAAGGCTCCCCAAAGAGAAAAAGCGGAAACCCCCTCTGCCCACTACCTGGCTCTCCTCAACCTGTGGGTCAAACACAGAGACTCCAACAAAAGATTCCTCCTCGACAGCGGTGCATCTGTGCACATGCTGAACGACAGTTGCTTCTTCAGCCAAATGGAACCCTACAAAGGGGATCCAATCAAAACGGGCAAAGAAGGAGCCTGTCTCCCCATCAAAGGAAAAGGCACAGCCATGCTCTACTGGAGTGACCTCACCCTGACTCTCTCCAATGCATACTACGTCCCCAAAGTCACAATCAATCTCATCAGTGCTGGGGCCTTGAATGGAAAAGGTTGCACCATTAATTCCTTCAACAATCAATTCTCTGTCTCCCACGGTGGGAGGACGGTCCTGAACGGTACAATCAAGGAAAACCTCTACAGCCTGCCTACGCCTTGTCATCAGTCTTCCTCTCATCCCAAATCTCTTGTTTCTACTCTTTCCACCAGGCCGGAGGACTCCTTGCTCAAGATCCACAGAAAGTTTGGTCATGCTTCCCTAACCAGGCTTGGCCCACTCATCCGTCACGTTCCAAGCGAAGTCATACGCAAGTTTCAATGCGTTGAGTGTGTCAAGAGCAAGATCACAAAGGCTTCATTCAATTGCTCTTCGCCAGGAACCACCAACTTCTTTGACCGGATCCACCTGGATCTCATGGGACCCATACAACCGTCCTCCAAGTCCGGCCACCGCTTCATCCTGATGCTTGTGGACAACGCCAGCAGATACATGGCCGCTTTCCCAATGAACTCAAAGGACAAGACGGCCGACATCATCATTGGCCTGCTTGAGAAAGAACATCAAAGACGTGGCTTGTATCCCTCAGAGGTCTGTTCTGATGGGGGGACCAAATTTGTCAACTCAAGACTGTCGTCTTTCTTTGAAGAAAAACTCATCACTCACATCATATCTGAGCCCTATCATCCCAAACACAACGGCCAAGCCAAGCAAGCCAACCGTACCATAGCTGACTCAACAAGAGCCACAATAAAGGACAGTTGTCTTCCCTCCTTGGTCTGGCACAAATTTGTCAAGGGCTGCTGCCTTATGATCAACCACATCCCGGCAAAAGGCAATGATTCAAATCCTTGGGAAAAAATGCACAACAAGTTACTACCCTCCAACTACCTCAAACCAATTGGAAATCCTTGCATCTTCTTAATCAACAAGCAGCCAAAAGGGGAAAAGTTTGACTCTCAGGGCAAGGAGGGCACTTTAGTAGGCTTCAACCCCCTTCTCCTATCATACCGGATTCTAACAAAACATGGTTCTATTGTCTCTTCAAAGCACGTCAAGTTCCTCCACATGCCCAGACCAAAAACGCCCGGGGCAGGGATAAGCATTGACAACAACCTCTGGAAAAACGATCTCAACTCATCTCAACCTCAGGAAACGGATCCGGAAGCTCCGCCACCTCCCTCTGCTCCGTGGACAGGATATCGCGACCGGCTGGACGATTCTGCCAGCTCTGCCAAGGAGAACAAATCCGCATCTGAATTGGGGAATCAGTTGTCTGACACTTCCGCATTGCCAACACCAGCACCTCAGCCAAACTCGAGACCCGCACAACAGCCCTCAGCACCCTCAGGACAAACTATAAGAGATTGCTCCCAAATTTCTCCGCCGCAGAGATACGGATTCTACCATCACTACGAGCCAAAATCATACAAAGACGCCCAAAGATGCGAGGAACATCTTGAGTTGACTGAGGCGATGGACTAGGAGCTAGGATCAATCAAAGACTTACTTGTTTGGTAAGAGTAAGACGGTCCTGAGCCCAAGAATGCTCTCAAGACAACCTGGATCTACAGGATCAAACAAAATTGCCATGGCGACCCGGTGAGATACATGGCTTGACTGTGTGTGCAAGGATTCAATCAAATTGAGGGGATTGACTACACAGAAACCTTGGCTCCAACTGGAAAGCCCTCCTTGCTACGCTTGCTGCTGCTCTTTGCCCTCAAGTCTAAGCAGAAAATTCAACAATTCAACATCAAGAGTGCGTTCCTAAACTTGCCTATCAACAAGGAAGTAATAATTCATACCCCCAAGGGATCAAAAAGGACCTCATGATTCCTCAAGCTCAGAAAGTCCCTCTAAGGCCTCAAGCAAGCGCCAAAGAATTGGTACGAGACCCTCACATCTTGGTTCAAGGACGTAGGATTCAAAAAATCATTGTGCAATCTGTGTCTCTACCTGTCGGACGACAGGATGTCCCCACTCTTCTTTCACATGGAAGACACAATCTTAGTTGGCAACGGCAACGGTTTTGAAAAGAAGTTCTTGGCTTGCTTTGCAGGGTTGACTGCCAAGGATCCAGACACGATACTAGGCATGAAAATAGATGTCAAGGACCGGGAAATTCTGCTGAGCCAGATGAACCATATTGCGCATGGACTCAAGGAACTTGGCCTCAAAGACGCAAGGACAAGCAAGTCTCCCCTGACTCAAAATCTGCAACTCAAACCTGCCACCAACAAAGAATTCAAACAGTTCCCGGCCCTAAACATCAATTATTGATTGGCCATTGGTCTCCTCAACCATATTGCTTGCTATTTGCGGCCCAACATAAGCTTTGCGGTGTCTAGTCTGTCAAGATTCAACACCAAGCCCAGCCTGCCTCACTGGATTGAGTTAAGGAAGACCTGTAAGTACCTCAAAGGAACTCCGGACATCAAAATGCGGCTGAGAGTGGAAAACCCCACCTCTCTGACTGAAGCTTACTCCAACGCGTCCTGGGCTGATGATCCCTCCACCAGACAATTGCAAAACGGCTACCTCTGCACTGTCTTTGGATGTGTGGTGTCTTGGAATAGAAGCAAACAGAAAAACATCACCTTCAGCTCCACGGATGCCAAACTCAATGCACTCGTGGACGCATTTCATGAAGCCACTTGGATCAGGGCCCTAACTTGGGAAATCTTTTCTTCCAAGCTTTTCGCAATCACTATTCACACCGACAACAGCGGGCTGACGGACAAACTTGGAAAATTTGGGTCCAACTCAAGAACAAGACACCTCAATCTGAAAACCAAGGGAATGAGAGATGAACTGAAGTCGGGGAACATCAAGGTCCAACTCATCAAATCCGAGGCCATGCCAGCGGATGCTCTCACCAAAAGCGCAGGTCTCTCCAGCCTGCACCTTCTCCGGTCCACCTTCTCCTCCCTCAAGGAACCGTAGCTCTCTTCACTTTTCACCAGTCCTCTCAGTCTTGGCCTTCATCTCTCCAGGCATGGGGCGTGTTGAAATTCTCAGCATCAATCCTGCCAGGCGCGCACTGGCTGCTCCTCACACCCCCGGTTGACTGGGTAGGTGCTCCTGGACGCTCACATCACTCGCGCGCCAGAAATCCCGGGAAGCTCAGCCTGGGCCTCACCTACACTCAGGAGGCAGCCTGATACTTCTTTTGGGGTCTTCTTCACTCTCCCGACTTATTCCTTTCTGCCTCTCTTCTTTTCTTTTCTTGTCTCATCTTCTTTCCTTCTCATTTCTGCCTCAACTCTGTCTCAAATCTCCTCCTACTTGTCCTCCTCAACCTCAAACTCGACTCCAACCTTCATGCTGTGAATGCCTGGTGAGATTCATACCTCACTGACTGCTCATCAATCTCAACTAAATTACCCCTTGGCTGAACCAACAGCTGGCCCAATCCGACCACAAACCTATCATCTCGACCCCAAGTGAATCATTGTCCCAACCTCAACAAACTGGCCAGCTCAACATCCTCAGCTATGTCAGGGCTCCTATTGCCCACGCTTCCTGTTTTTTTCAATTCTTGTGCTTCAATTCTTTTTTGTTGTTCCTGCTTCTTATGGCTCTTGTTCTTCATCTTGTCACGACTATAGCTCTTAGTTCTGTAATCAATCAATACTTGTTGTTTTCTCTTTACATATCCAAAGCTAAATAAATCACTACTATGGATATTATTGAATGGTTTCACCAAATACCTATAAGCCCTGAAATTAGAACGTTTATGAGAATAATCTGTCACTTAGGAATATATCAATACATCAGGATACCCTTTGGTATAAAGAATGCTCCATCACACTTCCAGAGAACAATGGATACAGTTCTGGGTACTTAAATCAGACAAGGATGGATGATGGTTTATATAGATGATGTTATCATATATTCTGATGATTGGGAGACTCATATAAATCAAGTATGATTAGTTCTCAAAACCATTTCAAGAGCAGGATTTAAAGTCTCCATTAAGAAATGTAACTTTGGATATGGATAACTGAAAGCTCTAGGACATATAGTCTCTGGTCTAACTCTAGCTGCCAACCAAAATAAGATAGCTGCTGTCATGAACATACCCATGCCTCAGAATAAAACAGAGTTGCTATCATTTATTAGTTTTTGCAGTAACTACAGACTGTACATCCCAAAGTATGCTATTCTAACTTAAAGTCTGTATGAAATATGCAACAATAAAACTCTCTTTGAAATTTCACATGAGAGATTGAAAAACTATGAGGAATTTAAAATAGCTATGACCTCCACTCCTCTACTCATTCAACTAGACTACTCTGAACTTTTAAGTTGTACATTGAGGCCTGTATGGAAGGGCTAGGAGCTTCCTTACACCAATAAAGGATAGAAGAAGACAAACCAGTGGAGAAAACAGTACTTTTAATATCTAGACAGATCAAAGACACTGAGAAAAGATATGGAGCCAGCCAGATGGAATGCTTGGCTCTAGCATGGGCTCTAGAAAAGCCACACTATTACCTGGAAGGCACCACTTTCAAAGTAATTACGGACTGTAATTCTGTGAGAACTCTCATGAACTTGAAGACCCCCAGAAGACATATTCTCAGGTGGAAAATTGCTAAACAACAGTATAGAGGCCAGATGACTATAGTACATAAAGCTGGAGCTAAACACCAGAATTCTGATAGTCTAAGTAGGAATGCTTTGCCTAAAGACTCTAACAATCCAGCATATGACCCCGAGGCTCAGGATATCTTTCCTATCTTAAACATCAATATTTTTGCATGAGATGCTTCAATCATGGGGATCCACTTGTGTGAATTAGATACTGCTTTCTTCAATCTTGTAAGAGAGAAATACTCCTCTGATATCAAGCTGATGATTAACATTGTGGAATGTGAATCCCCAGAAGCAGCCCCAATCAATAGTTTACCTGCCTCATTACTCAAACCCTATAAAGCAGGAAGGTTTACTTTTTGGGATGGTCTCCTTTACTACCGACACCAACATTATAGTGTATTGGTACTGAGTCACAAAGAACATATACAACACATACTCCAGGAATGCCATGACAACTGTTCATCAGGGCATCTATCCACTGAAAGGAACTTGGAGAAAGTAAAACAGACTTCTTGGTGGATAGACTGGAAAGAAATCACTATGAATTATGCTACTAGCTGTGAGACTCTCCAAAAATCTAATAAAATTACTGGCAAAAGTTTTGGACTCCTACAAAATATCTCTGAACCCAAAACTAGGTGGGAAATAATTTATATGGATTTTTTCACAGACATCCCCCCTGGAGAAACAAACTCATATAATTCTGCCCTGGTTATTTTAGAAAGATACTCTAAGAGGGAAAAATTCTTACCTAACTGCAAAGAACACAATGCTATGGATGAGGCTTTGATATTTTGGAACAGGATTATAGCTGATGTTGGTATACCAAACATTATAATCAGTGACAGAGACCCCAAATTCACTTCTGAATTCTGGAGGAATCTACATGATATAATGGGTACAACTTTAGCCTTTTCTACAGCATACCATCCCAGACTGATGGAATAGCTGAAAGAATGATACAGACCTTGGAAGATATGTTAAGGAGGTTTTTTAGTCTTTGTCTAGAGTACAAAAAATCAGATGGATATTGCCATGATTGGGTAAGCCTACTCCCAGCCCTGGAGATGGCTTATAATGGCAGTTAACACTCTACTACCAAGAAGCCCCTTACATACTAGAAAGGGGATGGATTCCAAAACTCCCTAGGAATACCTTGAACTATAACCTAGCCACCATTCATCCCACATCTCTTGACTTCAAGAAAATGATAGAACTGGAAAATAATCATGCTACAAAATTTGTAGAAGAAGAAGTAGAATACAACAAACAGAGATGGGAAAAATCACACAGAGAACCTGACTTTAAAATAGGATATCAGATCTTGATATCTACTTCCAACTTCAACAATTTAGCAGGTAACAGAAAGCTGAAACCAGCCTTTGTTGGACCATTTTTCATCAAGAAGATGCACAGCAAAATTTCTTTAGAAGTAGTCTTGAGTGAACAATTATCAAGAAAGCACCCAGTATTCCCTGTTGGCCTAGTGTAGCACTTTCAACCAAGAGAAAGTGGCAACCTCCCTCCAGTAATGATCCAAATATAACCAGAACCTGTGAAAGAAAAAGGGAAAGTCAGCAGGATATTGAGAGACAAGAAAGAGAGAGGGCAAGGAAAAGATGTTAGACTATACTTAGTGAGATACAAAGGAGAATCTGCAGACAAAGATGAATGGTTACCAGAGAATAATATACCTGATGAACCAATAAATCTTAGAAACTACAGAGCCAGTTAGAGTGCCTGAAACACATATGGAATTTATTTTTTCCCAACAAACCCCAGATTTTTTTCAGATATGGCCATATCTTGGAGTGGGGGAATCTCAGCTTGCTACTATTGCAGAGCAAGCTGAAAAAGTAACAAAAATAAAATAAAACTAAGAATATTAAAATTAACTCAAGAAGGAGTAAGAAATCCATGAATATTATTGCAGAAATGGATTTTCCACTTAAAATTAGGTAGGGTCACTCACTGACCCCACCCTTGAAATCCAACTCCTTATAATTTTAATAATTAAAGGAAGAAAAGACCAAAATAAAATGGCACTACTACGGGACTATTTGGCTAATTGGATATTTCACACGTATTGTCACATATAGCTTTCACACCTTAAATTCAGTCAGAATTGAGGTTTTGTGTATATTTTAGGAGTTACACACGGAAATGTGTTCTTTCACAATTCCCGCACGCAGCCGCGGCAACCAATACACCAGTGCGCGGCTGAGCAGCAGAACTGCCACCCTGTCAGCGTACCCTGACAAGCCGTGTATGCTGTGGTGTCATTATATAGCCTTGGATTGGGAACTGCGTTGCGGCCTGCGCGCTCAGCATTTGGTGGGTCAGGCTCAGCAGTTGGGGAGCGCGCGTTCTCAGCAGTGGACGCTGTGGTCTCAGCAGCAGTTTCTGCAAGGCTCAGTGGTAGGCGCAGCAGGACCAGCAAGGGGCTGCGGGTCCAGCCTGACTAAGGGGGGGATGGGCCGCAACCCGTTTGGATACCCAACTTAGGAATGGAGCCGGGCCAATCATGTTCTTGGGCGGCTTTTTTGGGGAGGGAAGAACAGGGAAATTGCGGGGCTATGTGTATGGACGGCTGCGCGCAAGCGTGAGCTGGCCACAGGACTAGGAAATTCACAACAGCGTGTTGGGCGGACATGGGCAGGCGCGGTGAACTTTGAGTAGCGCCCAGCAGAGGGCTGCGCCACGGGAGGAAAAACCGGATGAGTGTAACAACAGGCAGGCTGAAGGCATAGGGTGTGGGTTAGGGTATGGGTTAGGGTTCTGGGTCTAGGGTTTATTCTTCAAATTGTTTTCAGGTTGTTCTTGTGCTTGTACCTAGGTTAGGGCTGAGGGGAGGGGATGTAAAAGGCCTCTCCCCTCAGCACAGGGCGGAGGGAGGACACACTGTGGAAGGGGGGGAAAAGGAAGAAAAGAAAAGGGAGCATCCTCAAATCTTACAGACACTAGAACCATTGACTCTGCAATCAGGGACAACTTTGTGAGGGATAACCTCTAAAGTTTCCACATCTGGGGGTCTGGCTGGGAAAATTCAATCTGTTCTCAGTCTCTTTAAGAAAACGCAGGATGCTGCCAACAACCGCTCCGGGATCCAACGTTCCCCCTTCCTATCCTCCGTGCTCAACTCCCATTTCCGTTTCTCAACCCCCCCACCGGTATCTGCCCAAGCTCCTAGAGCTAGAGGTTTTGCTCCTCTCTTGGAGGGGTTGTTGGAAATGGGGTGGAGGTCACTTGCCGCATGTGGCTAAGACCAAGGGACTTTCCTCATCTTTGGTTCAGTACCTTGGAAGTGGAACGGTTCCTTTCCAGGTTTGGAGGCATTGCAGATTTGGAGGGCGCAACCTGCGTGGACAAGGTTTGGACTATTGTTCTCTTCATTACCAAGGAGGAGAAGCTGTGGGACGTGGAGGAAATGGTTTTTTAAAAGAGGCGGGATTGGGGGAAGCTGAAAAGCAAGATGTTGGCAAGGTGGGGAAAGCGCAAACCCCGGTTCCAAGAAAGCAATTTTTAAGATGCCGCAAAGGAAGTGAGCAAGTTTAGGGGGGTGCAATCAGGCAAAGGACTGGTGGAAAATATGTCAAAGTTGGAGCGTATCTACGGCTACTTGGCAAAGAACAAGGTTGTTTGGGGTCAGAGGGGTGCTATGAAGCAGGTGTTTTTGGGGGGTCTTGCAGCCCAGCTCCATTCCAGGGTGCAGCTGTACCTGTATGACCATGGCCTGGTTCAGAGGTTGCTGGATGGAAGCATTGCAATTCTTCCCAATCTCTTGGTTATCCGCCAGGCCGTGGAGAGCAAAATTGATTTGGATGAGCTCATTGTGGACACAGCACAAACGGAACCAACTTCCTCCAAGAAATTGGTCATGATCTTGGCGCCGGCTCCTAATCAAACCTGGACCGCGAAGCCGCCAATGCCCTCTCATGCTGCACCTTCCCAACAAGCTCCGGGATCACCTGTTGATGAGATAAAAGAGATTCTGCGGGACCTAAGGGTTTTCCTCAACCAAACATTGGTTCCTGAGGCTCTGACGGCCACTATGTCTCTGGTGGCTTTTGCTCAACTATGTGCAACACCGCCTCACATGGTAGAAAGGTTCCAACCTCCCAGCGGACCCTCTGGGTTGTTTGGGGTGCACACCTGTACGTGTTGCGGGGAAAAGGGGCACTGGAAGTCAATGTGTGAAGGCCTCACTCAAGAAATGAAGGAGGGGCTGTTTTGCACATCTGGGAAGACGTACATATTCCTGTTGGGCAAGTCAGTGGATTTGACCAAGGACCGGCCGCTGCCAATGGTGCAAGTGCAGGAGAAAGCAAAGGCTCAGGCCAAGGCGGTCTTGGTTTTTCTTGGAATTGTCACCGCGCCCGGGACCTGGGTAGCCTTGAGGGTGGAGGCCAAAGTCAGAGCATTGGAAAAAAACAAATGAATCACAATGGACGTTGAAGAGCAACCAACGGCCCCAAAGCCAACCGCGCGGTGTGGTGTCAATTTATAGACACGGATTGGGAACTGCGTCGCGGCTGCGCGCTCAGCATTGGGGGCAAGCAGACTCAGCATTAGGGTATGCGGAGTGCTCAGCAGCAGCCGCTGTTTGGCTCCGCACCTGGTGGACGGGTTGGGCTCAGCATCGAATGCGGCGTGGGCGGCAATCCGCCCCGGAGATCGGATTTGGAAGGTAGTGTGCTTGACTAGGTTCGCGGGCGCGCCGGTTTGGATACGTAGGGGCGGAGAAATCTGCGGGCTATGAAGGAACGGATGAAGCGTGCGCGCAAGCTGGATCATGCCAGATATTACCAAACACCCACAACAGGCGCAGACAAACGGATGCGGACAGGCGCGGGGGGCTCTGAGTATTGCGCGGTGCAAGGAACGCGTCATGAGAAGGACAAACCTGATGAACGGAACGGCGTACGGACGACGGGGGAGTTTGGTATGGAGGAGGTGGGGAGAGGAGGCTAGGGTTTCTGTTTTGGGATTGTTTTCTGTTTTGTTGTCATACTGTTATTTGCGCGTGTACTTAGGTTAGGGTTGAGAGGGAGGAATTATCCTCACTCTCAACTCCGGGTTAGGAGGAGGGGGGAGGCAGAGAAGCAGAAGAGGAAGAATCTCATCATCAGATTGAATCACTCATCTCACCAGGAGATTAAGGGAACTCATACCGGATACACATCCAGGTGGAAAGTTTGTAGGATTGAAGGATTGGCGATTTCTCTCTCTACTTTTCTTTATCTCTTTATCTCTTTATCTCTTTATTTCTATTTCTCATTTAAGTGCAACTTCAGACATCCTGATCTCCTTTCAAACGCAGGGTACTGTTAACTTCCGAACCTTGGGACAATTATAGGGGGATAACCTTTATTCTTTCCACATCTGGGGGTCTGGCCGGGAAATAACCTTCCGTTTCTTGTCTTTCAAAGGTAACTGGGCGCGATTTCCTATTCATACCTCCCTACAGTCGCTCCTTCTTCTTCTTCTCCTTCTCCTTCCCTCTCCGGGTCCGCTACTCCGACCCCACTCTTGTCTTCCATCCCTCCTCCTCCCCCTCCCTCCGCTTGACCCAGGACAAGCTACGCCATTCCCCCATTGGTCTCCAGTGACCATGAACCCACCTGTCTGGTTGGCATCAGGCCGCGCGACTACCCTCACATCTGATTCAACACCACGGATGTGGAGTGATTTATCTCAAGATACAAAGGTATTGCAGATGCGGAAGGTGCGTCGGACACTGATAAGGCCCGACTTCTCTTTCTGTTCATTATGGACAAAGAGAAGCTCCGGGATGTGGAGGAAATGGAAGGCTACAAGAATCAAGATTGGCCAAAACTGAAGGCGGAGATCCTAACGCGGTGGGGTAGGCGCGAACCTTGGTTCTGGGAAAGCAATTTTGACCGCGTGGCCTTGGAGGCAAGCGCGCCCGGAGGAGTCAGAACGCGGGTGGAGTTGGCGGAGTGCACCTCAACATTCAATTGGATCTATTGGTACTTGTCAAAGAAGGAGGTGGTGGCGGGACAGATGGGGGCCATGAAACGCGCGTTTCTGGGCGGTTTAGGCGCTCAACTCTGGGCAAGGGTGCAGCGGCATCTTTACGATCACAAATTGGTAAAGCGGTCACTGGATGGGAGCATCGCGCTCCTTCCGGAGTTGGCTATCATTTGCCGGGCTGTGGAGAGTGAGCTCAACTTAGAGGAGCTTATCGAGGAAACCGCTAATTCCTTCCCAGTGGGACCAAAGAAATCCGCCCCCCAGGTTCCGGCTCTGGCGCAATTTTGGGCCCCAGTTCCATCTACTTCCACGCGTGTTCCGGTTCCTCAACCCGCGCCAGCCCCTCCAGTAAGCAAATTGACAGAACTGATGAAGGACCTGAAGATCTGCATGATTCGTATGGGCCAGCAGCAGCCGCGAGGGCCTCAACCTCACATGGTGGAAGGGTTTTGGCCGCCCGGTACCTTTGTGCCGAGGGGGTGCTCGTACTGCAGGGCAAACAGTCATTGGCAATTGGCGTGCGAGGAGCTTACAAAGGATCCCAGCGCAGGATTGGTTCGAACGGCGGGGATGGGGTACATGTTTCCAACGGGCAAACAGATTCCGATGGAGCCAAGCCAGCCGACTGCAATGCAGCAGGTGCGCGCACGGGGACAGGAGGCGGGAACGACGGCGCGAGCGTCACTGGGCATTGTTACCGGTCCCGGATTGTGGCAACCACCTTGGGTGGAAGCTGAGGTAAAGGTAGTGGCAACGGAAGAAAAAGTGGCGGTCCCCAATGAAATGGAGGTGGACGCAAAGGAGCGACCCCTGTTGGCCGTTCCGAAACCGGCCGCGCGCGCGCCTGGAACCAAGGCGCCGGAAGCAAACCCTGTAGGGAAGAAGAAAGCGGCGGACATCATGCAAAGGGTGATGGGTAACAAGACCCCGGTTCTGCTGACCTTGCGGGAACTGGCGGCCGTGTCGCCGGTGGTGGTAGACGAGATGGTTCAGGCGTTGCGGGACTGCGGTCAGGGCCGGGTACCTCAGACGGTGCAGCGGGTTCACGTGGCGCAGAAGGAGGAGGGGCGCGGGGAGTTTAAGTCAAAATCAGTTTTGACTCCGCTCGCTTACGTTCCAATGGTCAAAGCGGGAAGGAAGGTGTGGGCTATGGTGGACAGCAGTTCAATGGTGAACCTGCTGCCATCGCGGATGGTGGATGATTTGGGGTTGGTTTGGCGGAAGTGCGCGATGGGTCTCCGCGCGCTTAACGGAGGGGAGTGTTGTGTGGATGGGGTAGTTGAGGAGGAGGAGGTTGAGGTTGCAAGGGTCCGTAGGCCCCTTTATTTTCTTTTGGTTGATTGTGCGGACGTGATTTTGGGAAGGCCGTTCATGTTTGGGTTTCAAGCACGAATGTTATTCAATCCGGGAACGGGAATGGAGGCATTGACGGTAGAGGATTCGTCTGGCGGGAGGTTCAAGACAACTATCTGCGATCACGGGCAGGGAAAGCGCAGGAGAGTGTTGGAGTATGAGGAGGAACCGGATGCGGCGGCTGCGACCAGCTGGGGACAGGGGCCAAGTGGGGGGGGAGGTAGAGGGGGAAACGCGGGCGCGGCACAAAGCCGGGTCCGTAAATGCGGGGACAAGCCCTGCCAAACCGGGACGCGTGGGCAATCCCGCGGATGGGGGAAGCGGCACAAAGAGCGATTTGCGGGCGGTCTACGGGCTTTACGCAAAAAAAAAATAAACAAATAAATAAAATAAAATAAAATAAAAAAAATAAAAATAAAATAAAAATAAAAATAAAATGTGTTCTTTTCTATTTTTCTTCTCTTTTGGTTTCTTTTTCTCTTTTTCTTTCTCTCAGGATATCTCAAGGATGGGTGGTTGGTATGGGACTAAGCTTGATTTGGTGAGGGGGTGCTCTAGCCGGTTCACAGCCGGGACAACTAGACACCCCAGAATGTCTGTTCTCTTACTCTTTCTCTCTCTCTTCCCTTACGGTGGCGCGCGCTGGTGTTTTGGTTGTTGTGTTTTTTACAGGAAGGGTACGGGGAACTGTGTTGCAGTTTGTCTGGGGCGGTCCAGGTGCCTCTTTTGGAACGGCTAGTCACTTACGGTTGCTCACAAAGCAAGCCCGTGGGCGCGGACTCACTCTCTCAAAGCGCGGCCGCGCACTTTTTTTCTCAGAAGGTTAGGACCTTGCGCGGAGACATGTATTTTCTTAATGGAAAAGGGAAGCGCGGTACAAGCAACAAGAAGAGAAGAAAAGAGGAAAGGGAGAAGGGGAAAAGGGGGGGGCAATGCGCCTAAGCCATCTTCATCATCTCCTCCATTTCCGCCCTTGAGGACGCCAGTAAAGCCCAGAAAGACGCCAGGAGTTTGCGCCGGGATTCCAAGGATTGTTTGCCGGGGATCGCGAGAAAATTCAGAAGCATCGTGGTTGACCGTTCCGCGAAAGCTTCGAAGCCGGCCGCCAGGAGCGCCATTACAATTGAAATCTCTGGGATCTTGGGATGGCTGGCTGGAGGAGTGGCCGGTGAAGATGGGGCCTCCGGGGAACCAACAGGGGGGCTTGGTCCAGCTGGAGGCGATGACGGGACAACAATTGGTGACGGAGGCGGAGGAGCGTTGGGGGTTGTAGGCCTCTCATCCGAGTCCGCTGGTGGCGCGGGCGATGTCGGCAGTTGTGGAGTAGGAGGAGGAGGTGCTGGCACGGCCGCGGGTCTTCCAGAGATTCTTGGGTCCGGTACCATTTGGTTCCCGCCAACAGCAGCGGCCAAAGCGCGGGTTGCCGCGCGCCATTCCTCCAAAGTTTTGTATTTGCCCCGTTGCGGAGGGGTGATGCCAAGTTGCGGCTCACGTGCAAAGTGGTGGGTGACGGAGCTTGGGGGCGGCGGGATGGAGGTGAGCCAGGTGGTGTCCACAAGCCTTCCAAGATTGACTCTTCGTCCAAAACCACAAACGGGTCCGGACGAGCCCTCTTGCGCGGCCTGGGGCGAGAGCCAAATTGGGGGGGAGCTCAAGGGATGCTGTCGCTAAGCAAGCAGCAACGATGACCGCGACAGCAAGCTAAACAGGCGCGAAGACCGGGGATGATCGAACACGTGTGCCCTTTCCGAGTGCAGAACTTGCATGGGAGCATGATGGCGATGGAGTGGAGGGGAGACAGAGAAGGTGGTAGTGGGAAGTGGTGGGGGTGGAGCGGAAGTAGCGGAGGTGGTGGTATGGCAAAGCAATGGGAAACTTCTGGGGACAGAACTCAAGTTGGGGGGGGATGTGGTGTCAATTTATAGACACGGATTGGGAAATGCGTCGTGGCTGCGCGCTCAGCATTGGGGGCAAGCGGGCTCAGAATTAGGGTATGCAGAGTGCTCAGCAGCGGCAGCCGCTGTTTGGCTCCGCACCTGGTGGAGGGGTTGGGCTCAGCATCAAATGCGGCGTGGGCGGCGATCCTCCCCGGAGATTGGATTTGGAAGTTAGTGCGCTTGACTAGGTTCGCAGGCGCGCCAGTTCAGATACGTAGGGGCGGAGCAATACGCGGGCTATGAAGGAACGGATGAAGCGTGCGCGCAAGCGTGCGGATCATGCCGGATATTACCAAACACCCACAACGGGCGCAGACAAACGGATACGGACAGGCGCAGGGGGCTCCAATTAGGGCGCGGTGCAAGGACCGCGTCATGAGAAGGACGAACCGGATGAACAGAACGGCGTACGGACAACGGGGGGAGTTTGGTACGGAGGAGGTGGGGAGAGGAGGCTAGGGTTTCTGTTTTGGGATTGTTTTCTGTTTTGTTGTCATACTGTTATTTGCGCGTTTACTTAGGTTAGGGTTGAGAGGGAGGACTTATCCTCACTCTCAACTCCAGGTTAGGAGGAGGGGGGAGGCAGAGAAGCGGAAGAGGAAGAATCTCATCATCAGATTGAATCACTCATCTCACCAGGAGATTAAGGGAACTCATACCGGATACACATCCAGGTGGAAAGTTCTTAGGATTGAAGGATTGGCAATTTCTCTCTCTACTTTTCTTTATCTCTTTATCTCTTTATTTATATTTCTCATTTAAGTGCAACTTTGGACATCCTCATCTCCTTTAAAACGCAGGGAACCGTTAAATTCCAAACCTTGGGACAATTATAGGGGGATAACCTTTATTCTTTCCACAGCGGCTACCGGCAATGGACGGACCTTCTGCTAATCCCGTGGACATTGTCCAAAGGGTAATGGGTAACAAATCACCAATACCCCTGACCCTACAAGAGTTAGCAGAGGTGTACCTGGCGGTTGTCAATGAGATGGTCCAGGCCTTGAAAGAATGCGGTCAGAACCGGGTACCAACAACAATTCAGCAGGTGAACGTGGCAGAGGAGGAGATGGATCATGAGCCATGCCAGTCAAAGTTGGTATTGGTCCCGCTTGCTTATGTCGCAATGTCTATCGCAGGACGGAAGGTGTGGGCAATGGTGGACAGCGGGCCAATGGTCAACTTGCTTCCGTCCAGGTTGGTGGACAAGCTTGGCTTGGTGCGGAGGAAGTGCGCGATGGGTCTCCAGGAGTTAAATGGCGGCAAATGCCGCGTGGACGGGTAGTGGAGGCAGAGGAGGTTGAAGTTGCAAAGTTTTGTAAGCCCCTATTGTTTCTCTCAGTAGAATGCGGTGATGTGATATTAGGTTGACCATTAATCTTTGGGTTCCAAGCTCAAATGGCCTTCAAAGCCAAGGAAGGAACAGAGGCTCTGATGGTTGAGGATTCACTTGGCGTGCGGTTTGAGACAACAATATGCAATCACGGGAGAGGGAGATGGGTGAAGGGGCCAGTGGCTGGCAGCAACAAGGAGTCCAATGTGGGGGCCAACCGTAAGGGTTACCCCGCAGAGGATTTTTCCTAGTTGGCTGCGGTTACCACGCAGAGCAAGCTCCGGCTCAGCACATGCCGCCAATGGGTAAGGAGCAAGTGGAGGAGGGCGTGCGTAGGGCGCAGGCGCCAGAAGTAAGTTCCATTCCTCAGTGTGCATTGCCGGAAGGTTCTATGCTTTGAAAACCCTATCATCATGCCACAGTTGTGAGCAAAGGCCAAAGTACTGGGTTGGTTATTACTAGGACTCACAACAGCAACAGCCAGGTCTGGATTGCGCGGTGCAAGACCAGCAAGTACAAACCAGTGGCACAGAAAGTTTTGCCACGGAACAAGCCAATGCCTCAGGGGCTCAATGGACCCTTACGACCAATTGCGTGGTCCTAAGACCCCCAGGAGACGCCCCTTAGGAAGAACGGATGGGTAACGCGGTTGCCAAAAATTATGGATGAGCAGGTGGACTCCCTTAGCTTCAGAAAAGCGGGATGGTTGAGTATGGAGGAAAGAGATCTGTTGGTATTGGTGCTGGTGTTAAGGGAGAAGGCCCTTGCCTTCAGACCGGACAAGCGCAGGTTGTTGAAGGGCAAGAACAGGGACCCTTATGTGATTCCCACTGTACCTCACAAACTGTGGCAGATCAAGCCAATTCCAATTCCTAGTACCCTTTGGGAAGCTTTTCTGGAGCTGGTACAGGAGTGCGTGAGGACAGGGCTTTACAAGAAGTCCACGTCAAGTTCTTCAAGTCCTATTTTTGCAGTTTTCAAAAAGGACAGGAAGTTGCTGAGGATTGTTCATGATCTTCAGAGGCTCAAATTGTTCACTATTTGTGACGCAGGGCTTCCTCCGCATGTGGAAGAATTCCTGGACTCAATGGGTGGGCGCGCTTGTTACAGTCTGGTGGATGTGATGGGAGGATACAATCAGCAAGAACTCCACCCTGACTTGCAGCCGCTTACGGCGTTTGAAACCAGGCTAGGGAGGATGCAACTGATGCAGCTACCGCAAGGCAAAACCAACTCAGTGGTAGCGTATCAAGCTCAAATGACTTGGATAGTGCGCAAAAATCTTCCGGAGGGTGTGCAAATTGTCATTGACAACACTGGCATCAAAGGCCCCAGAATGGACTACAAAGGTGCAATTCTGATGGATTCCCCCACAATCTGTCAACTCATTTGGGAATATGTGGTGACTCTGGAACCAATCCTGTTTCACATTGAAGAAGCAGGCCTTACTGTGTCTGGAAAGAAGTTAGCGGTCTTCATTCCAACACTTGAGGTGCTGGGACACGTTGTAGCCTTTGACGGTAGGCAGATAGCGGAGAGCAAGCGGAACAAGGTTCTTGAATGGCCAACTCCCCGGACGGTGTTGCATATTCTTCAGTTTCTGGGGTTGTGCAGCTACGTCCGTATGTTCATCAAGCAGTTTGCAGAAGTAGCAAGCCCTATGAAGACGCTAATGCGGAAGGTTGCAGAGTGGAATTGGACCACGGAGTGTAATTTTGCGTTTTCAAAGCTCAAGGAGATTGTGGGGCGCAACATTGTCCTTTGGGATCTTGATAACAAAGCCGGGGGAATACGCTTGGCAGTTGACTCTAGCAAATTTGGTGCTGGGGGGGTCCTGCTGCAGGAGGAGGATGGGAAAGATAGGCCAGCACTCTATGAGTCAGTCATCTTTACCGCAACCAAGAGCTGCTATTCTCAGCGAAAGCTGGAGTTGTGCCGCGTCACCAAGATTGTGCGGAGGCTGCAGCACCTTTTGTGGGGCGTGCATTTTGAGCTCTTGGTGGATGCGGAGGCTTTGGCACAAATGATCAACTCACCAACATTGCCAAACGCGCCCATGACCAGGTGGGTGGCGTTTCTTCAGTTATTTTCCTTTAGTGTGGTGCACGTTCCAGGGAAGTCATTCACAATGCCGGACGTGCTATTGCGGTACCTGTGGGGGGACCCATATAAAGGGGAGGAACCTCTGGACATGGAAGCTCTGGTTGTTTGGGTGGGAGTGGTGGAGGCAGAGGTTTTTCTTCCATTGTGTAATTCAGGGAGTTATGCGGTCTTGTGCTCTTATTTCCAGGATATCTGGTTTCCCAAGGGCACAGCAGGCGCGGTTTTCTGGTGGGTGAGGCAACACACTTTGAATTTCTATCTACAGGACG
The DNA here is from genome assembly GCA_025617555.3 of Puccinia polysora. Lineage (NCBI taxonomy): Eukaryota > Fungi > Basidiomycota > Pucciniomycetes > Pucciniales > Pucciniaceae > Puccinia > Puccinia polysora. Next base: position 5,837,132 of record CM062639.1, read on the forward strand.
GCCAGTTGTGGCGGAAAAGCATTTCTGTGCCTCTTGTTGTCAAGACTTCTAGGGCCAACCAAGAACTAATCCTGAGGGGTCTGCACAACAAACTTGGTCACCGGGGCAAGGTTGAGACACATAGGAGGGTAAAGGCAAGGTTTTGGTGGCCTGGGACTTTACGCACAGTACGTGATTGGGTGAAATTGTGCGGGGCCTGTCAGCGGCAAAGCTTGAGTTTGCCCAAGGAAGTTGGTCACCCCACGGGCAAAGATGCGCTGTTTGGGCGCGTTTTGCTGGATGTTGTCCACATCAAGGTGGGAAAGTTCGCGTACTTTCTGGTTGCGTGCAACAATCTGTTGGGATGGGTGGAAGCGCGGGCTCTGGCAAAGTTATTGGCAGAAAAGTTTGCTCAGTTCCTGGAGGAAGACTGGTTTGCGCGCTACAGATTGCTTTGCTTGGTCACCATCAACAGGGGTGTGGAGTTTTGGGGCCGCCTGATGACACTGGTGCAGAGCTGTGGGGCAAAGTTTGGGTGCGTGACTGAGTACTACCCAGAGGGTGCAGGAATGATTGAACGGGGAAATCAGCCCATCATGGACGCTCTGGTGAAGATGTGGGGTGAGGACGGCAAGAAGTGGCAGGAGGAGCTCCTGGCAGTTCTTTTCACCAATCCAATCTCTGTGAAGCGTTCAACGGGTTACTCTCCTTACAAGCTGCTCTATGGGCAGCGTCCCATGCTTCTGGTGGACATTGAGTTGAGCATGTTCTTGGGTGTGGACTGGTGGAAGGTCAAGACACCCGCGGATCTAATTGAGGCGCGGGCCAAACAGCTTATTAGGCATGAAGGGACCTTGGCAAAGGCCCCAGAATGGTTGAAGAAGACCCGGACAGAGTCCGTCCACTATTTGGACAAGCGCTGTTCCCATTGGCTCCGGGAACCTCTGCGGAAGGGGGACTTGGTCCTGCTGTATAATTGGAGTCTGGAGTCCCAGTGGGGTTGGCTTTTTGCCAACCGGTGGAAAGGTCCATATTGAGTGCCTTCTAAGTTCTTGGGAGGCAGTTACCAGCTTGAGGAATTGGACGGGATGCCGCTTAAGGGGGAAGCCGCGGCCTCGCATGCGGTTCCACTTTGTTCAATGAAACGGTGGGTGATGGCACGGGGTCCGAGGGCAAGGAGGACCCAGGGTTAGTTGACAACGCAAACCCTTTGGACAAAAAAGAACAGGCGCCTGGAAGGCAGCCCCGGAGGAGTAGGAGGTTGCAGACTGCTGGGTACAGCTGTCAAGCTGGGGGGGGCGCTGGGTTAAAGCTTGATTTGGTGAGGGGGTGTTCTAGCCAGTTCACAGCTGGGATAACTAGACACGCCAGAATGTTTGTTTTCTTATTCCTTGGTTTGGACTTGGCTATGGTTTACTTGTTGCAGGAATGCGGGCGCGGCGTGATGCCGAGTCCATTTACACAAGGACAAGCTCTGCGCACAGGAGGCAGGACAAGGAGCTCTGCACAAAAAAAAATATGTAGTAATAATAGAGTATTTCTTCCTTTGCTTTTGGTCTGGGCTGTTTCCCTTGTTATCTGTTTCTCTCTCGATGGTTGGGTGCAATAAGTTGCGGGTGGCTATATGGTTGGAGTGGTTGTGGGAAAATCCCAATTTGGTAAGGGGGTGCTCTAGCTGGTTCACAGCTGGGACAACTAGGCACCCCAGAATGTTTTTTTCCCATTTCTTCTCTCTATCCCTCCGGTTGTGCGCGCGGGCTGTTAGTGTGGTGTTTGGTTTTTTTTGTAACATGGGTACAGGGAACTGTGTGGCAGTTTGTCTGGGGCGGTCCAGGTACCTTTTGGAACAACTGGTTACTTATGAGGCAAAGCGCGCAGGCAGGACTCATGCTTGCGTGGTCGCGCGCAAAGAGGATTGGATCCCAGATCTCTCTTTTTCTTTCTCTCTCTTAAGGCTCTCACGGGCCCAAAGGCTACTAAGGATGGCGCGGCAAAAGTGTATGGTTCTTTGCAAATAGGCGCGAAGATGGGTACAAGGTGAGATGGAACAAAGGAAAAAGGAAAGGGGGAAATCAGCCTACAACGGGCAAGTCCTCATGACCTCCTCCTCATCTGCGCAAGCTGCCGCCGCTAGCTCTTGGAAAGTTGCTAGAAGTTTGCATTGCACATTGGTAGTGAGAGCGTGGGGAACCACTGGGAACCATCACAGTAGGCTTTCCGCGTCATTTGCCAATGCGTCAAACCTCTCTATCAGAAGTGCCAGGATGACAGAAATTTCTGGGATCTTGGGGGTAGCCACGCAAGGGGGTGCCAGAGTTGGAGTGGGAATTGATCCAAACAAACAAGGAGGCAATGAGGGGGCTCCCAGGGCATCGTGCGGGGGCCTTGGCTCAGCTGGGGGCAACAATGGGACAAGGATTGGGGATGGCGGAGGAGGGACCTCAGGGGTTGTAGGCCGCTTGTCCAAGACTGGTGGTGGCCTTGTGTTGGGATTTGCAATGGGAGGGGGAGTTGGAGGAGGATCCGGAGGTGGGGCCGCGTGACGCCTGAGCAATTCCTCAACGCGTGGGTCCCTTGATCCCTGATTGACTTGGGCTTGGTTGGCCCAGTGGAAGGCGGCAGCTTGGTAGGCCGCAAAGGAAGAGTAATCTTCCTTGTGCGGAGGCCTGGCGCAACGGAAAGGCAAAGCAGAGTCGCAACCCTCACTCGGTGGAGGACGGCAAAGTGGGGAACCCGGCAGAGTCCACAAGTCCTCCAAGATTGTATAATTGTCCAAGAATACAAATGGGTACAGGCAAGCCTGGCGCGACCTGGGGCAAGAACCGGATTGGGGGGGAGCTTGGGGCATACCCTTTCTGAGCAAGAAGCAACAATGGCCGCAACAAAAGTGGGTAAAGGCGCGGCGGCCAGGGATAAGCAAGCACAACAACCTGTTTCTGACACAGAACTTGAAGGGTACCATGGTGGCAATTGGAGAGGGTGTTGCGGAGTGGAAAATAGGGCGCTTAGAGTGGGGTTGGTAGGAGGGAAGGGCGCAAAGGCAATCAAGGTAGCAATGGGAAGACCTCTGGGGACAGAACTCAAGTTGGGGGGGGATGTTGGAACTTTTTTGAGATTTGAATTGAATTACGACCAACAGAGGGACTAAGGGAATTGAATAAGACACAGTTTTGAGAGAAAGACAACACAAAGGAAAGGAAAGAGGATAAAAGAATTGGAAGAGATGAAAGGTGACCAATGGGACTGGCAGAGGCGCTTTGAAAATGGAACTTTTGTGAGATTTGAATTGAATTACGACCAACAGAGGGACTAAGGGAATTGAATCAGACACAGGTTTGAGACAAAGACAACACAACAGAAAGGAAAGAGGATAACAGAATTGGAAGAGATGAAAGGTGACCAACAGGACTGGCAGAGGCGCTTTGAGAATTGGCAGACGTCGGTTTACTTGGCAGTATGATCATGGGGAGACTGAGAGTGTTGAGATTGAGAAGCTGAAGGAAAAATCAGACAGAGGTTGAAAGGACAATGAAGGAGTAACTCTCACCAGTCACAAATTGAGATTGAGGAGTTGGATGGATGAGTCAATTGAAGTTGAGTTGTCAACGGTCTTGATTTGAGGAGCGTGAATTTGGTAGGGATCAAAGTTGAGGCTTGAGGCGGATAGGGATGATAGTAAGAAGAGAAACTAGGAAAAATGAGAAACAGAAGAAAAAGATGAAACTGAAGTGATGAAGGAACAACAATGATTCAAAAGGAAAGCAGGGGTCAAGTTCCCCTGGTTCTGAGTTGTAGGAAATGAGCTCCGCAATTCTCTCTGGGGTGCCACGGATTATTTAAGCTGAAGGTTGGGCACCAACAGGAGAGAGCTGAGTGGTACTTCAACAGATGTGGTGTCATTACATAGCCTTGGATTGGGAACTGCATTGCGGCCTGCGCGCTCAGCATTTGGTGGGTCAGGCTCAGCAGTCGGGGAGCGCGCGTTCTCAGCAGTGGCCTCTGCGGGCTCAGAAGCAGTTGCTGCAAGGCTCAGCAGTAGGCGCAGCAGGACCAGAACGCGGCTGCGGGTTGGGCCTGACAAAGGGGGGGAAGGGCCGCAACCCGTTTGGATACCCAACTTAGGAATGGAGCCAGGCCAATCATGTTCTTGGAGGGCTAGTTTGGGGAGGGAAGAAAGGGGAAATTGCGGGGCTATGTGTGTGGACAGCTGCGCACAAGCCCAAGCTGGCCACAGGACTGGGAAATCCATGACGGCGCGTTGGGCGGACAAGGGCAGGCCCGTTGAACTTCAAATAGCCCGCAGCAGAGGGCTGCGCCACGGGAGGACAAACCAGATGAGTGTAATGGCAGGGGGGCTGAAGGGATAGGGTATGGGTTAGGGTTCTGGGTCTAGGGTTTCTTCTTCAAATTGTTGTCAGGTTGTTCTTGTGCTTGTACCTAGGTTAGGGCTGAGGGGATGGGATGTAAAAAGCCTCTCCCCTCAGCACAGGGCGGAGGGAGGACACACCGTGGAAGGGGGGGAAAAGGAAGAAAAGAAAAGGGAGCATCCTCAAAGCTTACAGACACTAGAACCATTGACTCTGCAATCAGGGATAACTTTGTGAGGGATAAAATCTAAAGTTTCCACAATGCAGCCCTGGGCCTCTGACAAGTACACAGTTGCAGGACTACGGACTGAAAGATTGAAAGGCAGCCTAAGAAGCCCAGGTACCATGTAAACATGCTACAACCTACATGGGAACATTCTGCATATTTAATAAATGTTCCCATGGATAGTAAATAATATAAAAATAAATAAAATTATATAAAAATACCTAAATAACCTTTTTACTTATTTTTTATTAATATAATTAAAAATACCAAGAATGTTGAAAATAAACTACTATTATTTGTAAAAATATATCAAAATACTTTAATATACAATTGTGAGAAATTTAAGGCATCAATATTTTTGTGCTATACTAAGAAACACTAATGATGTAGAAATATTAGATGAATTCTCATAACTGAAATTTTTAATTAATTATTTTGAGTAAATCAACTGAATTTTGAAAATAAGGAGTAAAATCACTATCACAATTTTACTCCAATCAGTTAATACATAATGAGAACCCACTTGACATAAGATTACCTGTAGGTATGTCTATTAAAAGAATTATTGACATACTGGGAACATTTACTAAGGATAATTAATTAATAATAAATAATATGGACAGATTAGTGTTATTCACACATCCAAACATCAATTATAAAAGTAGAATAATTCCCATACACTGTGAAATTCGATTTTACCTGTGCTAAAGAACCAAGAACACATGACAGGCTACCACTGGTTACCCTTCTAGCCTTAGTGTCCGTCCCTTTGAGCCCCTGTATCCCTCAGAAGGACAATATTGGGACTCCAAAAGCTATAAATAAAGAGCTCCTTTGAGGATATTGATACCCAGAGACCCAGGTATATTTACATCCAGACACCATGACAAGGTAATCAAATACTTATGGAAGATAAGTAAGTTATTTATGGATTTATTCTGATCAATAATATCCATCCCTAAACCCTTTTTATCAATTTAAACTGCTGAACAACCTTTTAACCCCAGTAACAGGTGTAACCCATCAGTGCACGTCCCAAACAGGTACCCAAAGGATTAAATAATATACCAGTGAGTTTTATTATCCTTTTTCTGTCATGGAAGCTTGGTTACAAAGCCCTTCCACTCCACCGTTTATTATATATACATATTATCTTTGGGAAATATATCCTTGAAAAATATAAATTAAAGGTTCCTACTAACCAGGTCTACATGTTTTCAAAGTGAATTCCCTGAAGAGAGGTGTTGAAGATCCCCAATATTATTGTGGCCCCTCTATTAATTTATTTAATAATCAATTTATTAATATTGATTTCTAATATTAAACCATAAACCAAACTAATTAACCCTGAAATAGCTTTATCCAAATATTTTACAGATTTTTTCTGCATTTATTGAAAAATATATTTATTATTTATTCTATCACCTCTGGTAGCTAAAGGACAGCAAGGGTCTTAGCATCCAGGAGGCTGACACAATTTGAAAAAGTGTTTTGCGCCAGAAATCATCATACTATCCTGATGTATTGGAGTGGAAGACATAGCCAAATAGTTTCCAGTTCTAAACCAAATGAACGTGGTGCACCAAAAAGAAAATACAAGTCATATAAAAGTTAGATTTAATTGGTTACTAATTGGAAGACAAAGAGAATTCATAGTTACCTAGGGGAACAAAACCAAATAGCAAATTGATGGATGTTGAATAATGACAAATAGAGAGTTGATGATTTGGGAATAAAAACAAATTGAAAGTTGATGATTGGGGAATAAGGGATGTCCTAAACCTGCTGGAATGTCACGCTAGTCTGTTGTGGTGCTGATAAACCCCAGCAAGCAATATACACAGAAACCAACAAGAAACAAAAGGCTGCATGAGAGAACTACTAGAACATCAGGACCTTAGCCAACATTCATGCTATCCCCAAAGGGAGTAATTCAGTTAGTTTTATGCAGGGATGCAACATCAGCTAGCTACCTTTGATGTGACATCCTATGTGCTTAACATGACTTGAGTCCAGTCTGATATCATCCAAAGTATACTTGAGTCCAGTCTAATATCATCCAAAGTAGACTAATTAGGGCACCTGTATTTTAACAATGAGTGTTTCTATATTCACCATTATTCCTTGCGCAAAAGTTGGCAAGACTTTGTATGTAATTGTCTGCCTCTTGGCTATCTTCAGATATTAAATGCACTTTGTATGTATAGGTGCTTAGCTTGATGCTGTTTGGGCTCAGCTGACTTATTTTGGGCCTGATCACTCATTTTCTTGCTTCATTAGTTGATCTACTGCCGCACAATCCATTTTCAGTGTTACTTTTCTTTTTTTTTTGTACTCTAAACCCTGAATGCTCACAACTTGACTTGGTGTAATGGTGATTATTAGGAGCCAACCTTTAGCCTGGTGTGAATTCCTCCACAGAGCACTCGTGAGTATCCATCAGCTTGGGTCTAGGGTCACCTTTCCTATTGCAAAATAAAGTCAGCATGCAGCTGTTTTTAACCGTCTATGGGAGGTTATCATATAACAATTTGTAGATATTTAAATAAATAGTAGAAAACTCAGTTGGTTGTGTTCAGCTAAAGTTTGACCCTGTTCACCGCAATTTTTAGGGTGTTGCCCTGCTGCATAACATGCCAGGTAGGCTGAGCATATGACTACGTGAAAACTACTTGATTAGAACTGACATACATCCCAACAATCATAACTTGCTAACTTTGTCCAGTCAAAAGGCTATGGCTGCTGAATCCTGACACGAGGATGTCACAAGATGTCACACTAAGCCATAACTAGCCATATAAATACTACTATTTGTAGATAGAACAGGAGTCAAAAAAATGGAAATAAAATTGTTTTTTCAACCTATTCCAAACCAATGCGTTAACAGGTTATGAGCCCTTATCTCACCTGATATTATCAAAACCAAAAGAACAACAACTATTTTTTCCTTCCTTCCCCTTTTCTTTTCTCTCGTCTTGACCCCCATCCCCTCCCAAAACGTCAAGGCAGCTGGTGCAGTTCCCGTTTCTTGATATAGTGACCTGGCTGGGACACTAGAATCTCTACAGCTTTGCAACCTGTAGGGGCAAGTACGGAAACAAGACCAGTACCAAGAGTGTCTTTTCACATTTATGAATTTTTTTTATTCTCTCTCCCTTCCTTGTCCTCACCTTTTCCCATCGTCTTCATCGTTTTTTTTTTTATCAAGCATTTTTTCTTTCTTCCCGTTTCCTTTTCTTTTCTACCTGAGCCCCCCCCCTCCACTCCTACCATTCCTTTCCCTATTTGCACACCCCCCCAATACCTGGTCTACAGCCCTACTTCACGACATCACCAACCTCTGCACGATGTCTACTCGCAATACCAAACGCCCGATTGCAGCGGAACCTTGATGCTCAGTCTCAGTATCTGGCACAAACACTAACCATACAGTGTTGAATCACCCACCCGCAGGCGCCGGAGGCGGGACAAACCACACAGCTCAAGCAGTAGATGTGCCGCCACACCTCCCTGGACGCGGAGCACCGAATATCACTCATAGCATACCCAAAACCACAAGAACGGACCTAGAGGAGGCACGACTCCGCTTGGAAGGACATGATCTATTGGGACAAATTATCAACAACGCCACATTGCGGATCAAGAAGGAGTCTCTGCTTGACCCGGACGGAACAAACCTGGCGCAGTGGATTAAGGATTTGAAGGAGTTAGCCCGAGAGCACCTGGCCAACTCAGAATTCTTTTTTAATCCGTGCGACAACGCCATTTTTGAAAGGATAGGCCGTGCAATCATTCTTGCATAGTTACACTCAAACCTTACCTACGAATTCCAAGACTACCCAAACTGCCATCACATATACAAGGCAATCACAAAGAAATTCAGATCCATCAACAGGGCCGGACAGATCAACGTATGGCAGCAACTCGTAGATTTCAAACTTGATGAAACGACCTCAACCGTAGGCTTGTCGGCCAAACTACAAGGGTGGTTTCGGGAGTGGACAAACATGAATGTCAAGATTGATTGGGATGTTTTCCTTGGGTTTGTGGTACAGAATGGCATCCCAATCGGATCTAGGCTAAGAGATGAAGTGGACAGGAGGATCAAGCAACTTGTAAAGCTTGACGACAGGAAGCCAATCACCCTTGCGGTAGTGTTACACATACTTGAAGCTTGTCGTCAAAAACTACAACACAAGAACCGCGATGGCGAGCATGGTGGGAAGAGCATGTCCGTATTTGCGATAAACAGCAACGACGCAACAGCAAGCAAGGTTTTTCCGGAAATCTGCTACCCTATAGAGGACTACCTCAACCAAATCAACGAATCAAAATGGGACCGGGCCGTTGCCAACTACGCTTCTAAAGCAGCGCAATGCTGGAATTGTGGGATGAACGGCCATGTCAAGCGGAGCTGCCCAAACAAGGCAAGACCTTGGATGAAACCAGCGGGACACCAGTATAGTCATTTCATGCCCAATCCTTTTCCTTCCAATAATCAACAGATTTTCCCAATTTTTGGCGCCGTCTACCCACCCGTAAGCAGCAGTTACACACCGCCCCAGACCGTCCCAGGGAATACCAATGCCCGTAGCCACCAACTGGGCCTGCAAGCGGCTGATTACTACCGGCCGCCGCAGGCGAGATCCGGACCTCCCAGAACCACTGGGAGGGGCAATGGAGGACCTGGGCCAGCAAGTGCTAGAATGGTTGAGCTTGGGTCTTTACCCAATGATTTGTCCAATCTCACTTTCAACAATTTGGGGGCTAGTGGAGATAATGTGAGTGCCATGCCGGTTATTGATTCAGGTGCTTCCCACAGCCTGACGGGTTGTTTCCATCTGTTGCATGACTTCAAACTCCTTCCCAAACCAATACCCCTAACGGTAGCAACCAAGGGACCACCAGACTTTGTCACTGGATTTGGGTCACTAAAATTTATAAACGCTGGAGGAAATATAATCTGCATGAAGGGGGTGCTCTACAGTACTGCCGCAAACGCCACTCTTATTTCCCTTGCCAGCCTGCACAGAGCAGGAGGTATCTTTGCTTATGATGTCCAGAAAGATTCTTTTGAAATTAATTGCCCCGATTCTTCACATATTATGTCTTGTCCGTTTGACCGTCCGAATCGACGCTGGATTGTTCCCCTGAGACTACTAACTAACAATGACAACACAGTCGAAGTACACACAAACACTGAAAGCACTGCAATTGTCTCCATGATGGAGAGACAACGCAAGAACACACCTGTGCCAAAGGCATTTGATCCGGTGGACTATAGTGAAATTTTCAAGGCACCAGTAGGAGCAGAAGCACCATATGAGTGGGACTGCCACGACCTGACACACAACGAGCGCCTCTTACTAACGTGGCACCGAATTTTTGGTCATGTAGGCCTACGGGTGATAAGACGGATGATCAGGGCGAAGCTGGGGTTTGGGTTACCCGCTGAACTGCCTCAGGGCAGCATCCACTGCCCCATATGCGCAGTCAGCAAGAGCACAAAGCTCAACCCCCTTGCATCAACACAGAGACAACCAGAGAGACTTGAGATAATTTCTGTAGATTTGATTGGCCCTTTCAAGGTCGAGACTTTCCAGGGCGGAAAATTTCTACTAACCATGAAAGATACTAACAGTTACTACTGCTTTGTAAAAGTTCTAGCAAGGAAGTCTGATGCAGCCAAGGCAATCATAACTACAATAACAAAACTGGAAAAAGCGACAGGTGCAACGGTGAAGATCCTTTGCAGTAACAACGGGGGAGAATTCGCAAACAAGACGTTGTTGTCATGGCTGGACAAAAGAGGCATTGCGGCGGAGCAATCGCTCCCGTATCACCATTATCAGAACGGCCTTGTCGAGCGTTTCAACCGGACCGTTGGGGACATGGCCTGGACAATCCTGAATGATAGCCGCTTACCAAAGACGTTTTGGGGTTTTGCGTTCACCTGGGCAGCTTACACCCTAAACAGAATACCAAACACTAAGAACACGGAAAAGACACCACACGAACTTTTGTTCCAAGTAAAGCCTCAGATGGACAACATGCGCGTGTTTGGGAGTGTTGCGTACGTGCATGTAGCGCATGAGTTGGGGAAGAAGTTAGATAATTGAGCCATCGAATGCAGAGTGGTTGCCTACCTAGAATGCTCCAAAGGCTGGCTCTTCTGGGTCCCTCACGAAAAACGCTTTATTCAGTCAGCAATGGCGAGATTTGTAGAACGGACTCCCAACATCCTAAAGGAAACAGAAACGACAAAGTCGGACCTCCTGGGAGTGGTAGTCAATCGGCTGAGCCTTGGGGACTTCAGTAACAAGAAGATCTTAGCAACACAGGAGGCCGTAATCAATCAAATCCTGGCGACTTGCGCGGCATACAACATAGTTGTACCAAAAACGTTCAATCAGGCAATGAAATCGGCTGACTGGGAGAAGTGGAAGGCAGCAATTGAAAGGGAGTTGTTGGCGCTGGATAAGAGGGATGTCTGGGAAGCGCTACCCTTACCAGAGAAGAAGGCGGCTTTGGACTGCCAATGGGTCTTTGCAATCAAGAAAGCGTTTGACTCGGGGGACCTAGTATACAAAGCAAGATGCGTTGCAAAAGGATTCAAACAACAGAAGGGGATTGATTTCAACAAAACTTTCGCACCGACGGCAACTTTTGTATCTTTGCGCGTACTGCTCACCCTAGCCGCACACAACAACTGGCCAGTGTATAACTTTGACTTTGCAATGTGTTAACAATGGCCAGGTGTGTATTGAAATCTTCATACTTCAAAATGCTCAGCTGCTGACAAGTTGATGTGATAACTTCATCAATGTATGTCAGATGCCTCTCAGTTCACGGTTGCCAGGTTGCGATTCCACTTGAGAAATAACAATGTTTGATGCACTACCCGTCACCTCCAACCTGCCCTAGTCAAATTGTATAATCAACACCTTGCCCATCATAAGCGTCCACGCACCAAAATCACCAGTTATGCAAAAGTTCCAGGCCCGTATAACACACCTACTTCGACGCGCCCAAGAGCAAGCACTAGCCAAGCCTGCCTATCTGCCAAGATCAAACCTTGGATTTGTAAGTTATTAATTTGTGCAAACTTATGAATAGTTAAATGCAACTTTTGTAAGCATCTCACCCCAGAATTCAATCCACAGCCGCCAGTCAGCTCAAGGTTTCGGAGATCAAGGAGGTACTCCAGAAGAATCATATTCAAGTTCGCAGCCAAAGGCGAGCTGTGGTTGAGCAGCTCTACCATGATTTACAGGCACGGCAGAGTAGTTCTCAAGATGGGAAAGTCCAAAATACACCGCGGCCTGAAGCTTCTGCATCCAAGAAAACTAAAGGTACGTTCAGTAATAATGGTATATTGTTTTTAACTTACTAACGTTATTCTTGCTTAGGACGGACCCACAACCTTAGATCACCCAGCCCAGGAACCCCTTGCAAGCGGTTATTGTTGTGAGAGATTTCGCCCGAAGTAACTCGACTCCGACCGCAGCAATCTTACATAGCGCAGTGGGCCCTCAAGGTGAACAACCTACTGGCTGAGCCAAGTCCCTCGCTCCTTAGGACTCACGTGGAACGAACCACCTGGACGGAAGCGAACGAGGAACCAGATTAGGAACGCCAAACGGTCACCAATTGTGGAAATCGTCGACAACGCATCAGCTCAGACTTCAGGAGGAGCAAGAGTGTGGACGGGCAGAGGTAATCTATCTAGTCACTCATTTTGGTCTTTCTCATTCTCCTCCTGCCTCAAGTTTCATTTCGTATCCTCAATTCTTCATACTTCTCTCTATCAAAGACCCATTTCCTGTAATTCTCAAAGTACTCAATCTGAGGTCACCCCACAAGAGCTGATTAGTTATAGTGCGCTGAACATACGGTAAATGAACTGTCCCTACTCATTCTTTTCTCATCTATCAATTACTTTATTCATTTCTCACATACTCGAATGTTGCTTCAGCTTTTACTATTACTACTGTTGTTATTGACTAGCTGCAATAGAGAAAAGATCTCAAAATACTACAGTTATGTACACGGCAAAAGACAGTTGCAGTTTGCGTGCAACCATCACGCTCAAGGGAACAAAAAATTGAAGCTCAAACAGCCAGTTTGGCTACCAGTTCTCCAGCGGTTGCAATTGTTGAGCCCCCGGCTGAATTCCAAACCCGGCAGGGTCAACATCAAGATCATTTGAAGGTTACTAGGAAACCAAAAGGTAGGTTTGGGTGTGTTGAGAAGGGTGGTGTTCTCCGCCTAAGCTCATGTTTTGTTTTCTAGGAAGAACTTACAACAAAATGTCCCCCAGTCCAGAGACTCCTTGCAAGCGGCTCTGTAGAAGTTCCAATAAGTCTGTGGTCCCACGGAAGATCAAGGCTCTTTTGGAGCAGCCAATGGTTGATGTATCTGCGTTGCCAGAGATTGCATCAGGTAAGCGCCCCTATGTTGCAGGTAATACTGGTGGCGTATCTGATTCTCAATGGAAAATATGCACTTCCACCCCCCCACCCCCCCCCCCCCCTGCAGGCCTCCAGACTGAAATTGATGTATCGCCAAGATTAAGTCCAAAGCAGGCATTGGAGGTTAAAATTGGTTTTGGGGACAACAATCTTGCCAGTGTCCCATCTACGGTGGTTGAGGTATGGTTTTTTATGATATGCAATGTAAATTTTGCAATGCTCATGTTTTTGTGTAGGATGTTGGTTGGAAACCCAGGAAAAGACCTTGCACTTCCAGTCCTCCAAGACCCAAGATTGGCCCCCGGCCTCATTGGCTGAGACAGCGACAAGCAGCAAGGGTTCAATCCAGTTTGAGTGCCCAGACTCCCCTTGCTCAAGTAGTATCTCCGCTGGCTATCTCTGAAAAATCCACTACCAAAGTTTTACCGCCTGGCCATATGTCAGCTAGTCTCAGTGGCTCACCAAACCTCATCAACCTCAATTATGAAGAATGCCATCAAAGCAAGCAGACCTCAGATGTTGACACCACAGTTTTTGGCGCATTACTGATGGAAACTACTAGATCAGCTGACAATGTTATTGGTTTGGGTGACATGAAAGGAATCCACACAGGAAGTATCCAGCCATCAAAAGAATCATCCCACTCTGAGCCAATTAGCCCAACTCCTGCAAATCATGACCCAATCACCAACCAGAGTCCCTTGTTGATTGACTTGGATAGCGTTCCAAACGTGGCTCAATTGTTGGGTGGTATCTTTGAAGTTGAACTTAAACCAGTTCAGTCAACCCTCTTTGATTTGACCCCCTTTGATAGCAGGCCAGAAACCAGAAATTGCAAGCTCAACAGGCTGAAAGTGCAGATGCCTGAAAGAGCCTCATTCCCGCTCATTGCCGCTTCAACTCCACCAACAGCCAACAAAACTCATGAAGTAAGCCCTGAACTTTTAGATGCATTCCACTCATCTAACTGGCTCTCTTGCAGTAATTGTCTGCTTGTTAAGGGCAACCAGGATGCATCTACTCCCAAATTTTTTACTTCAACTGAATCCGGCTTATCAGTTTGGGCGTGTATTCCACAAGCTACCGTAGCAGTTACCATGACCCAAACATTTGCTGCTAACAACCTCTCCATTACACCAGCGGGTCCAGCTGCGCAAGAAGTTGCACGTATGGCTGTGCTTCCTCCAACTTCCTCCTAAGACAGAGAAAAAGAAGCTGAATCCGCCGCAAGAAATAATCTGTCTGCTTGCAATCAAGGTGCAGCATCACCACATTGCAATGACTCTAACGCTTCAAGTGTTTGTCCCTTCTCTTGGAATACCGGTTTTTTTTTAAAGAAAAAAGAAAAAATGCTTAGTTTTGGTGTCCATTTTTTACAGCTTGCTTCAACTTTGGAATATCTTGATGATAGCAGCAATGATTCAGATCATGTCAGTGGGGATCCATCCTTTGTATTCCATCTTCTTTTTTCTTCACACTCGCTGACATCCTACTAATTCCTTCCATGTGAATGAAACACATGATGGGCAGGATTTTGCAGGCATTCGGGATAATTTGGCTGACCCAGCAGACAACTTGTCAGAAAACCTGGCTCATCCCGCCAGTGAGGCTGGCCCCATTGCCGACTCGTCTTCAACATTATTTAAAACCCCTGTTGCTCCTCAAGATCATTCTAGCCCAACCTTGTGCATGTTGGGCCGACATATCAGCAATCCCTGGCAAGAGAGTTGTGCGCTCCTAATGAGTTTGTTGCTGAAATGTTTGTAACTAATGCATCTTTTTCTTGCGTTTTTCCGTACAGCCACTGAATTAACCACCTCTAAACGTAAGCGCGCAAAGGAACCAAATAGAAATGTCTCTGGCCTAGACCGGCGGATCCGGGCACGCAGAATTGTTATAACGGACTCCGATGAAGAAGAGATTGATATACTCCGGGATCATAGTGCCGTCCAACCTACTGTGGGTCAAGAAATGGAACACAAAGCCATTCCCATTGCCCTCAGAAGTACCAATGCCCCTGCACACTCAGGCGGATTCGGACTTCCTCATGTGAGAAGTGGGATGCACCCGGATCCCAATTACGTCCCCGCCGGTAAACACAATCATGCATTTGTAGAACCAAATTGTGGTGATCCATTATATTTTTGCTTGATTGCTAGTGTCTCTAGTCTGACTCAAGTAATTATTGTTGGTAGACCAACCATCCAAGCGAGCTAAAGAAATGAGGCGCAACTGGCCCAGTAAGGCATGAATTTTATTTATCATGTATTACCCGTCAATAACTAATTTACCATGTCCAATCAGATGTCCACAGTCTTACTGTTTTTCAGCTTAAGATGACACTGCTTCAATATGGATTATCCTTTAAGACTAGTGAACGCAAACCTTTGCTGGTGGCTTGTTATGCGCAACTGGCGGCTGCTCAACGAACTGTGGTTACTCTAAACAACGCAGTAGTTCCATTTGCTAATGCCCGGCCTAATACAAACAGCGTCATTGAAGCCTCGCCATTGACTGATGCTTTCTCAGAGCTTGCCACCTCATCCCACAACCAATTTGAAGCCCCTCTGCCCCCACCGGATACAATTGCGCCGTGCTATGGCAATCTTCTTGCAACAAGCAATGGCAGATCCTCAATGTCTTTATGCCCGCCGCTTGAGCCAGAGGCATGGATTAAACCAGTCCAGTCTGCTTCAATTGACCCCCCCATCTATGTAATTTCTCAAGTCTTCCTTTATTGCAGCTAGTCAATCAACTGGAATTGCACAAATGGTAGTAACAGTAAAAAGACTGACAGGCATACAAAGAAGTTAGAACAAAGTATAACAGACAAGATAGCAATTGAGTTGGGATGTAGTATTCACCGTAGATGGATCTCAGTCTGACGAGTCAGCTTTGAATGTTGAATTCAGTATGAGTACGGCAAGGATTACAGATATACGGGCCTGAGAAAGTAAGGAAAGAATAGAACTAAGTTGGGACTTGTGGATAGCTCGAGAGCAGAAGAAACAGTGGCCATGGGAGGAAATGATGACAAGAGGTTGAAATAGAGAGAATAGTTACCTCCACCCAATCTTACTCTGGCTCCTCCTGAAGTCTGCGCTGAGGTTTGGTCAACTGGGATCGGGATCCAATGGTTGGTGCTGTCCGTTGTTGGTGGTGGTTCTGGACTCGTCTGCCTCTGGTGAGTTGACCTGGAGGAGGCAGGGTGATTGCAACAGGCAGGAGTGATGTGAGAGGTGTAGTCGCGACTTGGGCCACCTGCGCGCCTGTGTGCCGCTGAGGTTGTAGTTGTTGACCTTGGTGAAATCGCCCACAACACTCCTCCTAATTTTGTCCAAGGTCAAGTGTAGTTGCACACGAGCGGCTTCTACTTTGATTGGACCCAACGGCTTTGTGAGTATGTTGGCTTTCATGTCTTGGGTTGGCACTTGCTTGACCAAGATCAAGGATTTAGAGACTAGGTTGCGGAGGTACTGATACCTGACCTCTATGTGCTTGGAGTTGGGATTGAGTTGAGCCTCCTTGCTGATGAAGTTTGCACCCAAGTTGTCATTCATGATTGTTGGGGTGGGTACTTTGTACTTCAGGTTGGACAGTAGATGGGTCATCCAGCGTAACTGTTTGGCGCAATGATTCATGGCAATGAATTCGGCTTCCTTTGTCAACTGGGCAACCACCAACTGTCATTTTGATTGCCAGTGCACCGGATTTCCAAATAGAGTGATCACAAAGCCAGAGGTAGATTTCCTCATGACTGTTGCATTTGCGTAATCAGCGTCTTCCCATCCACTTAGCTGCTCTGTTGAATCTCCTGACTTTTGATATTGGATGCAAACCAAGGTTGTCCCCCTTAGGTATTGGAGTAGATGTTTGACAATCAACCAGTGGTGCTGAGGAGGCTTGGACGTGTGTTGCGACAGCACGTTTACCGTGTGTGTGATATCCGGTCGGGTGTGAAGCGCCAGATGGTTCAGCATACCAACTGCCTTTTCCATCACCTTGACATTGAACGCCTTGCCAGGTTTGTCGGCTAGTTTGAGTAGATTAACTGGGGCTGGACTTTTGATTGGTCTAGACTGATCCATTGAGAATTCTTCAAGAATTTTTTTGCAATAGTCCCATTGGTGGAGGATCAAGCCATTGTCCCCCCTCCATTCAAACGTGTACCCCAGGTGTTATACGGGCTGGTATTGGTGTTTGATGCCATAGTAACCCTTTAGCTGAGTTAGGAAGGAGTCAATTTTGGTTCTCAATTTTCCCACCAGTATTCCATCGTCAATGTGGAGGTGAATCATTAGTGAGCGGGACTCATTGAGGAAGATCAATTTGTCAGCCTTGGACAAAGAGAGGCCAAGTCTTCCCAGAGTTTTGGTCAGGTGACTCTTCCAGCACTGGGGTGCTTGCTTTGTTCCGTAGAGCAATTTATTTAGCCTCCACACCCAGTCTTCCTTACCGGGAACCTCAAAGCCCGAGACCTGTGAGACATGCACGACGGCGTCAATGTTCCCATGTAGGAATGCAGTTTTGACGTCAAATTGCGCCACCAGTAGATTGTGTTGGACGGCCAGCGCAAGGAGAGTTTTCATTGATTCATTCCGTCCCACGCTTGAGTAAGTATAAAAGTAGTGCTGTTGCGGCTGTTGATGATTTCCGAAGTGTACCCAGCGTGATTTCCGTCTGGTAGTCCAACCACTTTTGTCTGGCAGTCCAACCACTTTTGTCCTTCTTCTTCACCAACCTCCACATGCCACCTAGCACAATGTCATCACGTGGGGGAGGGACCAGCGTACCGGTGTTCTTAAGAAAGGACTGATTCTTGGCGGAAATAGATTTGCTCCACTTTGGCTTCTCAGTGGGATTGGCGAACGCTTCCTTTACTGTAAATACCTTTCTGAGGTGAGCTTTGTCGTTGTCGTCAGATTGTGGCGGTTGCGGGATGGAAGCGTTGGCCCATCTGGAGGTAGTGATGATGGCGGATGGGTTGATGTTGGATGAGATTTTGTTGGGCGCAACATTGTAGTAGGGTACATAAGAATAGCCCTTGTTGCGGGCCTGCCCCAGTGGGGCCTCATTGATGGTGGGTGGCGGGATTGGGGGCTGAGATGGGGGGCTGGACAATGAGGTGACTGGTCCTTCATCAGGTTGAGTGCACAACTGTGTGCAATCCGGAGCAGGAAATGGGAGATGTGGTAGAGAGACAACAATGGTTTTGGGTCAGGGGTTGGAGTCGTGTAATTTTGACATGGCAACAGGGAGAGAAGAGGGAGATTTCTTCAGAGCGTCAGGAGTTTGATACTTGAACAAGTAGGATGGTAGGGAGAAATCACAACTGACAGTGACAGATCTTTGAGAGGTTTCTAGGAATCTGCATGCTTTGGAGTGAGGCTTGTATCCCAGGAACATGAGCGGGCGCAAGGGCGCCAGGATTTTTGATGGGGGCTTATGATGCACGTGAACCTTCAGACCAAAGGGGACAAGTGAGCTGAGATCTCTGACTGGTTCTAGACAGCAGTCCTTGGTGGATAGGGTACTAAATGGAGATATCCAATTCAGGGACTTGCTGGGGATGATGTTGATTAGCGTTGAGGTGTATTTTGCCGCCTTGTCCCAATAGTTGACGGGCACGTTTGATTGAGCCAACATGCATGGTATTTTTATCATGAGTGAGCGGTTGAATTGCTTGGCCAGACCGTTTGTTTGAGGGGAGTCAGCCGGGCCCTGCTCAATGGTAATGCTGCAAGATGATAACTCCGATACAAACTTGATGGACAAGAATTCACCCCCTGGTCTGAGTGGAATACAGCGGGGGTTATTTGTAGTTGTTTATGGATCTCATTGAAGTATGATATGATCTTTCCTTCAGCTTTGCTTTTGAGTCAGAGCAGATGTATTCTGTTGAATTGACTGTAGTTGTCAATGAGTACAAGAACGTATTGGTAGCCAAGCTTTGAAGGCGGATTGATCTGAAGGATGTCTGAATGTATGGTATGAAAGGGAGATGAGTATTTGGGGAGAGGGTTCAATTGATGAGATCTGGTCAGCTTGCATGGCTTGCAGACTTTGCAGTTTTTTGATGTGTGTAGTGGGTTGTGAGTGACATTGAGTTGGCGGAGGAATTCTTTAAGGTACCTGTCCAACGGGTGTCCAAGAACAACATGCCAGTCTGATGCTCCTGGGTTGTCCCTGATGGCCAGGATGGACGGCTTGGGCTTATTCTTGGCAGAGTAGAGGTTGCCTACACAATTGAATGTGAACACTATTGTGTTGGCCGTCTTGATAAGTACCACTCAATGTTTTTGGACTATCTTTAATCCATGGTCTTCTAGCTGCGATGCAGATATTAGGTTACGGGGACCCGTTGGAGCGTAGTAGTCCAGTGTGGTGTCAATTTATAGACACGGATTGGGAACTGTGTCACGGCTGCGCGCTCAGCATTGGAGGCAAGCAGGCTCACCATTAGGGTATGCGGAGTGCTCAGCAGCGGCAGCTGCTGGATCAGCAGCAGCCGCTGTTTGGCTCCGCACCTAGTGGACGGGTCAGGCTCAGCATCAAATGCAGCATGGGCGGCAATTGGTGCTGGAGATCGGATTCGGAAGGTAGTGTGCTTGACTAGGTTCGCGGGCGCGCCGGTTTGGATATGTAGGATTGGAGAAATCCGCGGGCTATAAAGGAACGGACGGAGCACGCGTGCAAGCGCACGGATAATGCCGGATAATACCTGACATCCACGACGGGCGCGGACAAACAGATACGGACAGGCGCGGGGGGCTCCAAGTAGGGCGCGGTGCAAGGACCGCGTCATGAGAAGGACAAACCGGATGGACGGAACGGCGTACGGACGTTGGGGGAAGTTTGGTACGGGGTGGGGAGAGGAGGCTAGGGTTTCTGTTTTGGGATTGTTTTCTTTTTCTTTGTCATACTGTTATTTGCGCGTGTACTTAGGTTAGGGTTGAGAGGGAGGACTTATCCTCACGCTCAACTCCGGGTTAGGAGAGGAGGGGGGCATGGAATCAGACCATCACATCATCGGATTGGATCAATCATCTCACCAAGAGATTAAAGGAACTCATACCAGATACACATCCAGGTGGAAAGTTCTTAGGATTGAAGGATTGGCGATTTCACTCTCTCTCTATTTTTTCTTTATCTCCTTATTTCTATTTCTCATTCAAGTGCAACTTTGGGAATCCTCATCTCCTTTCAGACGCAGGGAACCGTTAACTTCCAAACCTTGGGACAATTATAGGGGGGAAAACCCTTATTCTTTCCACATCTGGGGGTCTGGCTGAGAAGTAACCTTCTGTTTCTTGTCTTTTGAAGGTAACTGGGCGCAATGTCCTATCCATACCTCCCTACAGTTGCTTCCTCTTCTTCTTCTTCTTCTCCTTCTGTTTCCAGGTCTGCTACTCCAACCCCACTTGCCTCTTCCATCCCTCCTCCTCCCCCTCCCTCCGCTCAACCCAGGACAAGCTACGCCGTTCCCCCATTGGTCTCCAGTGACCATGAACCCAATTGTCCGGTTTGCATCAGGCCGCGCAACTACCCTCACATCCAATTCAACACTGCGGATGTGGAGCAATTCATCTCAAGATACAAAGGTATTGCAGATGCGGAAGGTGCGTCAGAAGCCAATAAGGCCCGGCTTGTTGTCCTGTTCATTATGGAAGAAGAGAAGCTCCGGGATGTGGAGGAGATGGAAGGCTACGAGAATCAGGATTGGCCAAAACTGAAGGCGGAGATCCTAATGCGGTGGGGTAGGCGCAAACCTTGATTCCGGTAAAGCAATTTTGACCGCGTGGCCTTGGAGGCAAGCACGCGCGGAGGGGTCAGAACTTGGGTGGAGCTGGCGTATTACACCTTGACATTCAATCGGATTTATTGGTACTTGTCAAAGAACGAGGTGGTGGGGGGACAGACAGGGGCCATGAAACGCGCGTTTCTGGGAGGTTTAGGCGCTCAACTCCGGGCAAGGGTGCAGCGGCATCTTTAGGATCAAAACTTGGTAAAGCGCTCATTAAACGGGAGCATTGCGCTCCTTCCGGAGTTGGCTGTGGAGAGCAAGCTTGACTTAGAAGAGCTTATTGAGGACACAGCTAAGTCCTTCCCAGCAGGACCGAAGAAATCCGCCCCCCAGGTTTCGGCTCCGGCACAATTTCCGGCCCCAGTTCCACCTACTTCCACGCGTGTTCCGGTTCCTCAACCCGCGCCCGCCCCTCCAGTAAGTTAATTGACGGAACTGATGAAGGATTTGAAGATCTGAATGAGCCTTATGGGCCAGCAGCAGCGGCAAAGGCCTCCACCTCAAAAGGGTGGAAGGGTTTTGGCCTCCCAGTACCTTTGTGCCGAGGGGGTGCTCATACTGCGGGGCAAACAGTCATTGGAAATTGGCGTGCAAGGAGCTTACGAAGGATCTCAACGCGGGATTGGTTTGACTGGCGGGGATGGGGTACATGTTTCCAAAGAGAAAACAGATTCCAATGGAGCCAAGCCAGCCGACCGCAATGCAGAAGGTGCACACACAGGGTCAGGAGGCGGGAACAACGGCCCGAGCGTCACTAGGCATTGTTACCGGTCCCGGATTGTGGCAACCACTTCGGGTGGAAGCTGAGGTAAGGGTAGTCGCAACAGAAGAGAAGGTGGCGGTCTCCAATAAGATGGAGGTGGATGCAAAGGAGAAACCCCCGTCAACTGTTCCAAAACCGGCCGCACGCGTGCCCGGAATTGAGGCGCCGGCAGCGAATCCTGTAGGGAAGAAGAAAGCGGCGGACATCCTGCGTAGGGTGATGGGGAACAAGACTCTGGTCCCGCTGACCTTGCAGGAACTGGCGGCTGTGTCTCCGGTGGTGGTAGACAAGATGGTGAAGGCGTTGCAGGATTGCGGTCAGGGCCGGGTACCTCAGACGGTGCAGCGGGTTCATGTGGCGCGGAAGGAGGAGGGGCGCGAGGAGTGTGAGTTAAAATTGGTTTTGACTCCGCTTGCTTACGTTCCAATGGTAATAGCAGGGAGGAAGGTGTGGGCTATGGTGGACAGCGGTTCAATGGTGAACCTGCTGCCATTGCGGATGGTGGATCATTTGGGGTTGGTTTAGCGGAAATGTGCAATGGGTCTCTGCGCGCTTAACGGAGGGGAGTGTTGTGTGGATGGGGTAGTTGAGGAGGAGGAGGTTGAGGTGGTAAGGGTCCGTAAGCCTCTTTCTTTTCTTTTGGTTGATTGTGGGGATGGGATTTTGGGAAAGCCATTCATGTTTGGGTTCCAAGCACAAATGGTTTTTGATCCGGAGGCGGGAACGGAGGCGTTGACGGTGGAGGATTTGTCCGGCGGAAGGTTCAAGATAACTATCTCCAATCACGGGCAAGGAAAGCGGAGGAGAGTGTCGGAGTATGAGGAGGAGGGGGACGCAGAGTTGGGTTGCCACGGGCAACCCTTGGAGGATTTTTCCAATTCAACCAAGGAAACCGCACGGAACAAGCTCCGGTTTTGCGCTGTGGAAAGAATAAGGGTTCTACCCCCTATAATTGTCCCAAGGTTCGGAAGTTAACGGTTCCCTGCATCTGAAAGGAGATGAGGATGCCTGAAGTTTCACTTAAATGAGAAATAGAAATAAGGAGATAAAGAGATAAAGAAAAGTAGAGAGAGAGTGAAATTGCCAATCCTTCAATCCTAAGAACTTTCCACCTGGATGTGTATCCAGTATGAGTTCCTTTAATCTCTTGGTGAGATGATTGATCCAATCCAAGGATGTGATGGTCTGATTCCATGCGCCCCTCCGCTCCTAACACGGAGTTGAGAGTGAAGATATGTTCTCCCTCTCAACCCTAACCTAAGTACACGCGCAAATAACAGTATGACAAAGAAACAGAAAACAATCCCAAAACAGAAACCCTAGCCTCCTCTCCCCACCTCCGTACCAAACTCCCCCCAACGTCCGTACGCCGTTCCGTCCATCTGGTTTGTCCTTCTCATGACGCGGTCCTTGCACCACGCCCTACTCAGAGCCCCCCGTGCCTGTCCGTATCCGTTTGTCCGCGCCCGTTGTTGATGCCCGGTATTATCCAGCGTGATCTGCGCGCTTGCACGCGCTCTCTATCCGTCCCTTTATAGCCCGCGGATTGCTCCGCCCCTACGTATCTGAACCGGCGCGCCCGCAAACCTAGTCAAGCGCACTACCTTCCAAATCCAATCTCCGGGGCGGATTGCCGCCCATGCCGCATTCAATGCTGAGCCTGACCCGTCCACTAGGTGCGGAGCCAAACAGCGGCTGCTGCTGAGCACTCTGCATACCCTAATGCTGAGCCCGCTTGCCTCCAATGCTGAGCCCGCAGCTGCAAAGCAGTTCCCAACCCGCATCTATAAATTGACACCACAGCGCGGGCGGTTGACTAATGAGGAGCAGGGAGGGGGAGGAAGGAAAGTGCAGGAGGCGCACATTGCAGAAGTAAGTCCCTTTTCTCAGTATGCATTGCACAAGGGTACTACGCTTTGAAAACCCTATCATTGTGCCACACTTGTGAGCAAAGGCAAAAGCTGTGGTTCCGTTCTGTGCAGGACCTGCAGCAAAGGATGCGTGCGGATGATGTGGTGCAACGCTGGCAAGTAAAAGCCGGTGTTGCGGAAGGTCCGACCAAGGAATGAGCCAATGCCCCAGGAATTGAACGGACCGCTTCAACCAATCGCTTGATTGCGGGACCCTTGGGTCACGCCGATTAAGGCTTTGGGGTGGGTTACTAGTTTGGCGCGGATCACGGAGGAGCGGATTGCAGCTTTCAATTTTGGCCCAACGGGATGGTTGAGTATGGAGGAGCGTGAGTTGCTGGTTTTGGTTCTGGTTCTTTGGGAAAGAGCGCTCGCGTTTGGACCTGAAGAGCGGGGGCTTCTGAAAAACAATATTGGCAACCCCTATGTCATCCCCACTGTTGATCACAAGCCAAGGCAGATCAAGCCAATTCCGATACCGCAGGCGGTCCGGGAGCAGTTTCTGGAGTTGGTGCGGGAACGGGTGAAGACTGGCCTTTACAAACAGTCAACGTCCAGTTACTCCAGTCCAATCTTTGGGGTAGTTAAGCAGGACGGAAAGTTGTTGAGGATTGTCCATGATCTACAGCGGCTCAACTCCTTTACAATCCGGGACGCAGGACGGCCCCCTCGTGTTGACAAGTTCCTTGAGTCAATGGCGGGGCGCGCTTGTTACGGTTTAGTGGATGTGATGGGGGGATACGACCAGCGTGAGTTGGATCCTTGCTTGCGGCCTCTAACAGCATTTGAGGCTGGGTTGGGAAGAATGCAGATGACTCGGCTACTGCAGGGTGCGACCAATTCTGTGGCGGTGTACCAGGCGCAAATGGCTTGGATCCTGAAAGATGATCTTCTGGAGGGAGTCCAAATCTTCATCAACAATGCGGGCATCAAAGGTCCAAAATCCAATTATGGAGGAGCAGAGCTGGTTGAAGTTCCTGGCATCCAACGTTTTGTGTGGGAATACCCGCAGACGTTGGAACTCATCCTGTTTTGCATTGAGGAGGCAGGACTGACGGTGTTGGGGAAGAATTTGGCGGTTTGTGTTCTGGCGCTTGAAGTCCTTGGCCATGTTGTTGCTTCCAACGGCCAGCGCATTGCAGAGAAAAAGCGGAACAAGGTCCTCAAATCGCCAACCCCATGGACGGTGTTGCATATCCTTCTGTTCTTGGGATTATGTAGCTATTTCCGTATGTTCATCAAGAGGGTTGCGGAGGTGGCAAGCCCGCTCCAATCACTAATGCGGAAAGGCGCGGAGTGGAATTGGGGAGAAGAGTGCAATAGCATGTTCCAGAAGCTCAAGGAGATTGTGGGGCGTGACATTGTGCTCCGCAAAATTGACTACAATGCAGGAGGAATTAGGCTAGCGGTCAATTCCAGCAAATTTGGCGCGGGGGGGGTTCTCACTCAAGAGGACAACGGTAAGGATAGGCCGGTGCTTTACGAGTCGGTCACCTTCACTCCAACAGAAAGCCGGTACTCTCAGCCAAAGTTGGAGTTGTGCGGGGTCACCAAAATTGTGCGGCGGCTTCAGTATCTTTTGTGGGGGGTTCACTTTGAGCTTTTGGTGGATGCGGAGGCGCTGGCATGGATGATCAATTCTCCGGCGTTGCCCAATGCTCCCATGACCAGATGGGTGGCGTTTCTTCAACTTTTTTCCTTTGCTGTTGTTCATGTTCCAGGGAAAGCTTTCACTATGCTTGACGCGTTGTCACGGTATCCAAGGGACAACCCATTTGAG
Source organism: Puccinia polysora (assembly GCA_025617555.3). NCBI lineage: Eukaryota > Fungi > Basidiomycota > Pucciniomycetes > Pucciniales > Pucciniaceae > Puccinia > Puccinia polysora. The sequence continues at coordinate 5,862,432 of CM062639.1, forward strand.
GACGCGGAACTGCTCAATGTGGAGACCCCGGTTGTCAAGGTAGGGGTTGTGGAGGCGGGCGTTCAGCTTCCGCTCCGGCAGACTGCGCGGTATGCAATTCTTTGTGATTACTTGAGGGACCTTTTTTTTCCCGATGGAACTACGGACAATCAAATGCAAAGGGCAAGGCGGAGAGCGGGAAACTTCTATGTACAGGAGGGGCAGCTTTGGCGGCGGAAGACTCCGGTTCCTCTTGTGGTTACCACTTCAAGGGCGGATCAGGAAGCTATCCTCCAAAGCCTTCACAACAATCTTGGCCATTGAGGGGAGGTTGAAACGCGGAGGCGGGTGAAAGAGCCGTTCTGGTGGCCGGGGCAGTGCGTGCGGTACGGGAATGGTTGGCGTCCTGCGAAGCCTGTCAACGGCAGAGCGCAAGATTGCCTAAGGAAGTTGGAAACCCCACAGGGGGAGACACCCTCTTTGGTCAAGTCTTGCTTGATGTTGTTCACATCAAGGCCTGTAAGTTTGCCTATCTGCTCATCGCGCGGGACAACCTGTCCGGTTGGGCGGAAGCGCGTCCGTTGGTCAAGCTCTTGGCGGACAAAGTTGCTCTGTTTCTGGAGGAAGATTGGTTTGCGCGGTACGGGTTGCTTTGTCTGGTTACAGTAGACGGAGGGGCTGAGTTTTGTGGCCGTTTTGTTGAGTTTGTGAAGAGTTGCGGAGCCAGTTTGTCCGAGTAACGGAGTATTATCCCAAGGGGGCCGGCATGATCAAACGCGGGCATCAACCAATCAAGGATGCCCTGGTCAAGATGTGCGGGGAGGACGGTAAGCGCTGGCAGGAGACCCTTCCAATGGTTCTATTTGCGGGTTGGATTTTGGTGAAGCGGTCAACAGGCTACTTGCCATACAAGTTACTTTTCGGACAGCGCCCCATGCTTCCGGTGGAAATTGAGTTGGAGACGTTCCTGGGGGTTGACTGGTGAAAGGTGAAGACCTCTGCCAAATTTCTTGAGGCTTGCGCCAAACAGCTCCTTTGATGGGACAGGATGCTTGCCAAGGCCGCAGACCGGCTGAAGAAGACTCGGACGGCATTGGTGCGCTATTGGGACAAGCGCTGCTCACATTGTCTCCGGGATCCCTTGCAGAAGGGGGATTTGGTGCTCCTGTACAACTGGAGTCTGGAGTCTCAGTGGGGGAAGTTGTTTGCTAACCCGTGGAACGGCCCGTTCTGCGTGTTGTCCAAGTTCAAGGGCGGCAGCTATCAGTGGGAGGAATTAGACGGTACTCCTCTGAAACAGAAGGCGGCAGCTTCGCATGTCAAGCGCTTCTTTGCGCAAGGATCTACCTTGTTCAACAAGACAGCAGAATGGGGTGACGGATCAGATGAGGGGAGTGTGGAGCGCGGAGATGGTGTAGGAACGCGATCCGGGGATTTTTCTTTGGGCAGAGAAGCGGAAAACGTGCCGTTGCAACAGAGTAGGTGGTTGCAACCAGCTGGGGACAGTGGCCAAGTTGGGGGGGGAGGTGGTGGGGGTAGGGAATAAGTTTTGATTTGGTGAGGGGGTGCTCTAGCCGGTTCACAGCCGGAACAACTAGACACCCCAGAATGTTCATTTCTCTATGTTTCTTTCTTATCTGGATTGTGGGGTCTTTGCTGGCTTGGGGTTTTTGCAGGAAACGTGGGCGCGGCACAAAGCCGGGTCCGTGAACGCAAGTACAAGCCCCGCAGAACCGGGAGGCAAGGACAATCCCACAGATGGGGGAAACGGGACAAAGAGCCATTTGTGGGCGGTCTACGGGCGTTGCGCAAAAAAAAAGAAAAAAAAATTATGTGTTCTTTTCTATTTTTCTTCTCTGTTGGTTTATTTTTCTCTTTTTCTTTTCTCTCAGGATATCTTGAGGAAGGGTGGTTGGTATGGGAATAAGCTTGATTTGGTGAGGGGGTGCTCTAGCTGGTTCACAGCCAGGACAACTAGGCACCCCAGAATGTCCGTTCTCTTACTCTCTCTCTCTCTCTCTTCCCTTACGGTGGTGCACGCTGGTGTTTGGTTGTTGTTTTTGTTACAGGAGGGGTACGGGGAACTGTGTGGCAGTCCGTCTGGGGTGGTCCAGGTACCTTTGCAGAGCACCGGAAGGCAACTTTGCGGAATACGCAGATCTTGCGCGCGGACCTACTCCGGCTCCGCCCTCTCTTTTCTCAACTTAGATTTTTCTCAATTTCACTCGCGGGGTCTCTTACTTTTACTTAGGCCGCTCACCGGCTCACTTGGAAGTGGTACGCGCAATGGGTAATCAATTTCAAGCGCGGAATGATGAGAAGGAAAGGTACAGCAAGAGTGAAGGAAAGGAAAAGGAAAAGAAAGGAAAGAGGGGCCCTGCCTAATCCGCCTCCATCGCGTGGACCATTCCATTCCTTGCTTCCGCCAGGGGCGCCCGGAATTGCGCCAATACTTTGTGCCGGGAATCCGTTCTGTGGGCCCTTGGGATTGAGAGGAAGCCACAAAGTAGCTCGACCAAGTCGTCCGCAAACTGATCAAATCAAACCTTGGGTAGCATGCGGCCAATCAGAATCTCCGGAACCTTGGGAGACGTCCGACCAGGGGCAGGTGGCGCGGGGGGAGGAGAGGAGGAGATAACCACCCTCTCCGGTGAGGGGGCTGGCGAGGGGGAGGATGCCACAACTGGAGATGGCAATGGTGGTGGCGGTGGAGTAGGCAATGGAGCCGGAGGGGGTGTCAGCGGTTGTGGAGGAGGAGGAGGGGGTGCTGGCGCGGCCGCAGGTTGTCCGGAAAGCCTTGGGTCCGGTGCCGTTTGATTCACGCCGACAGCGGCGGCCCAAGCGCAGGTCGCCACGCGCCATTCCTCCGAGGTTTTGTATTTGCTTTGTTGCGGGGGTCCGGCCCGGCAGAGAGGTGATGCCAAGTTGCGGCTCACGTGCGAAGGGGGGGGTGACGGAGCTTGGGGGTGACAGAATGAAGGTGAACTGGGGGGTTTCCACGAGCCTTCCAAGATCAAGTCGTTGCTCGAGGCCACAAACAAGTCGCGCCTGGTCCTCTTGCGCGGTCAGGTGGGGTTGGGTCCGGGACAGGCTTGTGGTATTGTGTTGCAAAGAGAACATTGGCGGTGGCTGGCACGGCAGGCCAAGCAAGCTTGACGGCCGGAGAGGAGCGTGCACGGAAGACCGTTCCTCGCACAGTAGGTGCAGGGAGGGACCATGATGAGGGTGAGGAAGGAGGATGGGGGAAGGTGGTAGTTGGAGTGGTGGGGGTGGTAGTGGAAGTAGCGGTGGTGGTAGTGTGGTGAAGCAATGGAAGACTTCTGGGGACAGAACTCAAGTTGGGGGGGGGATGTGGTGTCAATTTATAGACACGGATTGGGAACTGCGTCGCGGCTTCGCGCTCAGCATTAGGATATGCGGAGTGCTCAGCAGCGGCAGCCGCTGTTTGGCTCCACACCTAGTGGACGGGTCGGGCTCAGCATTGAATGCCGCGTGGGAGGCAATCCGCGCTGGAGATTGGTTTTGGAAGGTAGTGCGCTCAACTAGGTTTGCGGGCGCGCCGGTTTGGATACGTAGGAGCGGAGCAATCCGCGGGCTATAAAGGAACGGACGGAGCGCGTGTGCAAGCGCGCGGATCATGCCAGATAATACCGGAAATCCACGACAGGCGCGGACAAACAGATACGGACAGGCGCGGGGGGCTCCAAGTAGGGCGCAGTGCAAGGACCGTGTCATGAGAAGGACAAACCGGATGGACGGAATGGCGTACGGACGTCGGGGGAAGTTTGGTAAGGGGTGGGGAGAGGAGGCTTGGGTTTCTGTTTTGGGATTGTTTTCTGTTTCTTTGTCATACTGTTATTTGCCCATGTACTTAGGTTAGGGTTGAGAGGGAGAACATATCCTCACTCTCAACTCCGGGTTAGGAGCGGAGGGGCGCATGAAATCAGACCATGACATCCTTGGATTGGATCAATCATCTCACCAAGAGATTAAAGGAACTCATACCGGATACACATCCAGGTGGAAAGTCCTTAGGATTGAAGGATTGGCAATTTCACTCTCTCTCTATTTTTTCTTTATCTCCTTATTTCTATTTCTCTTTTAAGTGCAACTTTGGGCATTCTCATCTCCTTTCAGACGCAGGGAACCGTTAACTTCCAAACCTTGGGACAATTATAGGGGGGAAAACCCTTATTCTTTCCACACCGGGTGGATGAATACGGGTCCAAGTCTTAGTCTTCCTACGTGGGTGATCTGGACGTGGCCTCCGTAGGTTTTGATTTGTTTATGATGCGGTTTGACTTTGCTGAGTAGATCCAGGTTTCTGATGGTCAATCGGGTGGCACCGGAGTCATATATTAACTTGCAAGCGTTGTGGGAGGTTGATGAGGTGGAGTATAGAGCACTCTTGTAGATGAAGAAGTTGGAGTCTTCCAATTCAGCTTGGTCGCCTGCATAGTTGGCTTGGGTCATGTTGGACTCTTCCTTGACGGCGTTTAACGTGTCCTTGGCCTTGATTGCTTGCAGCTCCTTAGTTAGGTTCTTGAGCAATTTCTTGATTTGGGATAGGTCCGGGGTACGTTTTGGTTGGTTGGTCAACTGGTGTTTAGTGGGCACTGCGGGCCTAGGGGTGTTGGAATTAGTTGACCGGCTGGGTCCCAACCCGCGTGGGTTGGATCAACGGCTGGCGAGATCAGTGCTGGTCCTATGGCTCTTTTGTGAGGTAGAGTATGCTGTCTCTGAAAGTTTGCTTTGACGGCGGGTGTCTTCAGCCAAGACGCGTTCGTAGACTCGGTCAAACCTGAACGGTTTGATGTTGTGGCAAGCCTGGATCAGTGGGTTGAGAGATTGGTCTAGTCGGAAGATTTTTAGGAAGAGGATTGCTGCGAGTGGGGATGATATGCTGATGTATTTGTCCTCATTGTCTGGGGCTTTGGCATCAAGAGTGTTCTTCAGTGACAGATACTTTTCCCATAATTTGACTGCGTGATCCCAAATGGAGCTTGAGGGTTGATACGTCAGGTGTACCAGCTGGGAGACATGATTGCCAATAGTTATTAGGGAGTTTTTGCGGCACACCTTTCCTAGATCTTCCAGGGCCTTGGAGAAGTCCTTGCAATTAGGGGTGACGTACCCTCAAAGCTCTTGGTCAACTGATCCGTACAGTAGGCTTATGGCTAATGCTGTCTTCTGGCGAAACCTCTTAGTGTGGCAGTTGTTTTTGACCCACTCTTTGTCTAGGAGCTCTTCGTGGCCCTTGCTGATGAGAAGGTTCTCAAATTGGGCCTTCCACTTGTACCAGTTGTGTCGCGTGAGTAGTGGAAGCTTTGCCTTTGTGGAGAAGTCTTTGCCTTCAGAGCCGCTGGAGTTTGGAATGACTATCTGAGTGCCCTGAGTTTTGCGTTGTGTTGTGGTTAGGTCAAACTATAAATAATATATCACCAACGGATATCACATACTGTGACACTTGTACCTACTATTTCTATCTCCACCCGGCCTATTGAAATAAAAAAAAGGAGGATTCTGACTCCTAACTTACTACAGGTTAAAAGCCGGCTCCTCCGGAAATCAACGGCACCGCAATATCAATGTAACAAATCGGACCCTTCCGTCCTTCTCTCTCTCATCAGTTTGGTACCTCCTCGTAATCGACTGGCCTACTGTGTATGCCACCGCGGCGGGGCAAAGCAAGACCCGGCAGACCTTGCATAGACCCCAACAATACAACATCCCCCACCGAAACGAACAACGTTTACATCGACGACAGCATCAACAGTTCTTCACAAAACTCCGCCTATACGACAACCAAAGACAACGGTATGGATTCCAAGGTCCCAGCGACAGGAGCGGCGCGAGCGGTAGAAACAACGGTGAAGGCGCGGTTCTTATCCAATCCAACGGAGTATGTATCAACGGTGGAGCGACTGAAACGCGACGGTAGTAACATTGACGAGTGGATTGAGGGCATCAACACCATTGGGTTAATGGTTTTTGGTATTGGCGATTTCACACACGACATTGAAAATTTGCGGAGTCTAAGCAACAACAAAAACATAATCGTTTGGGTATTCTTTACTCTTACCATTGACCGGGAGTTGCGGCCTCTCATAGCAAAAGAATCAACGGTGGCGGGGGCGTTCAAAACAATCCAAAAGAACTTCCAACTATCAACTCGCACGAGACAAATTGAATTATGGGACAAACTATTCTACAAGCTAACCACAATGGAGGGTAGTATTTCCACTCACCTCAGCCGGATATTGAACGTTTTCATTGAGCTTGGTTGGCTTGGGTCACATATCCCGGATGAATGTGTCTCGCTGGTCATGCAAGTGTTGACGCCACCACCGCCAGGTTTGTCTCGGACACAAATGCTCCAGAGCATCGGTCCTCAAATCGATTGCCTCAATAAGCCAACGGCGGCCAATACTCAATCCATCATCACATCGTTCTATAGCAAAATCACTCGCGGCAACTTGTCCGACAACCCTTACTCAATAGCCGCCGTAAACCCTTATACTTGGCCTGCTCCGGAATCCCTTCGGCGTCCTGAACAACCTTGGAACGGCACTGCAAACCGCACCACGGGCACTCAAGCGCAACGGCACCAACCAACAACGGCTGACATCCAGGCGGCACGGAACGTTATCGCAAACGGAAACCGCCCGATCCCAGACAAAGTCCAGACTCGAGTTGGCAGAACTTGCGTGTACTGCGGATCCCCAGACCACTGGCAAGGGGACTGCCCACACCTTAGAATTGATGCTCAACTGCCGCCTCCAGGAATACCTTCTGGGGGGACAACTCAAGACCCACCACACCTTTGTAATCCGCGTGCGTTCCGGACAAACCCTTTTGAAGGCGGAAGGATCAACAACGTTGCAGGCCCGGATCCCCCAACTGCCGATGAAGCTCTCCCTGAGCAACCCGTCGTGCGGTCCGTGATAGCCCCCAATACGCTGGTTATTGACTCCAGGGCAACCTCAACGGTAAGTGGTCACATCCAATCTTTTGTCTTGTACTCGCCGTTTCCCTCTCCTATCCCCCTGCGATTAGCCGATCCTCACTCGGAGATGCTTGCCATTGGTAGAGGGACACTGCGGTTGACAACGAAGCAATCTGGGGACCCTGGGGACCCCCTTCTGAATGACATACTGTACTGCCCTTGCGTGAGGGGTACCCTGCTCTCATTGGGTCATCTCATTGAAGCGGGTTACTCACCGGTTTTTTGCGGCCCAGATCTCATTCTCATTTCCTCGTGTTATTTTCTGTTTGCTCCCTGTTCCAATTGTACCTGGGTTATCTCTTCTATCTCTTGTTTGCTGTCTTCCCCCCCTATCTCTCCTGATCCCTCAATTCGCGCAACGGTCGTCCCCCCCCTTCCTTTTATTTCCCCTTCCTTCTTTTACCACTGCGCGCTTGGCCACGTCTCCGACCAAGTGGTGAAATCGTACATTAAAGTCCACGTCCCGGATTTCGACCTCAAGACCTGGAGCCCGTTTTTCTGCGATGCTTGCCAAACCGCAAAGAGCTCTCGTCGACGCGAGGTGATGCCGGAGGGAATCCCCCTTGACAAGCCGCTCGATCTCCTTGTGACCAAGGTTCTGGGGCCCCTTCCCCCCAACATCTCCAGCAATTGTTACCTCCTGACGATTCGCAACCACCTATCCACATTCATTTTTGTCCACGCCTTCAAGCTTCTGTCGGAGGTTGCAAAACTTCTTGTCAAAACAGTCACTTACCTCAAGAATTGCTTGGGGAAGGCACCTGTCCATGTGCAATTGGATAACGCAAAGGAGTATCACAGCACCACCCTATTGGACCAGCTGGGGGCCATGGGCACCAAACTTATCTACACCTGCCCCTACACACCGGAACAGAACGGCGAAGCGGAACGGGTTAATCGGACACTTGGTGATATGGCCCGGACTATGCTGATGTATGCCCGTCTGCCTGACACGTTCTGGTTGATGGCTTACAGACATTCCTGCTTCCTCCACAACCGGTTCCCAAACACGCGATCCTCCTCCAAATCACCATCCGAGTTATTATTTGATATTGCCGACCGGACGATCCCCATGCACCCATTCGGCTCAATAGGGCTGGCCCACATTCCCAAAGAGAAATGCCTAAAACTCAACAACCGCGCCAAAAAAATGGTATTCCTGGGATTTCAGGATGACCATCGGGGCTTCATCTTCTGGAGCGCCCAGCATCAATCCCTGACATACACTGACGCAGCTGAATTCCCGGACACAAAACCCCCCCCCTTTGTACCTATCCCTACGTCCCTGTCCAACATTGATCCCGCTCTGAGGGCTGTTGAGCTCCAATTAGGCAAAGTCCCGACCAGGCGCATCTGCAAGGAGCAGGACAGCCAAATCGACTCTTGCCCAACTTTCTCGGACCTTGATATACCAACAACCATCACCCAGGCACTCTCGGCAAACCTCCGCCCATGGAGAAGGAGATAAACCAACTTTTTGACATGGGGGTATGGACGCCGGTAGACCGCAAGCCCAACATGAAAGTCATTGGAGCCAATTATGTCTTCAGCGTAAAGCGCGCGCCGGATGGATCCGTGATTGCACCTAAATCTAGATATGTGGCAAAAGGCTTCCGCCAACGGTTAGGTGTTGATTGCTACAAAACATTCGCACCAACGGCTTCGCTATCATCACTTTGGCTTCTACTGGCTCTGGCAACGTCAAGCAACTGGCTCATTCACAGCTTTGACGTGTTGGCCGCATATCTGCATTCCCCAATCCAGGAGACGGTATACGTTGAACCCCCGGTGCACCTCCGACCAGAGCTTAAGGGCAAAGTGATGCTATTTAAAAAATCTTTATACGGAACAAGACAAGCGGCTTGTTGCTGGTGGCTCTTCTTTAAGGGGGTCCTGTGCGAATTAGGATTTGAAGGTGGGATGATTGAGCAAACTGTGTACATCTATTGGAAAGGGACTAAGGTGGTGGCGATATTGTTACATGTTGATGATGGGTTGGTTGTGAGTAATGATAGGGAGGTGGTTGGGATGTTGCAGGATAAGATGGAGCAGAAGGTGAAGCTGAAATGGATGGACGGCTGCAATCGAATTGTTGGCATCAATCTAACCCAAATCAACGGCGGACTGGCTCTTGACCAGCGGTTACTGGCAACCCAAATTGTTGACAAATGGAACGGCTCGCAATCATGGCTCATACATTTGAATACACCGCTGCCCAAGGTCTCACTAGTAACAAACAATACAGGGCTCGCCGTTGATACCAAGGATTTCCAAAGCTATATTGGATCTGCCAACTACTTGGCGCTAGGCACGAGGCCGGACATCTCTTTTGCGGTAAATTACCTGTTGCGGTTCAGTAAAAGTCCCAATAAATTGCACTGGGACGCTCTCAAACATCTCATCCGTTACATTTCGGCCACGACCATCAACCAATTGCTCTTTAAACCTACCAAGATGGGCATGCAACTTTGGGTTGATGCCAATTGGGGAGGTGAATTCCACCGCTCAACATCCGGTTTTTTGATCCTACTCAACGACTGCCCGGTGTTGTGGGCATTGAAGAGGCAAAAAACAGTGGCCACTTCAACATGCAATGCCGAATTTATCTCTCTGGGGACAGGGGTGGAATTTTTTGTGTCTTTACATTCTATGGTTTTAGATATTTTTCCTACTATCAAATCGTCTTTGCTATGTGATAACAGAGGGGCGGTGCTTGTGGCCAACAATAATGGATCACGGTCGAGAATGAGACATATAGCGCGGAATTTTTTCTTTGTAAACAATGTTATAAGGGGTCTTAGCATGGAAGTGAAATGGATCAAGACAAAACATCAACTGGGGGATATTATGACAAAGCGGTTGGGGGCCCAGAAACAGTTTCTTTTTTGTCAGCGTTTTTTCTTGACTGCATAGTCTGTAGGGGGGTGTTGTGGTTAGGTCAAACTATACATAATATATCACCAACGGATATCACATACTGTGACACTTGTACCTACTATTTCTATCTCCGCGCGGCCTATTGAAATAAACAAAAGGAGGATTCTGACTCCTAACTTACTACACGTTGGTTGGCCATCTCGGATCTGGGGGCTTTTTCTATTCTACCGTGATTGACTGCCAAGAACGGACTCTCGCTACCATGTAATTTCTTGAGTCTTTCTTTATTGCAGCTAGTCAATCAACTGGAATCGCACAAACGGTAGTAACAGTAAAAAGACTGACAGGCATACAAAGAAGTTAGAACGACGTATAACAGACAAGATAGGGATTGAGTCGGGATGTAGTATTCACCGTAGATGGATCTCAGTCTGACGAGTCAGCGTTGAATGTCGACTTCAGTATGAGTATGGCAAGGATTACAGATATACAGGCCTGAGACAGTAAGGAAAGAATAGAACTAAGTTGGGACTTGTGGATAGCTCAAGAGCGGAAGAAACAGTGGCCATGGGAGGAAATGATGACGAGAGGTTGAAATAGAGAGAATAGTTACCTCCACCCGATCTTACTCTGGCTCCTCCTGAAGTCTGCGCTGAGGTTCGGTCGACTGGGATCGGGATCCGATGGTTGGTGCTGTCCGCCGTCGGTGGTGGTTCAGGCGTCCTTCGAGGTGGTTCTGGACTCGTCTGCCTCTGGTGAGTTGACCTGGAGGAGGCCGGGTGGTTGCGACGGGCGGGAGTGATGTGAGCGGTGTAGTCGCGACTCGGGCCACATGCGCGCCTGCGTGCCGCTGCGGTCGTGGTCGTTGACCTGGGTGAAATTGCCCACAACAATCTATAGACAGACCAGATCAAATCAGTCTCCTCCCTTGACCCCTATGGGTGCGGTACCACATGGCTTAAATCCAACTTTGCGTATTGATTCATGGACCTCCGATGTTGGCATGGCTCAAGCGGATGAGCAAGATAATGAGGCTCACAAATCATCCCACAACTGCCAGCTCCTAACGGCCTTCAACTCGTTTGCAGAACAAAATACTGAGATAGCATCATCCGTCCGTTGTTCGTTGGACACCGTAGCTCAAGGCATCACAAGCATCAGTAGCACAATACAAGCTAACCTACCCTTATCAACCGTATCAGCCAGAGTGCAACCGTCGCGATCTTGTTGTGGTTGTTCTCACAAAAATTCCGATGTTGAATTGCCTTGCAACCAACGCCGTTGGGTTCGAGCTGGAGATCTCTCGGTAAGTTCTTAATTAGTGCTTTATTAATAATATTCCTCTCCAGCAGTCTGACACTGATTGCATTTGTAGGCGGCTGTGAGATTGCATTGTGCCACCTTATTTGGACGTTGTGCGCACAAGGGTCAATTACCGGAACCTGCCACCGCAGAGCAAAAGAGGGAGTGGATACACCGAGTTGGCAAAGAATCCATCAGCTTGTCCGAATCGAATGCAGACAATGCCTAAGATGATTCGGCCATGGATCTGGACCATGATCCACAATTCCCATATCCCGATGGGCCCGGGTATGTATCCGCTTCGCCACAAGCAATTCAAATCATATGGCGCTCAATGCAGTTGTCGGGCGTTCAATCCTTTTGCCCTGATCTCGGCCAATCTATGAACACCCTTACTAACCGGTTTCTTTGGGACCTTGCCCGACGAACTTTCATCAAATTAGTCGAAGCTGGCGAGTACCACAACCTGACCCTTGAGCTGTGCCAACAAAGGGACGTGGAGGCGGCATGCCAAACTCACGTGGTCAACCACCTTATGCGAGTGTAAGTATCATCCTCAACTTTTGCATATTCTCTTGTTAACTTAGCATTTATTTCAGTTATTGTGAGTGGACAAGATGGGGTCATGAGGAGCTGAACCATCGCAATAAGATGCAACGGCAAACCACCCGCCTGAAAAGTGTAAGTTTGTGTTTTGTTATGTGGAGGAAGAAGTGAATTCTAACCGCTAGCCGATCCAACTGCGCTCTTGGCAACTCCCCAAGGTACTTGCTCAGCCTCTCCTCACTCATTTGACACCTGTCGTCGAGGCGTGTTGCAGTGATGATAAGACCGACAAAGAGGAGGAAAGCCAGGCAACTTCAAAATTGGGAATACCACAAAAGAAGTGTGTTGTGCTTGACTTACCCTGGCGACATCCTTGCATTAAGCGTCTCATGATGGGTCTTGATCGCCTGAGAGCCCAACGGTTGGAAGATCCGACTAGCAAATCCAATGCACCTCCCCAGCGAATAAGAAGGCGCCCCGCGCACCCACAGGTTAGTCGCATGGCTCATAAGGTTGGGCTCCCAATCACCTTTTACAATGAGGAATGGTTGAAGACCTTATCGGTCTATGAAGCCCAAGCCTTGGACAGTCGTTTGAACGGTCCCCAAGTGGAGCATTACATAGGACTGATAGATAGGCTTTTATAGCAGCTCCATAAGATGACTTATTATTAGGCCTTTCTGTGTAGCTCCGTTTAAAGAACCTTAATGAGATTTGCAATGTCAACCATAAGATGCTACCAAGTTTTTTGTCTATCAATCCTGTGTCTATGTAATAAATTTCACGATATCTGACTTCTACTGATTTCTCGTGAAAAATTCTACCCAAATCTTCCGAGGAATTCTAGCCTCCCCCTTTGAACCCTGATATGGGCTAGCCTAGACAAGTGTGAGACCTGGTTCAAGTTAAACTCCCTACCAGAGAAACGACTGGGTAGTTTTTCTAATGTTCATTGGTGTGTTTTACTACCAGGCTCCACGCGGTTTCATCATTATTTTTTTATTCGTAGGCTCCAAGCACGCAATGCAGCGTGTTATTTGTACCTGCACTAGCTACGGGTGTCGCAGCCAGTTGCACCGTGATAAAAATGGTTCCCTGCTCCCTGGCCTTCCTGTTGACACCCGAACTCAACAAGCTCACCACCGGGCACAGAAACGAATTGATTATCTAGCTGAAGTGGCCAATGGCAAATGTGCGTTTCACACAACAAGTCTTTTTCAGTCTGATTGACAACTCATTGGTCATCATATCTATTAAAGAGGTCCCTCATGTACTTGACTCACAACCCAATGCCAATCCTACCAAGGGCAATTTCCCCGAGCCTGTCTCTGAATTAGAACCATTACTTGGTGACCTTTCAATTGTGCCGGCTAGCAAGGAACCCCATCCTAAGGCTATACTGTATGATTGCTGTAAGTTGGTTCTAGCGTTTTGAATTGACTAACTTGTGTAGAGCTTGGCTAAATTGATCTCTGCGGCCTCTTAGCCCTGTTGTATCCAGCCTACTTCAATCGCAATCCTGTCACCATGCTTATTTACCTCAAAACAGCACTATTTTACGTGACCAAAATGACTTCTCTGCACACTTCTACGTATTTACTAAAGATGGACCATCAATTAATTCATCTCCTTCTCTCAGAAGGCGTGGTCCCATCACTGACTTTGCGACAACTTACTCATGCTGAACGGATGGTTCTTGCCCAACTTCCCAAGGATACTCGTACTATCATTCGTCACCTTGCCTTAGAGCCCGAGCTTACTTATCTAATTTGCTGTCCTGATTGCTTTGCAATGTATCCTAACAATGACACCGTGCCCAACCAGTGCTCACATTGTTGATTTGCAAACAGTGGTACCAACGTAGACAAAGATGACAATGTCAGTTCATATGTGTGCGGTGCGCCACTGTTACTCAAGTGGTGTCCCAGGCCCTTGCCTATCCGTCGCTTTGCCTTCCACAATCTGTCGTGCTGGCTTGGACGTCTATTTTCTTGGAAAGGAGTTGAGGACGCTTTGACTCAGATTGCCAGCTACTCCGCATCCCCATATGATCCAACAGCCGATAAGAATGACATTCATGACTCCCGAATCTGGAAAAAGTTCCGAAGCCCTAGTGGTCAACAATTCACTGCCCATGCAGGCAATGTAACTTTTGCCATGTTTGTTGATTCTATCAATCCATATGGGAATCGACAAGCCGGGAAACATGCCTCAATCATGTTTCTCATCATGGTTTGCCTTAGCCTTCCTGTTTCACTGCGCTATTGACCTGAAAACATATTCTTGGTAGGGATTGCGCCTGGCCCCAAGGAACATTCTCTCAATCAAATCAACTGGATCCTGAGGCCCATTGTTGAAAAGCTTGAAAGTTTATGGGACCATGGCGTCTATCTATCAAGAACAGCAGGTCATCCGCAGGGTAGGCTGGTTTGGGCAGCTTTGTGTAAGGAGACAGGAATAATCTTTATTAGAGAACTGCTCTTAAATGTAGTAAGGATAAAGGGTACCTTAATAGTCACAATGACAAGAGAAATAAGAAATAAGTAACTAGTACTAGGAAGAAATAAAATGAATCAAACAAGTAGTAATCACCCGTAGATCAGAAGATAAACTCAGGCCAGCGGTCCAGAGAGCTCAATTGGAGGTATTGTTGAATGCAAGCTAGGCCTTGATAGATAGGATCATCAACACAAGGATGGTGAGTAAAAGATAGAAAGGAAAAATAAGGATATAGAAGAAAAGGATAGAGAACAGAGGAAACTAGTCGTTACCTCCTCCTAAGTTGCTTTGGGCTCCTCCTGAGCTTTGGGGTTCCTGCTGGTTCTTGGTGAGTGAGTTGACAAGCCAAGACGGTTGGAGGAGTGAGATTGAAGAGTTGAAGAATGACTATATTGCCATGAGGGATGAAAAGGTAATGGTAGGCTATGGAGGAGCCTGATGAGGAGGAATAATAAGGCTACCAAGAGGCAATAGAGAGGGGATAATTCTTTTATAGTCAAGAGGAACTGATCTGAAGAGGAGGAAGGGGCACTCTGGTTTAGTTGTCTGGTGATCAGATGAGTTTCACTCCTGGTCCAAGGGGAGGACCAGTATTTAAGCACAACTGGAGAACCTCAAAGGGGGCCTAGGGTAGCAGGGTTAAAACAACTAGAGAGCCCCCAGAAGGGGCCTGAGACAATAATAATAGAATAATAAAAGCAGTAAGATAGATCTAAGGCTGACTAAATTTGTCAGTTACAAAATATGAACCAAAAAATGACAACACACCACCTTAACTGACAAATTTAGGAACCAATTTTAGACCAATCAACATTTCAGAGATTCATCAGAATATGAGAAAAGAACATGATAATGAGAGATATGAGATTTGAGAAAGGATGACAAGACACCACCTTGTCAGCATATGAGATGGGGAATGAAAGCCTATTTAAAGAGGAGAAACTAGGACCTCAGGCATAGTTGCCTAGCATGATGAAAGCCTATTTTAAGAGGAGAAACAAGGACCTCAGGCATAGTTGCCTAGCATGATATGGGAGGAGTGATATTACTATTTTAAGAGGAGCAACAAGGACCTCAGGCATAGCTGCCTAGCATGATGGAGAGGATGATATGATGATAATGATGATAGATGAGGGTAATGGTAAAGGTGATGGTGATGGTGATGGTGATGGTGATGGTGATGGTGATGGTGATGAAATGGATTGGTAGCAGTTGTTGAATAATGGTGGGTGATGATTGTCTTGAATTATAATGAGTGTGATTGTTTTAATGAAAGAGGGTGGATAATAGAAAGGTATATACAGATAGTATTGAACAAAAGAATGGGAGGATTCCAACAGAGATAAAGAAAGAGATAGAAAGAAAAAACACAGAACAGAAAGAGATAACAAGAAATGAACAGAAGGAAACAGTGATCTAGCATGTTTTCAGGGTTGAGGTCACAATTGCACAAAGTGCCGTATCCGCAATCGCGCATCCTTGACTGTGGAGAAATTGCACTAGACGCATCTGTCTAGGAGGACAAGGTTGGAGTCTTCAACCAACATTCCTCCTGGCTTCAGCCTTGACTAATTGCAGTTGTTAAAAAGCTGCAAGTACTTTCACTATGCCTAGGGGTTTGGTGAGAATGTTGGCAATCATCTCTGCGGAGGGAAATTGTTTGACTTGGATAAGGGACTTTGAGACCAGTTCACGCAGATATAGATACCTAACTTTGATGTGCTTGGAGTTTGGATTGAGCTGAGCTTCTTTGCTTATGAAATTGGCCTGGGAGGTTTTGTTGTAAATCTCTGGGGTAGGTATATCCATTCCTAGGTCAGATACAAGATTGTACATCCACCTTAGTTGTTTTGCACAATGGTTCATGGCAATAAACTCCGCCTCCATTGTTGACTGAGCTACAACTGACTGTGTTGAGATTATCATGATTTATTTTTATGTATTTTGTTTTATTCTTATTTTTCATTTCCGTATTCCGTTTCTTCCTCTTACTCTGTCTGTCTCCGCCTCAGTACTTCTGTGAACTGAGGCAAATCCTGTGACATATTGGTACTACCCGGGACTTCCCGCTTGGCGAGTCAACCCGGGTGAACATCTCATGGTCTCCGCCTCTATCTCAGTGACCAATTCTTCAATTCCATCTCTTGGTTCTCTTTTGCAATCTTCCTTCTCCTCCTATCTCCCATCCCTTCTTATCTGATCTATGTCTTCTCGCCCAATGTCTCTCACCAACTCAAGATTCCTATTCTGGTCAGCCTCATCAATCTGCCCTTGAACCTATGCCTGGTAAGAGCTTAATCCTCAAGATCACTCTCACTCGAGCACTCTAACCATTCAGCTTTCTCCTCATAGTCTTCCATCTATCTACGCCCTGTCTTTCATCTCCGTTGTCTCAATATCCTCAACCTCCTTGACATCTACACCTCGTTCCATCTCATCTTCTTTCTAAGTGATAAGTCTCTATAAGCTGTTGGTATTCTTTTTCTTTCTTTTCTTACGCCTTGTCTAATCTTCTCAGGTTCTAATCTTTGTTTATAGTCTGCTGGTTCTAGTTCTAAGAAATTCTATTCAAATCTCATCAGACTGCTTCTTTGACATCCAGTGCACAGGGTTCCCGTAGAGGGTTACCACAAAACCTGAGGTAGACTTCCACATATCCATACAGTTGGCATAATCGGCATCCGCCCATACATTCAAGTGATTGTTGTTCAAGGTGGAATTTCAATACAAAATACCAACGCTTGTAGTGCCTCAAAGATATCTTAGAAGGTGCTTGACAAGACTCCAGTGTTTGACTGTTGGTTTTGTCGTTTATTGTGAGAAGATGTTGACAGTGTGAAGTATGTCTGGATGTGAGTGTAAGGCCAGGTGGTTAAGCATTCCTATTGCCTTTTCCATCACCTTGAAATTGAACGGTTTGGCATCTTCAGAGGCCTGCTTGACAAGATTAATTGGGGCTGGACTTTTGATTGGATTTGCGTTGGACATGGAGAAATCATCTAGTACTTTTTTGCAGTAGTTGCGTTGTTGAACAAGTACGGCGCCATCCTCCTTCCAATCAAAAGTGTAGCCAAGATGCTGTACTGGTTTTTCTGCCAATTTAATCCTGTATGTCAGTTGAAGATTAGCCAAGAACTTCACAATCTTGTTGCACAACTTTCCCACAACCAGCCCATCGTCAATGTGGATATGGAGGATAATGGATTTTGAGTCGTTCATATAAAGAGATTTGTCAGTGCTCAATGGTGAAAGCCCCAGCTTACTCAGTGTATTGGTCAGGTGCTTCTTCCAGCATCAAGGTGCCTGCTTGGTGCCGTAAAGGGACTTGTTTAACCGCCAGACCCAATCTTCCTTGCCTGGAACCTCAAAACCTGAGACTTGCAACACGTGGACTGTAGCGTTGATATCCCCGTAGAGGAAAGCCGTTTCAACATTGAAATGGGAAACTGACCATACGTGCTGAATTGCCATGGAAAGGATGACCTTCATTGATTTGTTCCTACCAACACTGGAGTAGGTGTTGTAGTAGTTTCAACCTTCTTCCTGACGGTCCCCAAAGCAGACCCACTGTGACTTATGCCTAGTTACCTCACCCAGTTCATTTCTCTTTCTTACCAGTCTCCACATCCCTCCAATTACCTTTTTGTTGCTGGGCCATGGTACAAGTTTGCCAGTGTTTTTTGACAGAAAAAAAGCATTTTCTTCCGCCATCAAGGCCAACCATTTTGGTTTCTCCTTTGGGTTGTTTAGTACTGCCTTGACAGACACTACCTTGGCTATGTTGACCAAGTCATCAGAGGGCATCTGATCACAGGAGGGAAGGTGGACGCCTCAACGGGTGGTAGACAGTATTGCCAATGGATCAAGGTTGCTCAATATGTTGCGTGGAGACACATTGTAGTAGGGCATGTAGGCGTAGCCCTTGGCGGCAGTTGTTGTCATTGTTTGGCTGCCAAGACTGTCTGTTGCCTCAGGGGTTATAGCAAAATCTCCCTGATTGCCAGCTTTGGGAGAGCGGGGGCAAGAATTCTCAGTGGACTGGTCCACATTAGTTGGTTTTTGTCAATGTTTGATTGAGGGATTGGACTGGGATAGAATAGAAAAGTTCCATTCAAGTTTGAGTGTAGAGAAGCCAGTTGTAACCAGGTGGGGGAGATTAGAGGGGGATTTCCTCAGGGCATCAGAGGATTTATATTTGAAGTTGAGTTCAGACGGAGAGAAATCTCTACTGACTGAGATGATCCCCTTCAATGGATCCAGGAGCCTGGCAGCATTGGAGAGAGGCTCATAACCAATAAACAGTAATAGGCGACTAACCAGGGAGATTTTTGACCTGGGAGGCTTGATGCATGCGTTCACTTTGATTCCAAAGGGTAGGAGACAATAGACGTTGCGGGTTGGCTCAATGAGGCAATTAGTGCGTTTAAGTTTTCCCGTTGGAGTTGCCCAGTTGAGTGCCTTACTTGGAATAATGTTTATGAGCATGGAGCAATACTTTTCACCTCCATCCCAGTAGTTTATTGGAATGTTGGATTGAGCTAGGACACAACAGAGTTTTGTGAGTAACGTTTGGTTGAAGCGTTCAGCTGGACTATTTGTTTGTGGAGAGTCAGCAGGTCCCCTTTCTAGGACAGTTCCTTTTCTATGAAGCTTTTTTAGGAAAGAGTTTGAGCTGAAATCACCACCACAATCCCAGTGGAACACCGCAGGGTATTGACCAAACCGGTTTCTTATTTCCTGGAAGTATGCCAGGATGTTTTGTTTGTATTTGTGCTTTTCTTGTTGTAAGTAGATGTGATTGAATCTACTAAAATTGTTGATAAGAACCAAGATATACCAATAGCCGTGTTTTGACAGGGGATTGATTTGGAGGATGTCCAAGTGGATGGTGTGGAAGGGAAATGGAGCATGTGGGAGAGGATTTGAGTGTGGAAATCTTTTTAGCTTGCACGACTGGCATACGGTACAGAACCAAGCTCTGTGATTAGCAGGGGAGGAGGCAAGACTTTGGATTTTTAGAAACTTATACAGGTAGGCATTGGATGGATGACCTGATGCCATGTGCCAGTTGGTGACGGTTGGAGTATCAACCACCAAATTGAGTGACAGTTGAGAGATTTGGGGGTTCCCTATGTACAGGTTTCCAGGTCTGCAAAATCAAAAAACTATGGTATCTGCGGATTTAACCAGCACAACCCAATGTTGATGTATGACCTTGAGGCCATGATCCTTAAGTTGAGAGGCAGATACCAAATTCCTAGGGCCATTAGGAGCGTAGTACACCGGATGTATTTGGACTATGCCCAAATCCAGAGTGCCAATGTGAGTAACCTTGATCTGTCCACCATAAGTGTTCATTGGTTGGTTGCAGGGTCAAACATTTTTGAGTAAGTCAATTTTGCACACAATGGATCAAGTGGCCCCAGAGTTGTAGATGAGTTTGGATGGAGGGAGAGAGACAGGGTCGGAGATGCTATATGCAGACTCCAGATCAATAAAGAATCCAGAGTCCTCAAGCTCTGCTTCTTCCATGAAGTTGTCAGCGTTCTGCGGAAATTCATTGGATTTGTTTTCAGTGTTGTTAAGCAGGTTAGCAGAATCCAAGCCTTGGATTTGTTGGAAATCCTGAACAATGGAGTTCAGGTGTTTTTTTAAATGTGCAAGATTATTGTTTTGGGAGGTTGGTTTTTTCTTAGCAAATCTGGGGGATGACTGCTGTCTGGTTGGAACCGCGGCTCTTGGTATGTTCTGAAAGGTTGGTATGCTACTGGTGGAGGGAAAGTAGGAAAAAGAGAACCGATTCATTGATGAGATGAGGGGAGAGTTGATTGGTCTAGGAGGTTGATTTCAATGGCATGTTGGTCTACGGTTTGATGAGGAGTTTGCTAGATAGACTTGTTCAGTATTTTCACTTTCACAACAAGTGTCTTCAGCCAGGAGTTGATTGCAGACCTTGTCAAAGCGGAAAGAATGGATATTGTGACAGGACTGTACAAGCAAGTTGAGGGATGGGTCAAGACAGAAACTTTTAAGGAAGAAAATGGCGGCCAGGGAGGACGATACGCCTATGAGCTCCTCACAATTGGTTGACTCTTGTGCTTCAAGAGTTTCCCTGAGTGAGAGGTATTTCTCTTGGAAGGCTACAGCGTGATTGCAAATAGAGGAGTTGGGTTGAAAAGTTAAATAGACTAATTGAGAAACCTGGTCCCCTATTATGATCAATGAATCTTCACCACATGCTTGTTTATGCTCATTGAACGCTTGGGGAAAATCCTTTTGGTGAGGTGTAACGTATCCTTTGAGTTCCCAATGTAAGACTCCAAACGGTGCTAGGCCATGGCAGTTCTGTGGAGGGGAAAGGTCCTGTTTAGGCTGCCCTCCTGAGTGTTACAAAAATATTTAAATGTAACCAAGATCAAGGTCCAGAACCTGGTAAATGAGGAATCAAGTAGTAAAGGATAAAGATGTAGTAGTTTGTTAGCAATGGAACAGCACTATCTGAGCCAACATTATGTGGGAAGAACTTGGACAAAAGAAGCTAAAGTTTGTTTAAAGTTCAAAGAACAAAGCTGTTGTATGTAAACAATGCCCACAAGCTAATAACTCTGGTTGTCAGCAGAATATTGGGGATGATCAACTAAAACCCAACCAACCTCCAGGTTCTCAATGAACCTGCCCAAATCTCCGCAATCAAGCGCTTGAAGGGAACCAGATAACTGAGGGTGGCTGTACAAGACAAAGCACTATGTTTTAATAAGCTCTAAAAGCAAAAAGTAACTGATTTGAAGCAAGGATAACCTCAACCCTTCTCAAGGAAGTCAAGAGTAGGCTGGAAGAATGCAACTCCAAAAAAAATAAGGGAGGTATTCCAGGTCTTAAGCTTAATAAGACCTCTTCAATCAATTGTGATTGGCTCCAGAAAGATGATCAAGGAGGGATCAAGACCAGTGTGGTCAGAGAAAGAGATCAAGAATTCCAACAGAAAGAATTCTCTTCAACCGGAAAGGCTATTGGTTGGTGATAAGGATCAGGCCACAGAGGGGCAACGACTAAGGATCAATGGATCAGGGGGCAATCATAGATATACCCAGGATGAGGATGAGGATCAGATTTCAATGTTAATGGGGGGGGACATATGCACACACTCCCCTGGATATTTTGAAAAAGGCAGGGGAGAGCCCCTCCTTTTATGGGCCATGGGTCCCTGTAGACTATTTACAAGAGATACTACAAATAGAGTGGAAAACAATTTTTTTTTCAAATAATTGATTAGGTCCAGAAAAACAAACAAGTGATGATGAACAGAATACAACCGGGATGTGTCATAAAAAAATGAACACAGAAAAATAAATAGGAAATGAGGATGAACAAACAACAAAAACAAAAAAAAGGGCTGGCCAGAGGTCAGAGTTGGCCGCAGCTGGTGACAAAGGACAGGTGAGGATGGCCGCGCAAGACCAAGCTTGCAGCCAGAGGAGGTTCAGCCGCGCGATCGTGCGGTTCAAGGTGGAAATGCAACAAGGTTGCCGTTGAGGATTGGTCCAAAGGCAATTGGTTGGATTGGTTGATTAACTAAGGGTGAAAAGTTCTCTGAAGATTGTTCCAGAGAGATTGTTGGATTGAATCTGGATGCAGCAAGCCTTGATGGTTGGATTGAAACAATGCTGAGGATGATGAGGCTGATGATCATCAACCAATCAGTCAGATTTGATTGGTTTGGATGATGATAATGATGGTGGTGGTGACAATGAGGATGAGGATGAGGATGATGACAATGATGATGATGATCCAGATGCCAATCCCAATGATGGATTGGAATAGAGTACGAATTTAGCAATGAGGATGAGATCAATTAGATTGAAATAGATGGCCAGGTTGCGTTGGAAGATGAGTAGATTGGTGAGTAAACAACCAATGAGATTAGTAATATTGCCACACAACCAATTGATCAAAAATGGCAACAAGAGTCCTTTGACCAATTCATGTTGATAGTTCTGAAATATCTAGTATTCCTGATAGGCTGATCATTGTTGAAAATAACACATTTCAACTGGATTGCAAGTGGACATTGAGGGGTAGATTTACATAAAGGAGACCAAGAATGAGGAAGCTAGATGTGGAGATGGATGGACCTGATGATCATTGAACAATCAGTTGGATTTGATTTGTCTCCAATTCTTAGTTGAGGTGAACAAATCAACTTTGGACTATCCAAATGGAAATGATGGGGGGTGCGTTGATGATGAACATTGGATGAAGTGAGCAAATTTGCTTGCAACCGGTCCTTAGCCCAAAAGGGAAGGAGTACCATCAGATAGGGGGGATTTTAACACAGGACCGGGCGCTAGGAACCCAAGAGATCATCCTAGACAACTAGGAGAGTGGGAGCTGGAAGTTTGTGAACTGGATATGGGAATCATTCCGGATCAAAAAGTTTTTTTTTTTTTTGGATCTAAATGGAGGCTATAGAAAAGTTCATAAAAATTTTGCTTTTTTTTACTGGTCCAGAGGTGTCCCAGATTGAGCACCACATCTCTCCCCAAATTACAGACTGTCCCTAGTCTGCATCTGAGTATCTTTGGTGATATATATAAAATAAGAAACTGAGGAATTGAAACAGAAAAAGGCCCCTTTGATCTTGAGGGTGATTGAAAAGGGAGCTTGATCCATCCAAAGAAAGGTTCCTGGAAGTGGCTGAGATAAAAGAATGAAGAAGGCGTCCCAGGTCCTCACATATGTGGCATACAGTAGAGTTTCAGAACAAAATGCAGCAGATGACCCCTGGTGGTGCACAATTGGGAGGACTTACTTCTGGAACAAGTTGCCTCCACAAAAATGAAATTTCTTGACCTGATCAGCAGAGAACCTTCTGGCCATCTGAGTACCATCCAGCTCCTCCAAAAAATATGATCCACCTCTGACTTGACAGACCACTTGATAAGGACTATTCCAGCGGTTAGAGAAAAACTTTACCCACTGACTTTCCAAGGATCAATTATAAGCTAAGACTAGATCCCCAGGATTCAAGGGATCCCTGATTTGATTGGAGTGCTTATCCTCCCAATACTGGACTGATTTTTCTCTTGACTCCATCATCTCCTGATAAGCTCTGTCACAAACATCTTCACTTTGCTCCAGTTGCTTGGATCTGGCAACTAATAGATCAGTGGTGGAAGAAACCTTTTCCCAAGAAATACCTAAGAAAGATTCCATTTCCAGATCAAGAGGAAGGACAGCCCTTTGTCCAAAGATAATTTCATGAGGTGAGTAGCCAGTGGTTTGTTTAGTTGAAATTTGATTGGAGAAGAGGACCAGAGGAAGAAACCTGCTACAATTCTTTCCACTTTCACCAGCCAGCTTGACAAGGGCAGCCTTTAAAGGAGCATGGCCTCCTTCCACCATGCCTTGACCTTCAGGATAATAAGGAGTGGTCACCCTATGTTGACCAGGAAGCAATTGGATCATTTCAGCCAGTTTGCCGCCAAACTCAGAGCCACCATCAGTTGAATAAGGTTGAGCCAAGCCATAACACATTGTTGAAGTCTCATAGAGGAAGGCTGCTCCTGATTCAGAGCTGAGGTTCTTAAGGAATTTTGCTTCAACCCATCCAGAAAAATCATCTCTAGCCACTATGAGGTACTTAGCTCCATCAGCCTTAATATGAACCCCATCCATAGCAATCTTTCCAAAGACAGTGGACTCTCCAGTGGGATAAAAAATTTCCGCTGGGCACCTAAGATCACGTTTATGACATACTTCACAACTCTTGCACCACTGAGAGATTGATTTCTTCAAGGATGGCCATCAGAAATGTTTGGATATTTGACGATAAGTTTTGGTTTCCCCATGATGACCAAGGCCTTCATGGAGAATTTCAAGGATCAAATCTTGTTTAGAAGGAATGGTGACAACAATAAGAGCACAAGGGTTGCCTCTTTTCATAAGCCTAGTAACTTGGACAAAGAAATTGGAGGACTTCATTTTGAGTGATCAAAAATCTTTAGCAGAGAGATCAGGAGGCCTTTGGAGGGTGGAGAGATAATGATCTAATTTAACCCAGAAGCCTTGTTGGAAGCCAGAATAATCTTGAGAGGAAAAGTTCCAGACAGGACAAATTAAGGGTTCCTCCTTGTCAAAATCCACTCCAACATCCAATTCTTCATCTCCAAGAGGGCATCAAGATAAACCATCAGGCGTGATGAAAGATTTTCCAGGCCTATAAACAATATCAAAAGAGACCAACTGGATGAAAGCCACCCAATGAGTCATTGGAGCATTTGGAAGACTGGGGGAATTGATCATTTTGATAATGGAACGTGCATCAACTTGTAATTCAAAGTGTTGACCCCAGAGAACAGTGTGGAGCTTCTTAAACATTTGGGACACACCACAAAGTTCCAGTTTTGGCTGGGAGTACCTGGATTCCACCTCTGAAAAAAGAAGAGATTAATACAGAGCAGGACAATCCAAACCATTTATATCTTCCTGAGTAAGGACAGCCCCAACAGATTGATAACTAGATTCCACAGCCAGCTTGATCTTGCCAGCCCTAGGTCCATAAGTGATCTTCTTCAAGACAATTTCTTCTTCAAAAATTGTTTTGAGCATCTGAAATGATTGCTCACAGGCTTGGGTCCAAAACAATTCAGAATCCTTCTGGGTTAAGCGACGCAAGGGAATGCAAATTTTGGATAGAGAAGGGATAAAGATCCAAACATAGATTACAACACCTAAGAAACATCTGACTTCAGTTGGATTGATGGGAGTAGGCCAAGAGAGAATTTTGTTTACTTTGGATGGAGCCATCCTTCTTCCTTCCTTGCAGACCACATGACCAACAATTTCCAAAGCAGGAACACAGGAAGCCAATTTTGATCCAGAGACAGTGAGACCAGACTCCTTGATCCAAAACTGGATCCTTTCCAGAGTGGTTGCATATTCCCAGATACATTGATGGATTCCTGAATGCCAGGGTAAGAGCTCATTGTTATATACAGAAACTGGACCTTTAATCCCGCCATTGTCAATAAAGAAACCAGCATGATCAGGGATTTCATCCTGGAGAAACCAAAACATCTGAGCCTGATAGACTGCAACCAAATTGGTGGCACCTTGAGGTAATTGAGCAAGTTGGAAACAACCAAGAGGAGTATCAAAAGTAGTGAGAGGACAAGAAATTGGATGTAAGGATTGTTTGTCACAGCCACCCATAATTTCACCTAGACCATAGCAAGCTCTCCCAGAGAAGGATTTGACAAATTCTTCAGTAGCAAGGGGAATACCAGAGTCTTTAATAGTAACCTTATTTAGATGGTGGCAATCATAAACTATTCCAATTTTACCATTACTCTTGAGAACACAGAAAACAGGACTGGAATAGCTAGAAGTTGATTGTTCATACAAACCGGTTTGGACTCATTCGCAGACCAACTTGATGAATTTGTCAACCTTAGCAGCAGGGATTGGGATCTTCTTCTTTTGCCAGGGATCATGTTCTACTACAGGGATAATGTAAGGGAGGCCATAGGATTCTTTCGAGAGACCTCTCTCTTCTTCACAGAAAGCAATAGATTTTTCCCTAAGGGCTAAAACATTTTAGATCAAATTCAACTCATCAGGGAGAAGCCATCCATCTGAACCAAAGTTGACCACTTTGAGATGTTCTTCAGTGACACAACCAGAGGGGATGAATGGACCAGTAAGAGATTGAGGTAAACAACAGTAAGGATTGCGGGATAGAGGGGGGCGCATAAGAGGAGGGTTTAGGTTGAGAGGCATTGGTTAGTTGACTTGTTGACCCTTTTTTGCAACTGGTTTATACTTGGTGGCAAAAGAGAGGAATCCTTTTTTCCTCCAAGCATTGACCAGTGAGACCTGACTACAAAAACTGAGGCCAGTTTCCAACATCTTCCAAGTTTGATGTTCCGCCTTGTCCTTGAAAGGTGCCTTTTCCATAAAAGAGGATCAAAAAGCTAACACATTTCTCAAAGGTGTGGCACAGGGTAGAGTTTTGAAAATGACAGGAGTAGAGGCCCCTGATGGTGCACAATTGGGAGGACTTACTTCTGGAACAAGTTGCCTCCACAGATCATACTCCTTCATACCAAAACCACCAAGAAAAGAATTTAGATTGGGATCTAGTTTAGACTCATTGCGGAGATTCAAGAAAGGAGTAGAGGATAATTGATCAGGCTGAAGGGCAAAAGGAAAAGAAGATACAACAGACCCAGAGAGAGAAGAAATATTTTTGGAATTTTCAGATTTTTTATGTTTTTGAATTTTGATCTTATTTGGATGGGGAAGAGATGATGAGGAAAACCAAAAATATGCCTCTGAGGTTGAAGTTGATCCATAAGTTGAAGTCTGAGGCTGAGAGGGCCTACAACTATCAGTAGGATCAACTAATCCAATAAAAAATGAGGCTGAGAGGAATGAGATTTGTCCTTCTGCTTTCCCTTTAGAACTGTTTTGGAGAACAACCAGGAAAATGTTGTTCCCAACAACCAGAATCCAAGGAAAAAAGTTGAAATTTGATTTTAATGCCATCATCATCAGGGAGAAGGATTCTCTCCCCAACTGGACCAGAAAAAATCAGGTTAGCACCAAAATCGATTAAGAACGGTTGGCCCAAGATCATAGGACCTTCCAAACAAGTGATCCAGAAGTGAAAAGTTCCAATAATATTTTGACCAATTCAAACAGGAAAATCCTCAGAAATACCAACCAGTTCACATGACTGATTCCCTATACCATAAACTGCAGAAGTAAAGCTGACCCTTGGACTAAGCTTGACTTTGCACGCCATAGCATCTGAGATTAATTTGAGCTGAGAACCCAAATCTACAAGAAGAGAAACTGTTTTAGATGATCCACCAAGATAGCAGGGAAGAAATCCAAGAGGGCAGGAATACAGATTGGCATCTGAAGGGGGATCTTTTCCACCAGATTCCTCCATAAAAGTGCCAGAAGAGACCTTCAATTTGTCCAGACCAATTTCCACACATCAAAAAGAAACCAATTTCTTCATGCCTTCAGCTACAGATGGAGAGATAGACAGCAGTTCAGCCACAGAAAGATCAGGGATTTTGAGATCAGAAATTTTCTTTAATACTCCTTCCACAGCATTAGGTTAGTCCTTGGAAATTCCCCTCTCAAACAAAACTTTGGGCTGGGTGGAGGGATGAAGATCAGGTGAGGCAGGTACTGGAAGAGGATCAAAGGATTGAGGGGGTTGACCAGATTGAAGAGGAGGAGAAGGATCAGAGTGGTCCTGGAACCTTTCCATGAGTGTTTCCCTTTCTCCTTCCATTTCTTCCACATCAGAGGAAGGAGGCTCAGGCAAAGATCAATGTTTGAAAGGTTTTCAAAGGATTGAAGATGGAACAAGAGGAGACTTGTGAGGTTTGGGTTCCTCATGGCATTTCCTAGCTGGATCATATTGATAAGCACCAGAGAAGCTGGAAGAAGTGATAGCTGGAGGATAACAAGGTTGAAGAGTGCCACAGGATGATAAAAAATTCAAGGAGAACAGAAATGCCTTCTTGGGAGTTGGTGGTTGGTAAGAAGCCACCACATGACGGATTGGAAAAAATGAGTTGGAAGGGATCAAAGCACCATTAGGAAGAAAGAAATTATTTCCCTTCTGCTCTACTAATTTCTCCTCCTTTTCCTTCTGGAGTTTAGGACATATACCAGTACCATGGCCTTCTCTATGACAGTAATAGCAGACTAAGGTGGATTTAGGAACAGAATTAGCAGGTTTAGGGGTAGCTAAAGAGGATATTTTCTGATCTATTTTATACTCAAAGGCCTGAAGTAGCTTAGTAATCTCATCTATGGTAGCAGTATCCTTATTGGCCTGAGGACTTGATTTAGGTCTGTGATTTGCTTCCAGCTTGTTCATGATTTTTTTGGATTCTTGGAAGGAAGGAGCATGGACTGGTTCAGTGATCCTGGGATTTTAAAAATTTAAAGCTGTTTGACCTTTCATGACTTTGTCCACAAAAATCCTAAGGACAAGAAAGACAGGGAGTTTGAATTGATTATCCCTAGTAGTGATCATGGATCCAGACTTTAACAATCATCCCTAATCCTTTCCTGCACTCCTGGCAAAAAAGATTGGAAAAATTGAACTCAAATTTTGTCCACAGTGTCAATGTGATTGTTCCTGATAAGATAACACTGAATAGGATCCCAAGAATTTCTGAAAGACTGATAATCAGAGGCTGAAGAGACAGCACCATTGGAGATCCATTGAGAAACCAGAGCATCCAAGTCCTGTAAGGTAAACCTAGACACATCTATTTTCCCCCAATAAGCCAACATAGCCTCCTTCAAGAGCCTCCAGTTTTGAGTTTTGAATCCATCAAACAATTCAATCACTTCCATAACTTCATCAGAGGAGATAAAAAATCTTAACTGATAGGCCATATCATGTTCACTTGCACCATCCACTTCAGCAGCCATTTCATAGGAGTCCAAAAATTGTTCTGCGTTCATTCCATTGAAGCCTAGGTTCTTGTTCTAGGGTTTGATCTTGACCATCTTGGCCCGAAAAGTGGTGGAGGGAACAGATTCCATTTTGAAGACAGAGTTCCTAAGGGGATCCAAAAAGCAGAGTTCCAAGGTGGCTCACAAGCATGGAAAGGGTAGAGTTTCACAAAAATGGCAAGAATCCTGCCCAGATGGTGCAAAATTGGGAAGACTTACTTCTAGAAAAAGTTGTCTCCATGGATCAAATCTGGATGATGACAGAAAAAAGAAAAAAAAGAAAAGGATTGGATCGGATTTCAGAGTTGATTCTTCAAGTTGGGACTGTAAATCCCAAGGTTGCTGGTTCAATCCCGGCCTGGGGGACCGAATGTAAGACTCCAAACGGTTCTAGGCCGTGGCGGTTCTCTGGAGGAAAAAGGTGCTGTTTAGGCTTCCCTCCTGAGTGTTACAAAAATATTAAAATGTAACCAAGATCAAGGTCCAGAACCTGGTAAATGAGGAATCAAGTACTAAAGGATAAAGATTGAGTAGTTTGGTAGCAATGGAAAAGCACTATCTGAGCCAAGATTATGTGGGAAAAACTTGGACAAAAGAAGCTAAAGTTTTTTTAAAGTTCAAAGAACAAAGCTATTGTACGTAAACAAAGCCCACAAGCTAATAACTCTTGTTGTCAGCGGAAGATTGGGGATGACCAACTCAAACCCAACCAAACTCCAGGTTCTCAATGAACCTTCCCAACTCTCTGCAATCAAGCGCTTGAAGGGTACCGGATAACTGAGGGTGGATGTAAAAGACAAAGCACTATGTTTTAAGAAGCTCTAAAAGAAAAAAGTAACTGATTTGAAGCAAGGATAACCTCAACAATTCTCAAGGAACTCAAGAGTAGGCTGGCAGAATTGCAACTCCAAAAAAAATAAGGGAGGTATAACACTCCAGGTCTTAAGCTTAATAAGACCTCTTCAATCAATTTTGATTGGCTCCAGAAAGATGATCAAGGAGGGATAAGGACCATGATGGTCAGAGAAAGGGATCAAGGAGTGGTATAACACACTCAAGAATTTCAACAGACAGAATTCTGTTCAACTGGCAAGGCTATTGGTTGGTGATAAGGATCAGGCCACAGAGGGGCAAAGACTAAGGCTCAATGGATCAGGGGGCAATCATAGATATACCCAGGATGAGGATGAGGATCAGATTTCAATGTTAATGGGGGAAATATGCACACACTCCCCTGGATATTTTGAAAAAGGCAGGGGAGAGCCCCTCATTTTATGGGCCATGGGTCCCTGTAGACTATTTACAAGAGATACTACAAATAGAGTGGAAAACAAGTTTTTTTTTCAAATAATTGATCAGTTCCAGAAAAACCAACAAGTGATGATGAACAGAACACAACCGGGATTTTTCACAAAAAAATGAATTCAGAAAA
Organism: Puccinia polysora; assembly: GCA_025617555.3. Classification (NCBI taxonomy): domain Eukaryota; kingdom Fungi; phylum Basidiomycota; class Pucciniomycetes; order Pucciniales; family Pucciniaceae; genus Puccinia; species Puccinia polysora. Next base: position 5,892,563 of record CM062639.1, read on the forward strand.
ATAAATAGGAAAGAGGATGAACAAACAACAACAAAAAAAAGGCTGGCCAGAGGTCAGAGTTGGCCGTGGCTGGTGACAAAGGACAGGTGAGGATGGCTGCCCAATACCAAGCTTGTGGCCAGAGGAGGTTCAGCCGCATGATTGGGCGGTGCAAGGTGGAAATGCAACAAGGTTGCCATTGAGGATTGGTCCAAAGGCAATTGGGGGGATTGGTTGATTGACTAAGGGTGACCAGTTCTCGGAAAATTGTTCAAGAGGGATTGTTGGATTGAATCTGGATGAAGAAAGCCTTGATGGTTTGATTGAAACAATTCTGAGGATGATGAGGCTGATGATCATTGACCAATCAGTCGGATTTGATTGGTTTTGATGATGATGATGGTGGTAGTGGTGACAATGAGGATGAGGATGAGGATGAGGATGATGATGATGATGATCCAGATGCCAATCCCCATAATGGATTGGAATAGAGTAAAAATTGAGCGATGAGGATGAGATTGATTAGATTGAAATAGATGGCCAGGTTGCGTTGGAAGATGAGTTGATTGGTGAGTAAACAACCAATGAGATTAGTAATATTGCCACACAACCAATTGGTCAAAAATGGCAATGAGAGTCCTTTGACCAATTTATGTTGATAGTTCTGAAACATCTAGTATTCCTGATAGGCTGATCATTGTTGACAATAACACATTTCAACTGGATTGCAAGTGGACATCAAGGGGTAGATTTAAATAAAGGAGACGGAGAAGGAGGAAGCTAGATGGGGAGATGGATGGACCTGATGATCATTGACCAATGAGTTGGATTTTATTGGTTGCCAATTCTTGGTTGAGGTGAACCAATCAACTTTGGAAAATCTGAATGGCAATGATGGGGGGTGCGGTGATGATGAAAATTGGATGAAGTGAGCAAATTTGCTTGAAACCGGTCCTTGGCCCACAAGGGAAGGAATACCATCAGAGAGGGGGGATTTGAACACAGGACCGGGCACTAGGAACCCAAGAGATGATCCTAGACAACTAGGAGAGTAGGAGCTGGAAGTTTAGGAACTGGATATGGGAATCATTACTGATCAAAAAGTTTTTTTTTTGGATCTAAATGGAGGCTATAGAAAAGTTCATAAAAATTCTACTTTTTTTTCTACTGGTCCAGAGGTGTCCCAGATTGGGAACCACACCAATCAACTGAGGTAAAGAGGAGGTGAACTGCAAGAGCTGTTTTCTTAAAATATTGTTTTGAGTTTCAGTTTTCCTTGATCCACTTCTGATTGAGAAGCTCTTCATGACCTTTGCAAATGAGAAGACTTTTGAATTCCACCTTCCAATTGTACCAATTGTGTTGGGTGATTATGGGAAGTTTTGAATTTGCAGAGTAGGTGTCTCCTGATTTGTCTTAGTCTGGAATATTAATTTTGGCTCCACCATTGTCCTGAGTAGACACCATCATGGCTATGGTCTTGAGATTGTATGTTTTTTTATTCTACTTCAGTTCCAAGATATGCCTCTTGCTACCATGTAAGGAGGAAGGAATAATCTTTATTGCAGAACTGCTCTTAAATTTAGTAACCATAAAGGGTACCTTAATAGTCACAATGAAAAGAGAAATAAGAAATAATTAACTAGTACTTGGTAGAAATAAAATGAATCAAACAAGTAGTAATCACCCCTAGATCAGAAGATAAACTCAGGCCAGCGGTCCAGAGAGCTCAAGTGGAGTTATTGTTGAATGCAAGCTAGTCCTTGATAGATAGGATCATAAACACAAGGATGGTGAGTCCAAGATGGAAAGTAAAAATAGAGATATAGAAGAAAAGGATAGAGAACAGAGAAAACTAGTCAATACCTCCTCCTAAGTTGCTTTGGGCTCCTTATGAGCTTTGGGGTCCCTGCCAGTTCTTGGTGAGTGAGTTGAAAAGCCACAAAGGTTGGAGGAGTGAGATAAAGAAAGAGATAGAAAGAAAATAAACAGAACAGAAAGAGATAACAAGGAATGAACAGAAGGAAAATGTGAGCTAGCATTTTGTCAGGGTTGAGGTCACAATTGCACAAATTTACGTATCTGCAATCACACATCCTTGACTGCAGAGAGATTGCACTAGAGGCATCTGTCTAGGAGGTCAAGGTTAGAGTCTTCAACCAACACTTTTCTAGCTGTCTTTGGTGATCTGCCCGCTTTGCAGCGCATTCTTGGGTTTTCCGCGCCAACTGCAACTTGGATGTGCTCTTACTGCTTGCTGGAGAAGAAGGATATAAACAACATTGAAATGGAGACTTGACCATTGAGGAACCTTGATCAAAACCAATATTGGGCCAACCAATCTTGCAAAGCACCTAATGTACAGTCTCAGAAAAAAATTCTCTGACAACATGGCATCCAATACTCTGTTTTGCTAGAGTTATCCTACTGGAACTTCTTGGAGTACCATGTTGTGGACTCCATGCAAAATTTGCTGTTAGGCCTACTAAAGTGGCATACTCAGAGTTTTTGGCGTATTTTGGATGTTGATGATGAGCCAGAGCCCAAAGGCGTTTCAAGCAGAGAGCTGCATCTGTTGGTTGCTGAGGCTACTTCCGCCCCATATGAAAGACCAACCAGTCCTCCTAAAGAGGTTCCGGGTACAGCCTTTTGCAATATCCTTTTTGGAAGCACTACTGATTCCAGCAATGAAGATTTTATCCCCTTCATTACAGGAAACAATTGGGGTGGCAAGTGGGTTCCTCCATCTGAAGGAAAGGTAGTTTTTGACCGTCAAGTATTACTGTATGTTAATTGATCACTCAAAAATATTTGCATCCCACCTGGATCAAGAGGGCTATACCAGCCTTTGGAAAGGCATCATTTGGTTGCCTTGAAGCCAATGAATGGCGTAACCTCTTCACCATACAGATCCCCCTCATCCTTCCGGTATTTTGGAACAATGGAAGCGCAGCGTTGCACTCTCTGCTGCATAATATTGCTCACTTGGTCTTGCTGGTTAACATTGCCCTCAAACAATCAATAAATCTACAACAGATTGACCGGTACAGACTACATCTTTGAGAGTACATCAAAAGTAGTTAAAGCATATTTCCAGATGAACACCGGCCCCCCAATCACCACATGGCCTTTCATCTGGCCAATTTTCTGTATAAATTTGGTCTGTCCCGCGCTTGGTGGTCTTTCTCAATGGAAAGACTGATGGCCCAGTTGTTGAAGACCTCTTCAAACAATTGTTTAGGTCAGTCATGATGCCCGGTTTCTTATGTTTTTCAAGAAAACTTACAATATGTGTTCCTACTGACCAGGTCAAATGGAGATTACTTTTATCACAAACTTTGAGTGAGTTGAAAATCTCAGGGCCCTCTTAGAAAGCAATAGAATCAACTTTCCACCTGACTTACAACCTTTCCTTTGTGAATTGAAAGCACTATATGAGCCCTTGTGCTTTAATCCAATTGCTGATAAATTGGAACCAGTCCCCAACTCCCTCCAAGCAATGGAATTTAAAGAATTAATCTCCCAAATCAATCAAATCTTCCCACTTTTGAATACAACCTGGATTGCTTCCAATGAGTGGAGTAAACTCAAATCGGAGAACAAAAATCATGGTTTTGCTCCAGTGAACTCATGGGTTGAATACATGTCCAGTCTTAGAATTGGTGAAGTCATATATGAGAAAAGTTGGATTGGTAACCAAGACCAGACTAGTTTCAATTTCAAACAGACACGCATGAGTGTGATGCTTCTCAGAAATAAGACAAAGATTAAAGATAGAAAAAAACAAACAGGGATATAAACTGGCTGAACTCAAGCAGTGAAATTGAGTTGAAGGAGGAGAGATTAGCCAGATTAAATAAAAAGACAAGCCAGAACAACAATCAACAATGGTTTCCGCAGAGCGCCTTGAGAGATCTACATAGGAAATAGATGAGTTTGCGTTAATTGATGAGTTGATGAACTCAATCTTACTGATATCAAAATGGCTGCCGCAATAGGATATAGTTGTTGGTTGAGAGTTGAGACAAGTTATTTTTTGAGTGCCAAGTATTGAGTTGAGTTGTGTTAAATAATAAATTGTTGCCGGTTCTCATGCCAATGTCACCCCTCAATCTCATGTCACTGAAAGGTCTCACGATTGCATGACCATGACCTCTCAACACCACTACCGCCTCCATGAGTCACTGCCGGACGACTCCTTCCGCTCACGACGACTCTCTTCCCCTTTTCATTTTCTTTCCTTTTCTTTTCTTCTCACTTTCTTATCCTTCCTTCTTGCTCTATCACCCGCAATATCTACAATCATGATCAATCTACCCACCACTCTGACACTCACATCATTGACTGTGCTCCAGTCAATCTGCCTGGTAAGACTCATCAAAATCCTTCTCAAAACCATCAACTAATTGCAAACCATCTCTAACCCAATCTCAATCCATCACAAATAGCAACTCACACAGCCATCAGTTCCTTGTTCCTCAATTTCAACTCTCTCATACCAGTTTTCTCCCAACAGTTCCTACGGCTTGATGTTTGTTTCTTGATCTTCATTTTATGCTTTTCTTATCCATTTTCTCACACTTAATGTGTTATTCATCTCTGCTCTTGTCTTAGCCCTCTTAAGTTCATTTCTTCTTCAAGCTCTTTGCTATCATTCATATATTTAAAATGGTTAAAAGCCAAAGTCAACCCGACAAACCTAACCACACCATGGAGGGATCAAGCAACAATGGATTTTGTCAAGTCATCTTGAAGGCAGCCCTCAAGGCCGTTCTGATTCTGACAGATGAAAACTACTCTATCTGCAAAGAAAAGATGAAAATGTTGCTGAAACTCAAGGGAGTGAAAGACGCACTAGAAGACAATGCTAAGAGTCTAAGCTTGGCCAAATATATGGAAATCAGAGTAATCCTGCTTTCCCAAATCAACTCCATTACGCACAATAACTTAGTCAATTCCTCAAACATTTCCTCTGCAAAACTCCTCTGTCAAACCATCAAGGAAAGATTTTCCTCTTCTCAAACAGCTAATTGCGCTCGTATCTTCAACAATTTTCTCTATGAACCGTTCAGGCCAGACGCAATAAAAGCTTTCATCACCAACACCAAGATTTCCATAAAGAAAATGCTCAATGTGGGAATTGATCTCCCAGACAACATACTCTCCTATTTAATTCTATTTAAATTTCCTTCTTTGCTTCACTCTCTCCGTCAACAGATCATGCACTCCGACAAGAGTGTTACCATTGATCTTGTCTTCAACCACCTTACTCAACTTGACAACAAATCCAAGTCCAAGTCTAAGGAAATCAAGTCTCACAACACTGCACTTGTCACTCCACAAAATCCCAAGAAGCCTGTTCCTTGTGAGCTCATATGCAATCAAGGCTTCTACAATCCTTTATCTCACACTCACTCTGAAGACAAATTTTGGCACAAACAGGAGCATCTTGCTCCCAAATGGTGGAGAGAGGTACAAGCCAACTGGAGAGCCCAACTTAATTCCAACTCTAAGGGTAAGGAAGTGGCTCACTATCACGCCTTACTTACCTCTTGGATCAAAGAAATCAATCCCGTAAATTGGATTATTCTAGATTCAGGAGCCTCTTGCCATATGTTCAACTTGACCGACTTCTTCATCCATCTTGACAATCTTGTTGGCAACGACTTTATTAAAACTGGAAAAGAAGGAGCTAAACTCTGCATAAAAGGAAAAGGAACCGTCAAACTCTTCCGGAACAACTCAGTGGTAACCTTATCCAACTGCTTCTTTGTCCCAGACCTAGTCATTAATCTCATCAGTCCCGGTGAACTCATCTCATCCAAGGGCTTCTCACTTGTGTCGCATGGATCTCAATTCAAACTCTACTCTAACTCCAATCCTGTTTTATCCGGCTTTATCCAAGGAAATCTTTTTGTTGTAAATCTTCCTTCACTGGTTGGAAATCATTGCAAACTGTGCTATCTCAACCAAAAGGAACCCTCTTCCGACAAACTAAAACACATTCACAAATTGCTGGGCCATGCCAGTCCCTATTGCCTCAAAAACCTCTTTCCTCATATCTTGTCTAATTCTATTTCCAAATTTCAATGCAAAGACTGCGTCTTCTCTAAATCACCAAATTTTCCTTCAACGGCACTTCCACATCAACATCTCAACCTTTTGAGCAACTCCACATAGATCTAATTGGTCCCATCACTCCTTCATCTAGAAACAACATGAACTACATTATGAAGGTAGTGGACAACTTTTCTGGATATTTATCAGCCATTCCGCTTCAAAACAAATCCAATGCTTGCTCCTTACTGAAACTCATTCTCAACCAGGAATATCAAAAAAGAAACCGCTATCCTGCAACCATTTGTACCAATGGAGGTGGCAAATTCACCTCAACTGATCTTGAGGAATTCTTTACTTCTCATTCCATCCAACATCTTGTTACCAAACCCTATCACCATGAGTACAACGGAAAAGTTGAACAAGCAAAAAGAACTCTCACCAAGGCTATTCTCTCCATTCTTTGTAGTTCCAAGCTTCCGCAAAATCTGTGGGCCAAAATTTTTAAAACTGCTTGCCTCACTCTGAACCAAATTCCCAAGAATCCTCACTCCCCTTCTCCTTACCAAATTTTTACTAATAAAACGCTTCCTTTCAGCTATTTCCATCCTATTGGGTCCAAAGTTGCTTATGTCAACAACAAAATTGCTTGAGGTGAAAATTTCAAAAGATTGTGGCCTTATTGGCACTCTAGTGGGTTACAACCCAGGCTTCCTTTCCTATCAAATTCTCACTCCTGATAACTCTATTATTTCTACCAAACACGTCAAGATCATCAAAAACCCTGCATCTGTGCCACCTCCTACCACTCTCTCTGACACCAATTCTGAAAAACCTCTTCTCATAAAACTCAACAATGATCTTGCTCTTCTTTTTCCCTCTAATTCCACCTTTCCCAATCTAATCTCTCTTAATAACTCTCATTCTTCCATCAACTCCTCTCCAACTCCTGTTCCTGTCTCTCCTCCGCCTGAAGAACTTTCCTCTGACTCCTCATCCAACTCCTCCAATGACCTTGCAAATCAGCTCAAACCTAAATACAAACTGCGATATCAATCCTTAATTCAACCTCCCAATTGATACGGATACCACCATTATTTTGTTCCCAGAACGTACAAACAAGCTAAAAAGTGCCCCAACTCTTGCAAATGGGACGCTTCCATGGATTGCAAACTTGATGGAATTGAAAATCTCTCTGTCTGGGACAACTAAAAAGGTCCTGAGCCCATCAATCCCTTCAATACCACATGGGTTTATTGAATCAAGGACAACTGCCACGGTGACCCTCTTGTATACAAAAGTTGTCTGTGTGTCCAAGGATTTGATCAAATCTACGGTCTTGACTACCAAGACACATTCTTCCCCACCGGGAAGGTGGATTCTCTTTAAATGGCTCTCCTCTTTGGGTTATTCCACTCTCTACCTATCAAGCAATTTGACGTCAAGAGCGCCTTTTTTCATGCACCCTTGTACAATAAGGTTGTCATTAAACAACCCAAAGGATCCAAAAGAACCTAAAAGTATCTCATTCTGAAGAAATTGCTCTATGGAATCAAACAAGCCCCCGCAAACTGGTTTCACATGTTAACTTCCTGGATGTGCGAACAGGGTTTCCACAAGTCAATCTCCAATCCCTGCCTTTACATCCACACCAAAAGAAAATCTGTTCTCTTCTTCCATGTTGACAATCTTATTCTAGTCAGCTCAGGAAATGACTTCCAACAGGCCTTCCTCAACAGATTTTCCAACTCAAGCCACCATGAACCCAATACCATTCTGGGTATGAAATACGAGCAAATCAGAGACAAAATCCTCCTTTCTCAGCCAAAGCACATTGAACATGGCCTAGAAGAACTAAAAATGACCAACTGCAATCCATCCTCCATTCCCCTGACCATAAATGAAAATCTCACTGCCTCCTCTGATGAAGACCATGAAGAGTTCAAATCTTTAAACATCAACTATCAATCTGCTGTCTTCCTAATGAACTATACAGGTTTTCTCACGCGACCTGGTCTGAGTCTTGCCGTTTCCAGCCTGGAGAGATTCTGAAAAAACCAGGCATTTATCACTGGAGCGAAGTCAAGCGCTGTTGGAAATACCTCAAGGCGACTAGAAATATCAAACTTACGCTTCAAATCTGGACCTCAAAATCTCAATTTGAGTGCTACAGTGACACTACCTGGAGTGACGACTTAGAAACTAGACAATCTCAATCCGGACACCTATCCCTTCTCTTTGGCTAACTCATCTTGTGGAGCAGTTATTGACAACAAAATGTCATGCATTCTACCACAGAGGCAGAACTGAATCCATTGGTTGATTCCTTCTTTGAAGCCATTTGGATGAAGAATCTAGTCGCCAAGCTTTGGAAAAAGGATCTTGAACCAAGTCTCAATTGCATCTACAACAAAGGGCTCAATGATAAACTCAAGAAGTTTGGTCACAACTCAAAGACAGGACACATTGACATCAAAAAAAAAGCCTGGCGTGAAGAACTAAAGCTCGGCAACCTGATTGTCAAACTTATCTCCTCTTCAGAAATGAAAGCCAACGGACTAACAAAGCCTCTGCCATCTCCCTCTCTGGCCAACCTTATAAATCTTATTGACCCCTTGCACAAGACAGTGTCTCCAGTCTTACCAGTCATGGGGGGTGTTAAATAATAAATTGTTGGGGGTTCTCATGCCAATTTCACCTCTCAATCTCATTTCACTGAAAGTTCTCACAATCGCACAACCACAACCTCTCAACACCACTACTGCCTCCATCAGTCACTGCCGGACGACTCCTTCCGCTCACAACAACTCTCTTCCCTTTTTCATTTTCTTTCCTTTTCTTTTCTTCTCACTTTCTTATCCTTTCTTCATGCTCTATCACCCGCAATATCTACAATCACAATCAATCTACCCACCACTCTGACACTCACATCATTGACCGCGCTCCAGTCAATATTCCTGGTAAGACTCATCAAAATCTTTCTCAAAACCATCAACTAATCGCAAACCATCTCTAACCCAATCTCAATCCATCACAAATAGAAACTCACCAGCGCCATCAGTCCCTTTTTCCTCAATCTCAACTCTCTCATACCAGTTTTCTCCCAACAGTTCCTACAGCTTGATGTTTGTTTCTTGATCTTCATTTTATCCTTTTCTTATCCATTTTCTCACACTTAATTCCTGATTCATATCTGCTCTTTTCTTAGCCCTCTTAAGTTCATTTCTTCTCCAAGCTCTTTGATATAATTCATATAGTTAAAAAGTTGTTGGTCTCATCTGAGTATTTGTTGATTTGTTGATGTTGAGCATCTCCAGTCCTTGATTAAGATTGATTTGACAAAAGTGAATCAAGAGAGTGGTTGCAAGGTTTGGAGATTGAAGTGTCTGCACAGGATGCTGAAGCAATTAGGTGACATGTGATAAGTAGATGATGGGTCAAGACAGTTCTCACACACAAGATACAACCACGTAATTCACTATAAGATATGAGTGGTAATGGAACAGAATAAGAAGGAAATGAGAGACAGGCAGTGAAACAAATAACACACCAACAATGTGCACACAACAACTGATAGTCCAGATATAATGACTGAGATTGAATTAGAGAAAATCTGTGTGTTAGAATTATGGCCAGCAATTAGATTAGGCAAATGAGCAGTATTTAAAGCAAAAGAAATGCTGGACACTTGGTGTCAATATTGTCTAATGGGGCTCTCACAATGGGGCAATATCTTGGATGAACTTGATTGGAATGATGAATGGATGGATGGAAAACAGCAGGGAGAAGAGCTCCTTAAGTACAAAAGATTGGCCTCTTGTGAGCCCATGATACAACAAGCCAAAAGGCAAATTTTCCGCCCCAAAAGAGCTCTACAGGCTCTACTGGCCTTGTTACTTGGTTTGGACTACATCAGCCCACATGGCATCAGTCCCTGTACCCTTACAACCAGCCTATTCCAGTTATTTCTGGTGTTTCCACCTCAATGGGGCTGAACCAGCCCCTTAAATGTTCAATCCACTTGGCTGGTTATCCTTTACAACCAGCCATGATGACCTTTATTGCCTTGTTTACGGGCTGGTTGCCTCATGCAGCCAGCCCCTGGCCCCTCAAATGGGCCAGGTGGGACCCAGGGCACACCTGGGTCCGGTCTCAGACTCACATGGGGGGGGTGTGACCAGCGGACATGCTGTCCCCCCCTCTTTCTCTCAAATCCCTGGTGGGGGCGGACAAATCCCCTCACCAGGGGCCCTGGGAGTCAATACCCCCAGGGTGTTGTCAAGTAAATTGGCCTGGGAGGTGATCAGGTCCCCCCAGGCACATCGCTCCTCCCCTTTGGTAAAGGAGGGGGAGAGCATCCCTGTCCTGCTTGTTTGCCTCAACCAATCAATGGTAGGGGGGTGATGAATTCCCCCCCACCTGCCGGTCGCTACCCTTGTGGCTGGCGCCGCCACCTCCTTGGGAAAGGGGGTGGTCAGGTCCCCCCTTCCCTGACCGACCGCACTGTAGCGGTCAGTCGCTGGCTGGTTCAACCCAGCCAGCTTGCCCCCATCCCCCTCGCAACAGCAAGCAAGGGGAGGGGGAGCAAGCCAGGGCCGCAAGCCCCGGCTCCGTGGCGCTTTTTGCCTAGCGCAACCAGCCGGGCCCGCGCGACAGCCCCGTGAAGGCCGTACCAAGAAACACAGGCGGCCCCAAACGGGCCGCAACGGGGGCAGCGGCCCCAAGCAGGCCGCGACACGGGCCACGACAGGGGCAGCGGCCCCAAGAAGGCCGCAACACGGGCGGCAAAAGGGGAAGCGGCCCCAAGCAGGCCGCAACACGGGCGGCAACAGGGGCAGCGGCCCCAAGCAGGCCGCAACACGGGCGGCAACAGGGGCAGCGGCCCCAAGCAGGCTGCAACACGGGCGGCAACAGGGGCAGCGGCCCCAAGCAGGCTGCAACATGGGCAGCGACAGGGGCAGCGTCCCCAAGCAGGCTGCAACACGGGAAGCAACAGGGGCGGCGGGCACAATGGGCCGCCCAAAACCCAAATTGTGAGAATTACATACTTTGGCGGGCCAGCCCATCTGGCCAAGTATGTCCATAATAAAGCTTGGGCCCTTTTATGCCCAAATAAGCCCATTTTGCTTGGGTGGCCCATCCACCCTGGCGGTCCCGTGAGGGCCCGTGTCCCAAAAGACCATAAAAACGTGTTTTGGCACCCAAATGCCCAAAACCAATAACACCCACATAGGCCCACGTGGCCCACGTGATGTCCAATGGGCTGTGGAGGCCCATTTTTGCATCCCATTTGGATTACACACTCCTATGCATATTACCTGAGTGCATCCGCATTTTAACAATGTGAGATAAAACAGAGAAGAATGAGATAGATTCTAACAATATATTCAAACATTGAATAAAATGAAAGTAACTGTGTAATCATGCTGAAACCCAATGCAAAAGCAAAGTATGGTATCATTCATAGTATCTTCAAACATTCACAAATTTAGCTGGATAATGTAGTACTAACTGAAACTTGGTTCTGCGTAAAGCCTTTGAGACCTGTTCCATCCACAAGCCAGCAGCCATTTGCACCACTGGCCAAGTATGAAATGGGGGTAGCTCTGCATATGATAGGAAAAACAAATAACCTTGTTGTACACCTGGAAGAAATTTTGGTGCATTGTGCTTGGATTGTATACAAAACAGGTGATCTATTGATTAATCTTCCTCATGAATGTATTGTAGTTGTTAGTCTATATTATTAAAAAAAGAATGTTGAGATTTCTTTGTTGGTTTAAGAAATTTAGTGTCAGCCAAAAGACATTTAAAATGTGTCCAAATGACTGCACAGATCATATGTCATGCTAGTATAGTGGTTAATCAGTAACCTCACCTTCCATTATCTGACGCCAAGGTCACTGATTCAATCCACCATGGATAAAAGAATGATTAATGATCTGTATTTTCGGAATTAGATCATAATTTTTATACTTTTTATATTATTTTATAAGTATGTTTTTATGAGTATGTTTTTATGAGTATTTATTATGGAATTAAAACCTTGATAATGTATATTATCAAGATGGGGATCCAATATAACTTTGAATTAAGTTATGAGGACTCAGATGCGTCCCAACTATTTATAAATAATTTACCAATAAGTTCCTTTCCTTTGGGGACAAGCAATAGTAATGAATTTAAGCTATACTCTCCCCTCTGTATAAACCAATCACATAATCTCAATACTATTCCCCTTGGGGATGTGATTATACTTTGATAAAATCTCCTGAGCCTTGAGAGCGTCAACTAAGAAGGCCCTGAGCTTAGTTGTAAAGCATATAACTTCTGGGGCATGCAAATAGGACCCTTTTACATTTAAAATCCCCCCCAATGAGTACTAGTACCCTAGTTCCCATTCGGCAGGATGTGATGGGGTTCTGAGCCCTTGAGGACGAAATCAGGGACAGGCCAACTCTCCCCTGATGATTCCTTGAGTCCCCTGTGGGCTCCTGTTACCTTAAAACAGGAGGGTCTTCACCCTAAAGCCCCTTCCTCACCAGTTATATATGATTATTTATTTGTAAAATAATACAACAAGAGTTAACAAGCCCACAAAACTTAGTCCCAAGAAGGGATTGACTGGGGCTATCAACCTTAGTATTATATTCAACTAAAAATCTTATTGGCAACTTCAATTTCGAGTGGAAGGTCCTAATTGGAGTAGTGAACCTTGTGTGTTACTAATATAAAGGGTGTGAGCTTATTTATAAGCAAAGCTCCTTTGATCTTCATTTATCTGGAGCCAGGCCCCTTACCTTTTATAAAGGTTTAGGGTGTGGCTTTTCCCTCACAATAACTTCTTATTGTTCGAGTCTGTGAGCTTTTAGCTTTTATTTGAATTGTTTGAGTCCAAAAATGACTTTAACGTTGGTTTTTGACTTGTTTTTCAGGTATAAGAATGGCCCAGTTTAGCAGTAGAGTTTGTATCCCTGACATTTAGTGGCAAAATGCAATTAGCACTATTAATGATGATGGCCCATCAGAACCAAAATTTGGTGACAAATTTTCAATCCCCAAAAAGGAATGGTTTCTTTGCAGTGGTTATTGGAAGTGGTTCCATATTATATATAAAAAAGAAAAAAATACTAGATATCCCATGGAATTTTACATGATCTCCTGTATGGGTGATTAGGTAAAATGAAAAGTGCAAGGATGGATGATGGTTTATATAGATGATGTCATCATGTATTCTGATTATTGGGATACTCATATGAATCAAATAAGATTAGTCCCCCAAACTATCCCCAAAGCAGGATTGAAAGTCTCCATCAATAAATGTAACTTTGGATATGGATAACTGAAAGCTCTGGGACATATAGTCTCTGGTCTAACTCTAGCTGCTGACCAGAATAGGAAAGCTGCTGTAATGAACAGACCCATGCCTCAGAATAAAACAGATTTGCTATAATTTATTAGTTTTTGCAGTTACTACAGAAAATACATCCCAACTCACAATTGTCACAGAAAAATGGCCGCCACCTTTATGCTGGTGGCATTTCTGTATCCCATTGATACCTCAGGGTTATGTGATGCTGTATCTCATCATTAACTTTCAGCAGGTGGTGAAATAATGTGACTAGAGATCATCATTTGCTGAATTTCTGGCACATCAGTTCATAATATATTATCAAGGGAAAGCTAGATGTGAGCAAATCTGTTGCTTCACAAGCAGTCCAAACATCATCCAAAAATTACTGCAGTTGGTGTTTGGGAATTTGTTCAAAGTGAAATTCAAAAATTCCAGAAGAGGCTGATTGTTTCCAGACTTGAATTTTCATTAACTGGTCTAATACTGGGTAAGTCTTCTTATTCACTGCCCAAAATTAAATGCATAAAAATGTATTTAGGATAACACTAACACACCATGCTCATAAACTGTAAAAGTCCTTCCTTATATAAATCAGAATTCATGGCTTTTCTTCTGTTGGTTTCCTATTCAATAAAATATATTGGTGTGATTTTATGTTTTATACTTCTACTTTCCATCAGGGAAAATACAGAAATCCAAGCCAAAATTGTTTGTTCAAATTGGAAGAAATAAAGAATATTTGAAATGGAAGATGGAAAAAGACCAAAGAGAGGAAAGAAAGGAAAAAGAACCAAGGAAGGGCAAAAAAATTCAATATCCTTACTTAGATATGTTGATCACCATCCCTGGTCTACACAAAAGGGCTTTTGTTTTTTGAGGGAAAATGTTGACACCAAGGCAAGAGGAAGGCTTTTTCTTGCATTTTAGCCAAGCAAGAGTAGGTGAAATTTATAAAAATCAAAAAATGCATTCAACTAGTTCTGGCCTGAGCAGGAAAAAAATAAAGAAATGAACTTGTGTGGGAATAGGGCTAGTCAACAAGGCATGCAATCAACAAACTCAGATGTGTTGAATACCAGCCCTGGTTACAAAACAAAGTGTCACTCAATCACAAATTGATTTATGAAAATTAAGCCATGAGATGAGCTTTACCATAGGAAAAAGGTCAAATTAGGGGATATCAGAGTTAAGAAAACCTGCCATTTTTAAATGATGGGTTTTCACCCAAATCTACCATTTCAAACCCACCATTAAAAATCAAGAAAAAACCACTTTTCACATCATACCTGTCAGATTTACCAGAAAATGAATGGGTTTTTTAAAATAAAGGATTTAAAGGGTTTCACCAATTCAACCCATAATTCCACATCATCACCCCTGGTTTCAACCTCCAACCTTGGAAAAATTCTGCCTCCAACCTCATCCAAAAATAAAACTTGATTCTTTGATCTTCATCTCTTCATGGCTATTCTCATCACTCCATCAATATCCTAATCAATTCATCACTCTCATCACTTTATCAATTTCATCACATCCTAACTATCAATCACTTCCAGCACATAATACAATGGCATGCATTCAGACAGTCAATGCTTCTGTGTTCATCATGCTGAGTGAATTGCAGTATTTTTCCATCTGGTACAAGTCAGAGACAATGTTTCACAAAGTATCCACTTGTGGATTGCTTTTGGGGGCCTTCAAACTGTGGTATTTAAGAATGAAGTAGGGCTGAAAACTGAAGTTTGTGACAGAATTAACCAGCATGTGAGGGCACATGCATGGTAAGACAACATGATTGGATGCAATATTGTCCTGCAGTGTCACAAATTATGTTGGCTCATCACATTCTTTGCAAAATGTCTTCTGGAACAGTTGAAATTTTTGTTACTTTTAGATGTAGAATTAACATTTGAGTTTGGTTGCCTGTGTCTCTTTCCTAATACAAGAGGATTTGATGCATTTTTGTTTCTCCTTGGAATCCCCTGAAACTCCAAGCTCATCACAACTAAAATTAATGTTTCAGGATGACACCCAGGAATCACATAATGAATCAAAAACCAAAAGAAAAATAATGCAGAATCAAAAGCTCAATTCTTAATTTTATTGTCAAAAGATATTGAGGAATAAAGTTTAAATCCCATACCCATTTTTACCAGACATTCCTTCATTCAATTACATCAAGATTAATATCTAAACAATAGATATCTAAAAACAATGAATAACCTCTTTGTTTAAAAAAGAAAAAAAGGGTACTTACCAAAGGAGTGGTGGCTGTGGTGAATGAGTGGATGAGGTGGGTGGTGGTGGGTGTTGGTGGCTGGTGGTGGGTTTTGGTGGGTGGTGGTGGGTGTTGGTGGGTGTTGGTGCATGGTGGTGGGTGTTGGTGGGTGTTGGTTCGTGTTGGTGAGTGTTGGTGGGTGTTGGTGGGTGGTGTTGGATGGGTGAAGTGGTTTGCCTCATAGTAGGGCAGGACCCCAAGTTGGAGCTGATAGACCCCAAGGGTGGTCCAGGTTACTATGGGGGGGGGGGGGGGGGGGGGTTAGCCTGGATGACATGCATGCCCCCCAGTGGGTGTTGGTGGGTGTTGGTGGGTGGTGGTGGGTGTTGGTGGGTGTTGGTGGGTGTTGGTGGGTGGTGGTGGGTGGTGGTGGGTGGTGGTGGGTGTTGGTGGGTGTTGGTGGGTGTTGGTGGGTGTTGGTGGGTGTTGGTGGATGGTGGTGGATGTTGGTGGATGGGTGAGGTGGTTTGCCTCATAGTAGGGCAGGACCCCGAATTGGAGCTGATAGACCCCAAGTGTGGTCCAGGCTACTATGGGGGGGGGGGTTAGCCTGGAGGACATGCATGCCCCCCACCCTTTTTGAAAAACAGGTGGGGAGGTGATTTGAAATCCCCCCCACCAAGCCACTGCCTCTCCTCTGACTTGCTCACTAGGTAGGGAGGGTATTTTAAATCCCCCCCCACCAAGCCCCTCCCTCCCCCCTTGTTTGCTCACTAGGTGGGGAGGGGATTTGAAATCCCCCCCACCAAGCTCCTCCCTCCCCCCTTGTTTGCACACTAGGTGCGGAGAGGATTTGAAATCCCCCCACCAAGCCCCTCCCTCCCCCCTTGTTTGCTTGCTTGGTGGGGGGGTGATGAAATCCCCCCACCAAGCCGCCCCCCCTTTGCCGCTTGCTTGCTGGGTGGGGGGGTGATGAAGTGCCCCCCACCATGAGCCAGTGGCTTGCCCCCCCTCACTTGCTTTCTGGGCGGGGGGGGGGAGGAAGTCCCCCCCACCACAAGCCCCACCAGCTTGCTCCCCCCTTGCTTGCTCACTGGGTGGGGGGGGGGGGGGGTGATGAAGTCCCCCCCATTGCAAGCAGGTGGCTTGCTCCCCCCTTGCCCCCCACTGCAAGCCCCACCGGCTTGCTTGCCGGGCGGGGGGTGATGAGGTCCCCCCCAGCGCAAGCCCCACTGGCTTGCTTGCTGGGTGGGGGGGGTGATGAGGTCCCCCCACTGCAAGCCCCACTGGCTTGCTCCCCCCTTGCTTGCTTGCTGGGCAGGGGGGTTATGAGGTCCCCCCCACTGCAAGCCCCACTGGATCCTCCGCCCTTGTTTGCTTGCCGTGCAGGGGGGATGATGAGGTCCCCACCACGGCAAGCCCCACTGGCTCCTCCCCCCTTCCTTGCTTGCTGGGGGGGGGGGGGGGGGGGGGGAGGGTGATGAGGTCCCCCCCCCACCGCAAGCCCCACTGGCTTTCTTGCCCCTTGCTTGCTCTCCGGGCGGGGGAGGGGGGTGATGAGGTCCCCCCCACTGCAAGCCCAACAGGCTCCTCCCCCCTTGCTTTCTTTCTGGGTGGGGAGAAATGAGGTCCCCCCAAAATGTTATTTATTTCTGTCTGCTTACTGGACTTTTCAAGCTTTTGGTGCATTGGAAAATAATTTTCCCTCTAATCCATCCACCATTTTCTGTTCAAAATTCCTGCATTTTTCAAGCCCTTGAAAAAATATTGAACTTGCTTCCCAATTGTCTCAGCTGTGTTCCAAATTGGAGCCGTTAATGAATCATTGTTAAGCTGCAGTTTTAGAATATATGACTAACCAGTCATCACACTTGAATCCTTAGACAATCTATATTGATGGTCCCAGCGGTACAGGGAAGACTTTCCTGTTAAGTGCAGTCATTCAATATTTATTTATTCAATATAAAAGACTAATGGTTTTTTCATCAACTGGTGTTTCTGCATTGTTATTGGAAGGAGGCAAGAAAGTGCACTCTGGCCTTGGTATACCTCTTGATGTGGTTGCGTCCACAACATGTTCCTGGAAATTGTTCTCTAAGCTGGGGAGTTGCCATTTGGCCATTGAGGCAATAATTTGGGATGAGATATCTGTTCAAAACCAATTTGCTGTTGAGGCCTTGGAACAAAGCTGACACAACTTAAGAAACAACAACTTACCATTTGGTGGAATCAGTGTTATCTTTTCTGGTGATTTTTGACAAACTCTTCCAATAGTACCAAAAGGCAATATGTACAATCAAAGTCAAGCATGTATGAAAAGTTCATCTCTGTGGTTGCAGGTTAAAAAATTTTATTTATGCAACAACATGAGGTTAACACTTAGCAATCCTAATAATGTTGAATTATCAAATCAAGCTTGCTGGTTGTTGAACATTGTTGAAGGAAAATTGCAACAACTCAATTGTGCTAATGTTGAACTTTTGCATTGCCATGTCATCAATTGAAATAATGATCAGTTTCTATTGAAAAATGTTTTTGCACGCATTTATGACAACCTCTGATCTATTGTGCCTCAAATGAATGTCCTCCAAATCCAAAATTTGACCTTGAGTAATCCAATTTCACTTCTCAGGGTAAAATTATTGTAACTGGGGTCCAGTATTGAAAAATATTGGACAATCACTCTTTTGAAATGTTTGATTATGAATTATCATGCAAATCAAAATTGGAAAAATTTCAGAATCAATTCATAAAAAAAACAAAATCTTACCTCAGGATCTCCCCTTAAAAAGTAGACCAAGCAGTGGGCTGAATTTTTATTCATACATTAATTATACATTATTCCCAAGACCAACAAGGTTCAAGATCAAAGATTCAAAAGAAAAATTTTAATTTCTATGCAAATAATAATTATGATCAGCAATATGGAGTAGTTTATTTTTTTTAGCTTTGGTATAATGTAGTGTACCATCCTGAATGCTTCCACAAGTGTTAAGGGTTCTAAAATTGATTTGTAAAGACATGGCAAGATGGGTATACAAAAAACTTTCTACAGGAGGAAGTTTACAGTGCCAATACTTTTTGTATTTCCAGAGTAACTTAAAAATTCCTTTTTGAGTAGATAAATTGATCCCAAACCCATAGTAAGGTATTAAAAAATGCCCATCTTGAACATTGTAGCCCTTGGAGGGAGTAGAAAGTGATTCACATGCTTTCTTCTGTGGTATGAATAAAGCAAAAGAAAAGTTGGATATATCATTTTTGTCAATATGGGGCAAATTGCAGAAGCCATCAGAGGTAAAGGTGAGGTGAGGTGAACAGGAGCTGGTTCCAAGAGGATCATCAAATGATAAATTGGAGAAGGATGGGATGTGATACTTTTGCATGATGGTTTGGTTTTTCTGAAATGGAACATGTGCCATATTTCTGAAGAATCCTCTAAGTATACTAGAAGCCCTTTCAGAGTAAGAAATAAGTTCATCATAATGGCATTTGGAAGTAGCAGTCTTTAGGTCCTTGATTTATTGGCAAATCATTTCAGCTGTTACAATGGCCTTTCTCAATCCAATCTCCCACATTTTACCTGCCCATGATCTAGATGATGAGCCCACAGGGTTTACAAATTTCTTGCATTGGTGCAGGAACCAAGCAATAAAGTCAATATCATCATACTATTGAGGTGATAGGTCCTGGATTGGGATAAATTGGATATACACAATAATATCATTCTTTTCTTTATCCATCAGGAACACTTTACCATGATCAACCAGTTGAAAGTTTGATTCAACAAAGGCATGTGCCT
Source organism: Puccinia polysora (assembly GCA_025617555.3). Lineage (NCBI taxonomy): Eukaryota > Fungi > Basidiomycota > Pucciniomycetes > Pucciniales > Pucciniaceae > Puccinia > Puccinia polysora. The sequence goes on from CM062639.1 coordinate 5,911,973, forward strand.
ATTGGAACTCTTCATTTGTTGGCTTTCATGGATCCTAAAGATCAATCTGGAGATAGAGCTTGCATTTGTTGTAGGATCTGTACCTCCATGGAATTTTGGGTTGCTGTGCCTTTTCCTTGTTACCTCTAATTTTTTGGGTAAAGAGAAGATCCCTCTTCAATTTTTACTGAGCCTTTTTTCCACCAGAAATCTTATGATTGGAAGATGATTTTGTCCTAGTGAATGGTGAAATTGACAAAATTAATAGTTGAATGGTATGCAGTTCATATTCACCAGGGGACATATCTGTAGCATATCAAATCATAGAATTTCCAAAAGAAAAGTACAGTTAACAATTGGGGAGGGATTGGAAAATATCAGCTTGGTGAATTAACATAAATGATAATAACAAGGAAAAAACTATACACTTGGGTCTTGTTCCTGGCCATGAAAATATTGATTAGTATGGTAGCAATTCACAGGGGAGAGGACTTGGTATGCTTCAGGGAAAAGATGATTATCTTTACATGGATGGAAAAGATGTCATTTGTGGATTGGGTTAACAAACCTGAAGGTGGGATTTCCTGTGTAGGAGCTGTGGATGGAATTGTGAGTGGATTAATAAATAGATGGGAAAAATATGTGAAGCTGACTCAGGGGGTATTGGGGAATGGAGAAAAGGGGAAAAATCTGAGAGAAGGGAGGGATATTTATAGCCATTCACAGGAATACTTGTTTCATTTTTCTTGCTGAAACCCACCAAACAAGAAAAGCTGCAGACCATTTGTACATGATGCAACATGCAGATCCATGGTTATTTGTGTGTCATGCTGGTGTGATGAATTTGGCTTGAATTATCTGGGGATAGAAATGTGCATAGTTAAGCCTTTCTGACTTGCTGCCTTGGCTGAAAAATAATCTAGCACATGGATGGTGAATCTGTTTGGAGGCATTAAGATGTGGGCAAATTGCACTGAACCATTTTTAATTCCTAATGGATGGTGAACATTAAAATTCTCTATTGATGGCATGCATTTGAATTCAATGTAAGAAAATTTAGCTGAAAAAATTCAAATTCCATCATGTTTGCCAACCATTGCAACTATTTATGTATGATGAGAAATGCTTCTCATGACAGACTTTACCCATTAGAAGGCATCATGGACGGTGAACAATGTTCTGCTTAATGGTCCCCAACCACCGCAGCTCTTTATGGATGGTTAAAATTGATTCTCATGACAGACTGAAACCATTAGAAGGCCTCATGGATGGCAACCAATGTTTTTCTTAATGGTTGCCAACCATTGCAACTGTGGATGGTGAAAATTGATTCTCATGACCAACTGTGACCATTAGAATGCCTCATGGATGGCAAGCAATTTTCTTCTTAATGTTTTCCAACCATTGCAGGTTTTTATGGATGGCAGCAATTGCTTCTCATGATCAACTGTGACCATTAGAATGACCCATGGATGATGACCAATGTTCTTCTTAATGGTTGCCAACCACTGAATCCATTTATGGATGGTTACAATTGCTTTTCATGACAGACTGCAACCATTATAAGGCCTCATGGATTGCAACCAATTTTCTTCTTAATGGTCACCAACCATTGAAACTCTTTATGGATGGTTCAAATTGCTTCTCATGACAGATTGAAACCATTAGAAGGCCTCATGGATGGAAACTAATGTTCTTCTTAATGGTTTCCAACCATGGAAACTCTTTATGGATGGTGAAAATTGATTCTCATGAAAACTGTGACCATTAAAATGCCTCATGGATGGCAAGCAATGTTCTTCTTAGTGGTTTCCAACCATTGCAGTTTTTTATTGATGGGAGAAATTGCTTCTCATGACCAACTGTGACCATTAGAATTACTCATGGATGGTAACCAATGTTCTTGTTAATGGTTTCCAACCACTGCAACTCTTCATGGATGGTTACAATTTCTTCTCATGACAGAATGCAACTATTAGAAGGCCTCATGGATGGAAACCAATTTTCTTCTTAATGGTCCCGGACCATTCCAGTTTTTTATGGATGGCAGAAATTGATTCTCATGACCAACTGTGATCATTAGGATGCCTCATGGATGGTGACCAATGTTTTTCTTTATGGTGGCAAACCATTGCAACTATTTATGGATTATTAAAATTGCTTCTCATGGTGGACTGTGACCATTTGAATGCTTCATGGAAAGTGAGCAATGTTGTTCTTAATGGTCACCAAACATTGCAATTCTTCATGGATGGATACAATTGCTTCTCATGATGGACTTCAACCAACAGAATTCCTCATGGACAGGGACCAATGTTATTAATGGTTGCCAAGCATTTATTCTCCTGCCAGTTTCATGTCCAGGAAAAGAGTTTCACACACAATTTCACACAGTGTAAAATCTTATCTACACATATGGGAGTATTGGTGAAAGGCATGATGTGAATTGGGAGCAAAAATTACTCATGGCATAGTGGAAAAAATGTACTTCTCAAGAATTGTGATTCAAGATTAATGTAAAGGATAGTGAGGAATGAAGACAACAAACGTATGAGTGAGATTGGGAAGAAGGAGATGAGAAGCTAAGGGAGAGGGGATTTAGGTGTCATCCTTCAGGGATTGGAACACTTCCCTCCAATACCTAGTGGTGAGAATAGTCAACCTGAATATGATATGCGCACAATTTTTGGAATCAGCAGACTGTAAGGTTGGTAGGTATATTTTCAGGAAAAAAAGACTTACTGGGAAAGTTGCTCCTTGGGTTTCTGAATCTGAAGGATAGATGGAAAATTCAGTGAGGTGAATATGATGAGTGGGGTATGAGGACATTACCTTTTGAAAATTCTCCTCAATGGTATTAGGTGCAATGAGGCAATAAACCTGTACCAGCCTTTTTTGACCAATTCAATGCAGCCAATAAACTTCCTGTGCCTGGGTTGTTTGGTTCCAGCGGGGTTCCTATGTTGATCAAATAAATGTAGGCTAAGTAAATGCGAAACTTCTAGAAAGTATTGGGTGCTTACCATGATGAATACAACATTGGCTGATGTGATGTTTATTACAACACCAGCCATGCCAGTGATATACACCATTGTTGATCAAACTATATACAGTTCTGGAAATGAGTGTCATATGACGTCATTAAATTCAGCGTTATGCAAATTCTAAATGTGGAAGTATGCATAATGATTGGAGGGTTAACATCTCACTTGCATCAATTGTGGTAAATGGTCTGCAACAGATCAATTTTAGAGTGTCTGAAATGGACTTGTGTGCTGGGTGGCAAGCTTGAAGCTCCATTTTTGACAGATCTACATGGGATAAATGGGAAGGATTCTAGTGAAGGAACCAAAAATGGAGGTGTATGCTGGGTGGCCAGCGTACAACTCCTGAAGAGATCATGGTGCATAAGACATAATGAGGCTGTGCAATTGGGTTGCCAAGGTCCAGCTCCACTTTTAAATTCTCCATGAGGGTGTGGGAATAAAACAAGCTGTGTATCAAAGCTCTATTGATATGCCCACACCCTTGTGAAGGAACCCAAAATGAATTTGTACGCTGGGAGGCCAGCATAAAACTCCTGAAAGGATAATGGTGCATAGGGCATAATGAGGTTGCGCAATCCAGTGGCAAAGGTCCAGCTAGGCTTTTGAGTGCTCCACAAGGGTGTGGGAATTAAATAATCTGTGGATCAAAACTGGCTTGATATGCCCGCACCCTCATGAAGGAACACAAAATGGAGTTGTATGCTGGGCCGCCAGCGTACAACTCTTTAAAGGATCATGGTGCATAGGAAATAATGAGTTTGTGCAATCCCATGGCCAAGGTCCAGCTCCACTTGGCTCACATTTTTCTGCTTTCCCTCAAAGTACAGCTCCAAATGGGCCCACCCAGTTTTGGCTGTAAGGCATGCGCATTTCCTGGCTGAGCAGCCAGGAAACTCCAAGTGGGCTTTCCCACGGGGGCTCAACTGCATTTTTTTGGCTTGTGCAAGGGTTTGGCCATTGGTCAAGGGACACCTGTTTTGAAGCTTCATTTTTTTGCACCTCCTTGGGGGGTTGGCATAGATATTATGCATGTTGTGTTCTCAAGCTGCTTGCACAGAATTTCAATTGAAACTGTAGGGTGCAGGAATCTTGGTGAAACACAAATTTCAAGCTTGCCAATGATTAGCAACCATTGGGGCAAGCTAATGGTTGACAAGCGTTGAGGAGGGCTGATTGTTGGGGACCATTGGGTCAAGCTAATGGTTGGCAACCATTGGGGAAAGCTAATGGTTGGTGACCATTGGGGAAAGCTCATGGTTGGAAACCATTGGGGCAAGATAATGGTTGGCAACCATTGGGGAAAGATAATGGTAGGCAACCATTGGGGCACGCTAATGGTTGGTGACCATTGGGGCAAGCTAATGGTTGGCAATCATTGATGCAAACTAATTTTAGGCAACCATTGGGGAAAGCTAATGGTTTACAAGCGTTGGGGAGGGCTAATGGTTGGGGATCATTGGGTCAAGCTAATGTTTGGAGACCATTGGGGCAAGCTAATGGTTGGCAATCATTCGGGAAAGCTAATGGTTGGTGACCATTGGGGCAAGCCAATGGCCGCAATCATTGGGGAAAGCTAATGGTTGGCAACCATTGGGGCAAGCTAATGGTTGGCAACCATAGGCATGAGCTAATGGAGATTGAACATCAGGCCAAGCTCAGCCTCAACTAATTAACAGAAACCAAGAGGCTAAGGTAATGGACAGCAACCATTGAGAGTCATTCAATCCTCAATGCATAAATGCAAAAGAGGTGGTTTATTAGATGTGGGTTAATATTTCACCCAATTGATGAATCAATACCTCCCTCCATCCATGCATCCCTCCATCATTAGATCAATCCATCCATCCATCCATCCATCCATCCATCCATCCATCCATCCATCCATCCATCCATCCATCCATCCATCCATCCATCCATCCATCCATCCATCCATCCATCCATCCATCCATCCATCCATCCATCCATCCATCCATCCATCCATCCATCCATCCATCCATCCATCCATCCATCCATCCATCCATCCATCCATCCATCCATCCATCCATCCATCCATAACATTACCACAAGAATTGTCCACTATTTCTACATCACCTGTACACAGCAAACCCCCAAGCTCAATCCCATCTGCCCAGCCCACTGAGTCCACTGGAGATCAACCAACTGCTGATCCAGTACACACCAAACCCTCACCCTCAATTCTGTCTGCCCAGCCCACTGAGCCCACTGGAGATCACAAAACTGCTGATTGCTCAGCAATCATCACCCCAGACTGTGATTTCTCTTTTCACTTTTTCATGTTTGCCTCACTTACTGACCGGACCTTCCTTAGCCTCTCTTCCACCACACCCACCATGGGTTGAAGTTGTTGGCATTTAATCATCATCAAGCTTCCATGCTGCACCCCCACCCACACCCCCAACCCAGACTGGTGGTTTGATGAGCACACAGGAAGCCTTGGTTGTCTCAAAGTCTAAATTCCTTTCTAATAGCAAGCGGCAAATGGGAAAGCTCCTTAAAATGACTAAAAAAATCACTGCCACAATCAGTGCAAGACATGGCAGTCAAGGCCTGTAAGGGTCTTCAAGATGCAATGGCCTGTGATTTGAAAACTTGAATGCTAGTCTAATCCCTGGCTGATACCCATAGTGTCCTTCACCAGTGGTTGAAAACAGTGATGACCTCCCTCCCAAGGAGGAGGTTCAGATTGGGTTGGGGAAACTTCTTGCCAAAAGAAAGGCTGCAACTGCCTCTACCAATCCCAAAAAGAAGCGGCATCAATCTTTGGCTTTGATTTAAAGTGATGAAGATGAAAGCACCTCAGGCCCCACTACTCCCCCACCCAAGCAGCTCCAAATGAAGTGCCCTACAAAGAATCTCAACATCCACTCTTTACCCCTGAAGTCCCAGCAGAGCAGGCCTCCATCACCTCTCCCCTTGAACCCAATGCTACACAGGTGGTACCAGCCTCCCAACCCACCAAGGGGGCTATTCCCTCTGCAGCCATTGATCCTGCAAATGACCCTGGTAAGTCACTTCCATCATCTCCATCCAAATCCCTTCCTTGATAGCCAATCACTGTAGCTCCCTCCGTAGATTTGCCTAAATTTTTCAAAAGAATACCAGGCTGAACTCCAGGAAGCCATTCAACCCTTTGAAAATGGCATCATTGACTCAAATTGCTACAAGAGCGGTGTTGAATCAGCAGTGCACCTCTTTGGATTACGTGCAAAATACCACAAAGAATGGGGATCTTACATTCAATTGATATCTCACACAATTCAATTCAACATCATCAGTGCTGGTATTAAGGAATGGATCAGTCAATTGGCTAGAAGTGGTAATTTTGATTCCACTTGGATCTTTTCCCCTCACAGTAGCTAACCTCTCCTCATTCCTACAGATGAAAATCTCTTCCCACCTTGCACATCTGAGCCATATTGCATGCCAGATGTATTTTCTCTGCCTCTTCTACCTGGGTCACCACCCCAACCAGCCACAACCATAGGTTCTAAGCTTCAAAATCTCTGGATCCACCATACTCACTCTCCAGATTTTTCACAGGTTAGATGGGCACAAGTATGGTTCCAATCCATTCTCCTGGTCTCAAGAGAACTCACCCAGCTACCAGCATTTATCCAACCACCAGATACTGAAGATGAGGCAAGTCGTGATATCTCAATCATCAAGTATTTTGCTGCTTTTCTTGACTCACATGAAGACATGGCTTGGATTGAAGGACAGCCAGTTTACAGCCCTAGTCACAAATATTTCTTCAACTCCCTGGACAAATTGGTTGACAAAATCTACCACCTGCTCATTGAATTTGCTCTCCTACAGACAAAACTTTGGTGTCCTTGGGTCCAGGGATAATACCAAAAAGTAAAACATTCTCTACCTTGTAATTTTTGGCTAGTGGAATGTTGAGACAGATCAAGATCAATTCTCGCACCAAGATTGATTTGTGCCCAAACTTATTTCCAAATGGGTTGAACCTGTTGAAGTTAAACCTGCTAACATAATGTATCACCACAGTACGGAGGCTGTGCAGTTGAACCTAGACCAGTAATAACAAACCACCCTGGCAGCCACAAGCGTCTGTAGCCTAGTTGATAAAGGCAGCACTCTAGTATGTGTCTTAGTCTATCTGAAGTTTTGGGTTCAACTCCTACAGACACATCTTCATTTTCACAGTCTCAACAGAACCAATCCACGTAGAGACTGAAGACAAGGTGCCCTGGTTTTTGGGTAAATTTCCTCTTCTTGTCTGCGCCTCCAACAAAGTTTCACCAAACTGAGCCATCCCAAACATCATTCATCAAATTTCCATTGAGTTTTTGATGATTAAGATTGCTTTCAATGAGCTTTTAAAACTCTGCAAGCCATAATTTTCTACCAAGCCAGGCCTTCAAGATTTGATAATGAAATTTTTCAGCTTGTTTGATGGGTCTGTTATGTTTCCCACTGGTCTTCATCAGCAATTCTGTATCACAGTAAATTCCCTGCTCATTACCAGTTTGGCGCACAAAGATTTTGCTAGTGGAATAGAACTTGGAAGTACATCTCTTGAAAATTGATTCTTGGTTTTTGGATTTGTCTGGGATTGGATACAGCTTGAAGCATTCCGTAAAGCATATCCTTTTTCCCAGGTTGAGCTCAAAACCTAGCCTTTGAATTAGAGTGACTTTGCTTTGAGATATTGCCTTCATGATGTTATTTGAATCAAAATTGAATTCCCTCCCCAGATTCTTTATTTTCTCCTGCTCTTTCTTCCATTAATCTGTGATTTCCAAGTCACTAAGTTGATTAACAACGCACAGTTTTGCAGCTTGGAGAAGCACAAGCAGAATGTGCCTTGGGACTATACAAAAATAGTTATACTTAATTTCTTGATTATTGAACCAGCGCCCTCCCTGGTGAAGTGGAATCTGAATCTTCTCTTTTCTTTCATTTCTTTCAGGATTGTCTTAAACATGAAAATCATTATAGCAGGAAAATAAGAAGATGAGCACGTAAATGTACAGTGTTAAATATTTTCCCATCCCTCCTCTCCACTTACATGACTGCTCCCTTGTAATGGCAATATATCTGTTGTGACTTGCAGGGCCTGATTGAGTATGCTTATAGCCACCCGATTTTTCTTGAAGGCAGAGGGAGAAAAAGCCATTCCTATCTTTTTGTTTCCATCTTCATCTTCATATGTGCCCTTGCCACGTTTGAATTCCAGACATTGGCATATCTTCCATTTGGCTGTCTTCATATCAATTGATGGATGGATGGATGGATGGATGGATGGATGGATGGATGGATGGATGGATGAATGGATGGATGGATGGATGGATGGATGGATGGATTGATGGATGGATGGATGGATTGATGGATGGTGTAAGACTCCAAATGGTGCTAAGCCGTGGCAGTTCTGTGGAGGGGAAAGGTGCTGTTTAGGCTGCCCTCCTAGGAGTTACAATAATATTTAAATGTAACCGGAATCAAGGTCCAGAATCTTATGGATGAGAAATCAAAGTAAGGGAAGAGGATAAGAGTTGTTGGTAGCAATGGAAACAGCACTATCTGAGGCAAGATGGTGCAGGTAAAGACTTGAAAAAATAAGTCAAGGTTTTGTTCAGAGTTCAATGGAACAAGGCAGTTGTAAGTAACAACACCCACAAGCTAATAACTCTGGTTGTCAGCAGCTGATTAGGAAAGATCAACTCAATCCCAACCAACCTCCAGGTTCTCAATGAACCTGCCCAACTCTCCGCAATCAAGCGCTTGAAGGGTACCAGATAACTGTGGGAGGCTGAAAAAAACAAAAGCAATTTGTTTATGAAGCTCTAGAAGCAAATCAATAACGAATTTGAGCAAGAATATCCCAACACTTCTCAAGGGACTCAAGAATAGCATGGCGAAATTCAACCTTAAAGAAGAAGGGAGGTATAACACTCCAGGTTTTAAGCTTAATAAAACCTCTTCAATCAAACGTGATTGGCTCCAGAAAGATGATCAAGGAGAGATCAAGACCAGTATGGTCGGAAAAAGGGATCAGAGTGGTATAACACACTCAAGAATTCAGACAGACAGGAATTCTTCTTCAACCAGCAAGGCTATTGGTTGGTGATAAGGATCAAGGTCACAAGGGACAGAGTTTGAGTATGGAGGCTCAAAGGATCAAGGGGGCAATCATGGATATACCCGGATAAATGGCTCAGATAGGTGGGGAAGGATGCCCACAGATAAATTGATTACTGATGATGGTCTGATAGGATGCTGGGATCCTCTGATGATCTGATGATGGGCCAAAAGGCAGGGGAGAGCCCCTCCTTTTATATACATGAGGCCCTGTATACTATGTACAAGTGATACTACACATAGGTGAGGGAAAAAATGAAAACAAAAAAAAAAAAAAAATTACATGAGAGGAAAAAAAAGAAATGTCGCCCGCGTTGAGAATGACCGCGGGCAACCAGATGGACACCCGCGACAGCGGTCGCGGGTGTCGACAACGGTTTTCATCGCCTGATCGGCGGCAACAACAGGGTGAAAGTTCCGACGGCTGCGAGCAGTCGCTCGCGGTCGTCGGTCAGATTGGATGATGGGCGTAGGATGGAGTTTGCTGCTGGTGATGATAGGGATCGGGATCGTTGGATGAGGTGATGGTTGATAATTGATTGAGTGGTGATGGTGATCGGTGACTACTAGATGGGCTCAGGTTGGATTCAAGGGATAATAGTCTTGAACCAATCGATCGAAGAGATAAATTTGTTGATCAAAAATGAGTCGGGGCTACGGCGGGATAATGAGGGGCGATCTTGATGGTTGATTGATGGTTGAGGAAGATGGATCAAATAGGCTTGTTGGAAAGCGGATCGTCAAAGTAGTTGAGGAAGATGAGATACCATAGCCGTAGCCGGTTTGGAGATCCGTAGATGTGATAGTGAAGCGCTTGAGAGACTCGGGCCAAGCTGGCAAGGTTGATTGGATCGGATTTGAGGAGGATCCGTTGGAGAATCTCGGGTGGTAATTTATCCAACATGGACGCAGGGCAGAGGGAAACTTGGACAAACAAAGGCAAGCTGCCACGGTTGGGAACCAATGGTTGAGTGATGATAATGGATTGAAGAAGTGAATCATGATCTATCATTCATCTTGGTTTGATCAACCAATTAGCCCAACAAGTTGGCAATCTTCCAATTGCCAGAGCATCGTGTTCTAGTGTCTATGAGTTACCAACCAATCTTTATATCCAACACCTCATTCGCGGGTTAGGGGTGAGAGCGAGAGTGGGAGTGGGAGGTGGAGAAGGGATTGTCAAAGGTGGTTCGACAATCGCTCGCGTTGCCAAAAGTCAGGACTGCAAGCGCGACAAGTGGGAGTTGAACATAGGAGGGGGGTATTGAAGCGGAGAGACAGGCAAGAGGCCTGTCCTAGACCGCTAGGACAGGGAGAGGTTGAGAGATGGGGGGGAAATGAGGGTACCCATAGGGGTACAACCGACAAAGATATTTTTTTTTTGTGGTGTCCCGGATTGGTCACCACAATGGGTGGATGGATGGATGGATTTATCAAATGATGGAGGGATTCACCAATTAGGTTCTGGGTGAACTAACCACCCATATCTTTTATACTACCTTGTATGCATATATGCATTGAGGAGTGACTCACTATCAATGGTCACCATCCATTACCTTAGCCTCATGATTGTTTTCCATTAGCTTAGGCTGAGCTTTCCCCAAAGGTTGGCAACCATGAGCTTGCCCCAATGGTCACCAACCATTAGCTTGCCCCAATGGTTGCCAACCATTAGGTTTCCCCAATTGTTGCTGAACATGTGCCTGCTGCAATGGTGGCTGTCCATTGGCAAAATTCCACCTTTTTTAACATTCAAGTCATCATCACCCTGTGCTTTTCAATTATTAAATTCTGACCCTGCTCTCCTACTTTTGATAATCATGCAGTGTAAACAACAACAAAAAACCATCATGGTACAATACCTCTTGGATGGAGCCCCATAAAAAAACCCCAGACTCTTCAATCCAGCTGTTTCCAGAAGCGTCCCTGGATCCAACTCCCACTTCTCTCAATGTCTCTCATCCTACTGTAGAGTTGTGATGAATATCACCAAGTCAAAGGATAATCATTTGCAACAAATCCACAATTCCATACAAAAATCCCAGATTCAATCACTGCCATCATCTTTCATTCATCAACAGATTCACTCCACTAACTTGCTAGTCCCATCCAAGTCTTTATGTCTACTACATGGCATATCAATCCTAGCAAAAGATGTTTTTCTTCAAGAACTTTCACAAATCAAATTCCTTGCTGTGGTTCAAATTGGTCTGAGCCTTGGGAATTGCATAGGAACCACTTGTTTATGGGACTTATCATTAAACATTGGAAACATGCCCATGTACATGGTGAATTTCAAAACTACCCATTGAACTCACTGCATAACACCAAATTCAACCCTACCATTGTCCTCAAGAGGTTTTTCATGGGCAGGAGATCCAATATTAAGTCTGTAAAATGTCTTTCAGAAGTCCATGCAGTAAAACAAAATCAGACAAGAAAATCCAGATGGCGCAAACAAGTAAGCAATTACTCCCTATCATCCCATGGTATTTTTTACCCCAATTTTTTTCACATGGTTTTTCCTCTCTGCCTACAGCTTTCAATTCAACAAACAGAGATATTGAAATCACTTGGATTACCATAAAATCAGTCCAGTATATTCAGTGAAGCACAATGTTGCTCTGAAACTGGGGTCTCCAATGAAAAGGTCTTCCAGAGGGTCCAGTGCCAATGGCAATCTCAAGGTTTCTCTTCCCTTGGTCACCAAATAGATAAAACATTTGAAAAAATGAAAGCTGAGAAATTTGGTAGACGGTAAAAATGTGGTCATTCAATGTGGATGATGAGGAAATTTTCCAAATTCCAAGAAAAACTCACAAAGGTGCCAACAAGACTCCCCAGCAACTTTTATCGTCCTGATTTGATTTCTTCCCTTTCTCCAGAGGGCAAAACGCTTTCAGATATGCAGCCTCCAATTGACCTTGCCTTCATAATGTCTAAACTCATACCTTAAATTATTTGTAGATCTCAATTCATGTTTCAATATTGATTCTTGTGACAATAGAATGTTCAACTCTCACTACTTTAATACAAAGACTCTTGCAAGGATATCCTACTGGGAATATTTTTGTCATAAGACATACCTGTGTTGTAAAATCACATAAATATCATTAAATCTTGAAAATTTCCTAAGTGTTTTGATTATCTTCCCCTGCATCAAAATAAATTCTACATTGTGCAATTATTATCAACATAAATGTACCAATACCATTTAAATAAAAGCTCCTTCATGCAATGATTTGATGTGGTACATACCTTTGACATATAAGTCTGCTTTTGGAAACCATGCACATGTATGTGTGTGTGTATGGTCTGTAAAGCGCGTTTGGGCGCTGAGCAAAGATTTTCCAAAATTTTCTATAGCGCGCGTGGGACTGAGCAAAGTCATCTTGGCGCCTTGCAAAGCCTTCTTGGTTCCTTGCCAAGTTCCACTTTGCGCCTGGTCAAGTTTATCTTGGTGCCAATAAAAGCTGGTTGCATTGACCCATCAATCACATGATCATACTTGAAAAAAAAGGATCAAAGTTGGGGGGAGGGAGGCCGGTCAATTTTGGTGCAACCAGCTTTGATTGGCATCAAGGGGAGCTTGATTATGTTCCAATTTTTAATCCCCACAAGCCAAACCTAATCAAGCTTCCTGGGCACCAATCCAAGTCGGTCTAGGCACATTCCAAGTAAAACTTGGAAAGGCGCCCAGGCGTGATTTACACACCATTTGTATATATGGCCACGGGAGAGGCCTAAAACAACATTTTTCATCAAAAATATACAACTTTGGGGTGCAATATACACCCCAATTTGCAAATTTATGGTGTATAAAGCCAGTCTGGGTGCCTGGAAAAGTTCCAGGTTTTGTTTTTAAAGTGTGTGTGGCGCCCAAAAAAGCTAGCTTGTCACCCAGCCAAGAGATCTTTGTGCCCTTTCAAGTGCCAGTTGGCGCATTGCCAAATTGGCCTGGTTCCTTGCCAAGTTGTTTTGGGCATCAATCAAAGCTGGTTGCACAACCAATTCTCAACTGTATTTTTTCTCTTTTTTTGACTCAAAAAATTATTTTTTTTACTTTTTACTTCAAATAGCTGTGCATAAATTAATGAAATGAATTTAGAAAAAGTTTTTTTTAAAAAAAACTTACCTTGTTAAATATGCTTTGACAAACAGTCCCATGACTTTTTTCTACCTGCTGTACTTTTCCCCCACATCATCCAATTTTTCCCTCAAGCAGGAGAAGATAAAAAACCATGAGAAAAAAAAAACAATAATATATATATATACATATATATATATTCTTCAGAGTACGCCATACCAGGATGGGTTCCCCAGCATATACCACTCATGTACTTTTCCCTCACATCATCCAATGATAACCTTAAGCAGAAAAATATAAAAAACCATGAGAAAAAATACAAATAAAATAAAAATAAATAATCAAAAATAAACTTGAAAGCAATATCCAAATTCTGTAACCCAATTCAACTTGTGAGCTCAATTCTCAAAGGCACAAATAATGCTTATATCTATTTGGTCATATTATTAACTCAAATTTGGTTACTTATCACTAGGGTGTTATTTAAAACTATTTCCCTGCAAGAGAATTTTTATCCCCCTGGTTCAACAGGAAGTAAAATCATCACTGCAACCTGGTGGTTGAAAAAGTGAATTCTTCACTCCATCAGTTTATTAGAGTTGGTGGCTCACTCCCCAGTTAATTTTCCCGATCCACCAATACATAGTTATGTAATTGAAGGTAGCATTTCTGATGATTTGGAGGTTGAATGGGTTTTCCACTTGCCCCTGGAAATTAGTGGAGAAATTTGGGTTGAACTCCACTCATGGATTCTGTCCAGGACCAGAGGGGATTTAAGGTGTAGTAGGGTAAAGATATGTGGATGTAGAGTTGAGGGTGATGTGACAACCTCTGTCAATGACAGAGGGGGAGGTTAGATCAACTGAAGATACAAAATAGATACTTCTTGAGATATAGCTTGGATACAGGTGAGATACAAATTTCCACCTGTATTATGGTGGCGCCCTATTTTTTGTGGTGAATCATATAATATTTCCTTGTAGTACGTGAGGTGGTTCTGTGACAGGATCTTAGAATCAAATGTCTTATTTTTTGTCAATGTTTTAATCAATTCCTTTTTTAATTTAAAGAATCCATCCTCATCATACCCAAGTTATTTTGAAATGAATTTAAATCCACAATTACCATCACCAAATGGATCCGAAACCTCCCCCAAGGACTGATGTAGGCTCACAGGTATTTTATTGAGGTGATTCACTTTCTCATCCTAAAATGAAAAATTACTTGGCAAAAATTCTAATCAAATCAGCAAAATTGATACTCACCAAAGATGAACTTCTGTTTGACTCCTCCATTTATTCTTCTTCCTCCTTGGAAAAGGATTCTGATTCCAAATTAAGGGACCCTAATTCACTTTCAGTATCTTCCTCTGAAATATTAAATTCAGATGGAGAGACCTTGTTGCACTACAGAAATCATTTTTGCATCAGTTCATTAAACCATAAAAATGAACAATCAAAACAAAATACTTACTATCTTTGGTATTTTTGGATCCCTTTTAACCCTTTTTTCCCTCTTAGTTTTACTTTCAATGTTTTCAAATTTTGAAAGTTCACAACAAGTACATTTCAATTTCAGCCAACCGTGGCTGGACCATAAGAAATTTGGCTCAAGCCATGGCTTGGCAATCAAATTCGTTGTTAAATTGAGCATGGAATTTAAAATATGCAATCTAACTTGATTACTTGTCCCCTAAGAATTGAATTAAAATTATTTAAAAATTTTGATTCTTCAAGAACTTGATCTGTGTCATTCTTTCAAATATAAAAGAAATAATTAATCTGTAAATCCTATGATTGATAACCTTCAAGAAACCCAAAAACCCAACTTGCTGCACTCAAAGGGTCATAGTCTAACCTCCAATGAGGATGCACATCCTCAGGAACAATGTATCATATTCATGCTAGTATTTCACATAAAATGTGGGAACACAGCAAGCCCATTGTATTTGAAGAAGGCTTTGAGCACACCTTGCCATTGTGGTTGCGCTTTAACTTCTCAGATGTTTTTCCAATGAGTTTAATTTCCTCAATTGACAATTTTTAACCCAAAGGTAAAATTTCTTTTGGAAGAACAGTTCATAGCTTTATTCAAGAGTTTTTAAGTGATACATGCACCAATTGGATTTGGATTTTGATGGTTCCTTCCAGCTTCCTCCACAGATCCAAAATGTTTCCCAAGGATGCTGCAAGTAATTTTCTGAAAGTAGCATGGGCCCCTTCTACCCAAGACACTGTTTTATTTCCAAAGTCTTGGTTGACTCAAGTCCACACTGTTACAAATGTCTCTTTGATTGGAAAAATTTTCTTTTCCATATACTCAAGAAAATCCCCATGGTCTTTCAAGAAACACTGTATACAAGTTTCAACATCAGCATTCCCAGCAGAGATGAACAGAAGAAGAAAAAAATTGACCTACTCTGAGTTCTGCATCATTGAATTATGCCTCCCCCTGGATCTTAGATGCCCCATACTTTTCCAACAGAGTCGTAGATCTTTTCCATCCTTCATGATCATTACTGAAGCAAGCTTTAAAATTTGCTTGAATATTTTTAGAAAGGTGCCAGAAGCACAACTGTATGGATGAATAGAGGAAACCATGTTCTATAGAAAAAATCAGATCTTTTTCATGGTCCGTAAAAACAAATTTGGGATGAGTCTTGGGATGATAAGCCAACTCCTTTATTTCATTCAAAGCCCAACTTGGGAACTCATACATTTCTCTTGTTATAAAAAAAATCATTTGTAAATGTTTTCTTGTTGGCTGTCATTCCTACAACATTTAATCAAGTAATCTTTTACCTTTTTTTAAGTACAATGTAATAAAGCAATATTATGGAATTGGTTGAAATGTTTTATAGACTCAGGATGAGCCAAGAAAAGTCCCTCCAAGTGACGCTCTTCATCAAATTTTGACCCGGAAACCCACTGGGTTTCCTGGAGCATTTCAAAAAGCGCTTCCATAACACCTTCCCCATCCAGTTCTGCTTTGTGTTACAGATTTTTCTATCATCAATGTATTTTCCACCATCAATATTGCTCAATTTCCTTTACATTTGCACCATATTTAGCCCATCTTTCATGCCTTCTTTAAGTTGATCCAAGGATTGACCGGATATTCCCCTCAGTTGAGGATGCACTGAGGGGCTTTCAGATGTTTGATGATTTTGTAGGCCATTTCTAATGGATAGATGCCATGTGGGATCTGCTGCTGCACAACTTTCAAAAATCATGAATTGAAACCCTACCTTCCTCATGTTAGTTTGCCTTTGAAATTTGATGATGCACAGCCCTTCATATACCCCAAATCTTTCACATGCTAGATCCACATATTTGACCTTCTTTGACTTGAAATTTTTAAATGCATAGCCATGCATGGCTGCCCATTTTTTACAATAAACCTTTGATCATTTCCTACTAGCAAATCCTCTCACAGAAGGAGGCTCAAGTGTTTCTGATACCTCTCAGTTACATAGTTGCACCCCACATGGTTAATTTAGTATTGATCAAGAAAAATACTCCTCAGTCAAATGAAATATGAAATGTGACCCACCACCTTTAGTCAATTCCAGCTGTGAAGAAAAATCATGTTCCTCAATTTTAATCCTAGATGAGGATGAAATTGGGGCTTCCAATTTTTTTTTTCCAAATACATACTTGAATGCCTAGATTCCTCCAAAGCTTTGTTCAGAAAAATTTTAATTAAGTCCCTTAACATAGCCATGTTTAAACCAGGGGGGCTTGGGCTTTCCACTTTTTCCATAAAAAAAAATTCAAAGGCAATTTAGTATTCAATTCAATTTTCAATTCAACAATTTCCAAATTTCTCTCACTTTTGGGTTGAGAAAAATAAATTTTCACAACAGGTGTGTGTTTTGTGTGTACGTGGAGTTGCCAATAGGCAGAGTGTTTGATTCCCAAGTTTCTTTTTTTATTCCAAAAAAAGTCCCACATAGTATGCCACATCCCCAAATTTGGGTTGAGGGGACTCAAATGTGGTCCAGGGGTGCCTAGGTACCCCAATTCCCCCCTCAAATGGCCCATTTGGGACTACTATGCCCCAAATGGGCCAGGAAAACCTGTGCAACCCCCACTCATAACTTGGGCATCCCCCCAGGAGTTTCAATTGGGGGCTTGCAACTCCCCGGGGTACATGCAAGTTGTGGGAAACCTTTCCCGCTCCTTGTGGACTCTTGAGTTGCCATTGACAATGCATATGGGCTTTGAACCAAAATTCACACCCATTTGCAACTCATAGCTTGCAAATTTAACATTGGCCTTTATTTAATTATCAGCTGCTTAAATTCCAATGAACTCACTGGGCCATTCAAAACTCTTGAAATTTAAATTGCTCCCACATTTGACATATTTTAAGCCTTGTTTTCACCCAATTGGATGAAGTTACACCACCAAACCCCCCCACCCCCCCACGACTTATGTGGATGAATAAAGTCAATTTTTCTATCTTTATTTTTCAAAACCTTCCTTGAAAATCCTCCAGAATTTCTAATTGGGTGCCTGAAAAGCAGCCAAAATTCCTATCTCCTGACCAGCCCAACATTTAAATCCTCCTTGGATTCCTTCAAATATGATTTTTTTTCCCAAGAGGTAAGCCCAAACTAAAAATATGTTCCATTGGGTACAGGCTAGCCCATGGGCTGCCTTTGCTGATAAGCATTCTGAGATTTATACAATAAATAGTCAAAATTGGCTTGACTATTTGAGTTATGCGTCTCACACACATGCCATTTATCAATAAACAGCTAGAATACTGAATTCAGAGGTTGTAAAAGAAAAGGAGATATTATATCTATAAATATGGCTGCTTGAAAGAATTTTAACCAAAAAATATTTGTGAAAAGAATTTTTAAACTATACAATAAATGATTTTCTCAATTTATTACCAAGATCCTGTTAAAATATGTATGCACTTACGCGTGTACTACGTATAAGTGTAATCAAAATGGGATGCACATATGGGCCTCTGCGGCCCATTGGACACACACACGGACCATACGGGCCCATGTGAATGTCACCTATTTGGGGAAACTGGCCTCAAAACGTGTCAAATAGTCCCATTGGTACACAGGCCCTAACCCGCCTGGTGGGGTATTTGGATAAATCCAGCCAGATGGGCTTGTATGGGCATAATTGGGCCCAAGGTTTATTTTGGACATACTTGGCCAGACGGGCTGGCCCTCCAAAGTAGTCATCTCTCAAATTTTGGGCTTTGGGCGGCCCATTGGGGCAGCCACCCGTGTTGCAGCCCGTGTTGCGGCCCGCTCGGGGCTGCTTGTGTCCCTTGGTATGGCCCACGCAGGGCTGTCGCGCAGCCAAGGGATCCGGGGCAGTGCAATGCCGCAGGGGCCTGGCTGGTTGCGCCCAGCAACCAGCGCCGCAGGAGCAGGGGCCCATGGCCCCAGCCCCCTCCCCCTCCCCTTGCTTGCCATTGCAAGGGGGATGGGGGCGGGCTGGCTGGGTTGAACCAGCCAGCAACTGGACACAATGACGCGGTCGGTCAGGGCAGGGGGGACCTGACCACCCTCCTTCCCAGGGAAGACAACGGATCCAGCTGCAAGGAGTGCAACCGGGCGGTGGGGGGGATTTGATTGCTCTCCCACCGGGGAGAAAAGTGCAAGGAGGGGCGTTCTCCCCCCCTTTACCAAGCAGGAGGAGCAAAGGGGCTGTGGGGACTTGACCACCCCCAGCCCAACAATTCCTTGACAACGCCCTGGGGGTATTGACCACCAGGGTCCCTGGTGAGAGGATTTGACCGCCCCCACCAGGGATTTGAGAGAAAGAGGGGGGGGTGTCATGTCCGCCAGTTACACCCTCCCTAGTGAGGTTGAAACCGGGCCCAGGTGAGTCCTGGGTCCCACCTGGCCCATTTGAGGGGCAAGGGGCTGGCTGCATGAGGCAACCAGCCCGTAAGAAAGGTAATAAGGATGCCAAGGCTGGTTGTAAAAGACAACCAGACAAGGGACTGAACAGCAAGGGGCGGGTTCAGCCTTGTAACAATGGAAACACCAGAATGGACCGGAATAGGCTGGTTGTAAGGGTTCAGGGAATGACGCCATGCGGGCTGATGTAGTCAAAACCAAGTCAAAAGGTCTGTAGAGCCTGTAGAGCTCTTTTGGGGCGGAAAATTTGCCTTTTGGCTTGTTGTATCATGGGCTCACAAGAGGCCAATCTTTTGTACTTAAGGAGCTGTTCTCCCTGCTGTTTTCCATCATTCATTTATCATTCAATCAAATTCATCCAACGTATTGCCCCATTGTGAGAGCCCCATTAGCAAATATTGACACCCAGTGTCCAGAATTTCTTTTGCTTTAAATACTGCTCATTTGCCCAAGCTAATTTCTGGCCATAATTATAACAGATCCTATATATCATTTTAATTTGAAAAAACTAAAATTCATCCATTTTTAACTTGGCCCAAACTAAAATAAAAAATCCAGAATTATAGAATCAACACCTTTTCCTCAAAAAAAAAAAGGGAAAAAGGAAAACAAATTACTACAGCACATTTTGTTTAAAAAATCCACCCCTTTTTTTGAAAAAAAGTGACAAGGAGGGAATATGGTATTTTTTTTACTGAATTCCCCAATTGGGGTGTTCTTCAACACACCAGGAAGAAATTTGAACTTCAAAAAGTTTTTCAAATCAAAAAAAGCACCAGTAGAGAAAATTAAGGCTTTTTGTATCATTTTAAGGTTTGAGGGACCTCCTGGGATAGGAAAGAAATTCCTTTTGATGGTCCATTGGGTTTTCTTCACAAACCTTCCAAGTTAACAAACCATCATGGGTTTGGAGGAAATGATTTTGGAGTAATTTTGGGGATGTTGGAATAACTCTTTAAAGTACAAAGGGCTTCCTTGGGCTGGAAAAGAAATTCTTTTTCAGGTTTTTGGTGGATGGAGGGGGAATTGAAACATTAACTAAGGTCTTTTGGGGCTATGATAAGACCTCTTGCACCTTTTGGGTCTTTCACAGGTATATATATGTTTTGGAAATGACCAAGAATACCCTTGTCACTAACTTGATCTCTGCCCATCTGTTGGATGCAATGAGTCCTTTCAAGTTATCATATCCTTTTAAACAAAGAATGATTAGTAACTATTCCAGCACAAAATAAATAATTAATTCATAATTTTTTGCACTTATGTGGTCATCCATGTCTCTCAATTTTCTGGCTTCAAATATCCCAGTAGAAAGATTGGTTTTATATTCCAAACTTGGTTCTATACAGGAACATAAAGGCTCTCAAATTTTGGTGCAATAGCATCTGGAAGAATCTTTCTTCTCTTGGAATGAAAACCCTCTTTGTTTTAAAATATTTCTATCTAAAATAATCCAAATCCAAGATTTTAAATCTCCATGCTGAGAAAAGGCTCATGTTGGGACCAGAAAAATCTTAAATTTCAATTTTTGGAGCTTAGAGGGCTCTTATAAAATATATCCAGGGGAATTCATGCACCAGACACCATGCTTGTCAGCTCTCTGATAGAGGGAAACTTGCAGTCCTTTAGCTCCAGAGAGTGATAAAAATACTGGAATAATAATAATCATTATTATTCCAAAAATAAAAGCTTAGAGGCTCAAATAAATAATATAATAAGAGCAGTTTCAAGCTTTAATTGGTTTGGTAATAAAAGGTTTTCAATATGTATATAAAAGAGGGGCCACATTATTTTACTACTGGGGGTCTTTACAGAAAAAGCAACCTCTCTTCAAGGGGCCTCCTTAGGCATTTTAAGAACCTTGGAATGAAGATGGGTGCCTTAGAAAAGGCTTATTCCACTAATGGCCGGGCATAAAAGCACAATGGCCTAGACAGGAAGGGAAACACTCACTCTGAGCACTTTACCACGAAAACCCTGAAATAATAGGAAGGGTTTCAGAGCAGATTGGGTGGATTGCCTGACTAAACTTCAAGGGTTGATTGGTTTTAAGAAATAAATAATAATAATACAGACTTGGTCATAAATCACTTTCTTAGATTCTTCATAAGCACTTTACTACCAATTTCATGGTTTCTGATTGATAATAATAATTCCTGGTTAACTGATGATGGAATAATGGATCCAAAGAGGTCTGTATAAATACCTTTTTGGGGTGATTTTGAGCTTCTCAGGGCGCTTAGAGAGATTTCTTCTCATGGGCTGAGGCTGGAACGCCAGTCAGAGCAAGATTAGAACGTCCACTTGGTGCTGTTAATCAGCTGAACTTAGATCTGCTGGATTTCTGTACTATTTAAGCAATGTGGTGAACCATTTGGGACACCTTGGGAAAAGAATTGAAAAATTTAAAACAAAAAAAAAATTTGAACTTAGGAAAATTTGGATCCTTCACTCCGACCCTTCCTATCCTCATCGGGTTGCTCCTCCTCATCCTCATTGCGTTGCTCCTCCTGTCCTCATTGCGTTGCTCCTCCTCATCCTCATCGCGTCGCTCATCCTCATCCTCATTGTGTTGCTCATCCTCATCCTCATCCTCATCGCATCGCTCATTCTCATCCTCATTGCGTCGCTCATCCTCATCCTCATTGCATCGCTCATCCTCATCCTCATCCTCATCGCGTCGCTCATCCTCATCCTCATCCTCATTGCGTTGCTCCTCCTCATCATCATTGCATTGTTCATCATGACCCTCCCCATCGCTTGGCCATGCGCAAATCATCGCCTTCCCTCTCATCATCAATTCATCCATCATGGCATCCTCATCATCACCACCATCATGGCTTTGTTATTTTCTTTTATTGTACAATTTCTTTCTTTCTCACCCCCCTCCAGATTTGGATGGAAGGGGGTGTTGCATTGTTACTAGGTGTGCAAACTTCCGCATGGACGTTTGCAAGCAACAGGCTGGGGTGAGAATCTCTCACCCCAGTCTGGAAGATTGGCAGAAGGGAACCAGGCCTCCACAAGATTGTTCCGCTTTCATTTGTGTTATCCAATTGTAAATAGTTACAGGGCTCTCTAGCCTATAAAAGGAGGGGCTCTCCCCTGCTTTTTCCATCATCGATTCTTCCCACTAATAAGAATTATGAGCTTCTGATCCAAGAGCTCCTTCCTTTGTGAAATTGATCACTTATCCGGATATATCTTTTGATTATCCCTTGATCCTTATCCCTTACCCTTGACTTTTTTTAAAGTCCAAAACTCTGATCTGCCCTTCTGTGGCCCTGTTCCTTATCAACAACCATAGCCTTGCTGGTTGAAGAAGAATTCATTAAATTGAATTCTGGAGTGTTTTATACCACTCTTGATCCCTTTTTCTGACCATTATTTGGTCTTGATCATTCATGTGATTGTCTTTCTGGACCAGTCACGTTTGACTAAGAGGTTTTATGAAGTTTAAACCTGGAGTGTTAAACCTCCCTTTAATTATTCAAGTTGCATTCTGCCACACTATTCTTGAATCCTTGAGAATTTTTGGGTTACTCTTAGTCCGAAATTGTTACTGTTTGTTTCAGCAATCCATAAACATATTGCATTGTCTTGTGCAGCCACCCACCGTTATCTGGTACCCTTCAAGCGCTTGATTGCGGAGAGTTGGGCAGGTTCATTGAGAACCTGGAGGTTGATTGGGTTTGAGTTGATTTCTCCCAAGCACCTGCTGACGACCAGAGTTATTAGCGTGTGGGCGCCGTTACTTACAACTGCTTTGTTCTATTGGGCTCTGAGCAAACTTTAACTTATTTTGTTCAAAGTCTTTCTCCTCATCATCTTGGTTCAGGTAGTGCTGCTTCCCCCTCAGCTATTGTTGCTATCAACTTATCCCTATCCCATTTGATTCCTCATTAACAAGGGTTACTGCACCTTGATCCTGGTTACATTAAAATATTTTTGTAACACTCAGGAGGGAAGCCTAAAAAAGCACCTATCCCCACCACAGAACTGCCAATGCCCTGCGCCGTTTGGAGTCTTACATTTGGTCCCCCGGGCTGGGATCAAACCAGCAACCTTGGGATTTACAGTCCCAAATTTGTGGAATCAACTTTTAAATACAATCTTTTTTTCTTTTCTGTTTTTTTTTTTCTTTTTTTCTGTGTTTCTGTTATCATCTTGATCTGATCCGTGGAGGCAACTTGTTCCAGAAGTAAGTCATCCCAATTGTGCACCATTCAGGGGTTTGATCCTAGTTGTTTTTTTTAAACCCTACCCTTGCCACACTCGTGAGCCACTTTGGAAATCTGGTCTTTGGATCCCTGAGGAAATATTTTGTCAAAATGGAATCTATAGGTACCCCTTCTACCTCTGTTCGGGCCAAGATGATCAAGATCAAACCTCAGAACAAGAACTTATGCTTTAACAGTACAAGCGGTGAACGGTTCCTGGATTCCTACGAGATGGCTGCTGAAGTAGACGGTGCTAGCAAATATGACATGGCTTTTCAAATGCAATTCTTTATCTCCTCTGATGAAGTCATGGAAGTGATTGAATCATTTGATGGATTTTAATACCATGACTGGCTACTTCTTAAGGAGGCAATGATTGCCTACTGGGGCAAAATTTATATGGCTAGGTTCACTCTCCAAGATCTGGATGCCCTAGTCTCTCAATGGACCTCCAATGGTGGTATCTCCTCAGCCTCTGACTATCAAGCTTTCAGAAAATCTTGGGACCCTATCCAATCCTATCTTATCCAAAACAATCACATTGATACGGTGGACAAAATTTGAGTGCAATTTTTTCAGTCTTTCTCTCCAGGAGTGCAGGAAAGAATTAAGGATGAATTGGTGAAATCTGGATCCATGATCACTACAAGAGATAATTGGTTCAAGCTCCCTGCTTTCATGGTTCTTAGGAATACTGTGGATAAAGTAATGAAAGGTCAAACAGCTCTCACCTTTGAAAAACCTGGAATCACTGAACCAGTCCCTGCCCCCTTTGTTCAAGCATCTAACAAAATCATGAATAAGATGGAAGCCAATTGCAGAACTAAACCAAATCCTCAGACCCACCGGGAAACACCTACTATCAATGAGATCATCAAACTCCTGAAAGCTTTTGAGAATAAAATGGATCAGAAACTCTCCCATCTGGTTGTCCCTGAACCCTCCAACTCTGTTCCTAGGTCAACCATGGTTTGCTATTATTGCCACAGAGAAGGTCATGGAACTTGTTGCTGTCCTGAACTCCAGAAGGACAAGGAGGAAATGTTGGTGGAACAGAAAGGGAGCAACTTCTTTCTGCCTAATGGTGCCCTTATCCCTTTTGATTCATCTTGTCCAATTTGTCATGTGGTGGCCTCTTTCCAGCCTTCTGCTCCCAAGAAGGCATCCTTGGCCTCTTTTGATTTTTGATCTGCTTGTGGAACTCTTCAACCCTGGTATCCTCCTGCTGTCTCTTCTTCCAGCTTTTCTGGAACTTATCAATCTGATCCAGCTAGGAAACAACATGAAGAACCAAGACCTCATAAAGCTCCTCCTGTTCCATCTTTGATTCTTCAAAAACCTGTAAAATGTCAATCTTCACTGGAGCCTCCTTCTTCTGAGGTAGAAGACATGGAAGTAGAAAAGGAACCCCTCATGGATAGGTTCCCAGAATACTCTGATCCTGCTCCTCTGCCATCCAAATCACCTTCACCAACTGATCCAGTTATAGTGCCACCCTCACCTGAACTTCCTCTTCCAACTCAACCCAAGGTTTGATTCAAAAGGGGAATTTCCAAAGACCAACCCAACGCTGTGGAAGGGGTATCAAAGAAAATCTCTGATCTTAAAATCCCTGATCTATCTGTGGCTGAACTCCTTTCCATCTCACCATCTGTGGCTGAAGGCATAAACAAATGGGTTTCTTGGCGATGTGTGGAGATTGGTCCTGATGAATTGAAAGTTTCCTCTGGAATCTTGATGGAAGACTCTGGTGGAACAGATCCAACTTCAGATTCAAATCTTTATTCTTGTCCTCTTGGATTTTTACCATGCTCTCTAGGTGACTCATCCAAAACGGTTTCTCTACTTGTTGATTCTGGGTCCCAACTAAACTTAATTTTGGATGCAATGGCCTGCAAGCTCAATCTCAGTCCAAGGGTCAGCTTCAACTCTGCTGTTTATGGAATTGGGAATCAATCTTGTGAGTTGGTGGGTATTTCTGAGGATGTGCTAGTTTAAATTGGTCAAAATATTTTTGGAACCTGTCACTTTTGGATCACTTGTTTGGAAGGTCCTACGATTTTGGGTCATCCTTTCTTAATAGACTTTGGAGCCACCCTGATGTTTTCTGATCAAGTTGGGGAGAGAATTCTTCTTCCTGATGCTGATGGTAGGAAGATTGAAGTTCCTCTCTGTTCTTTGGATTCTGGTTGTTGGGAAAGGGATTTCCCTGGTTTTTCACCTAAATTGGTTCTGAAGGGGAAGCAGAAGGAATCTTCTAACTCCTCTCATTTTTTAGCAGAATAGTTGGTAATACTAATAGTTGTAGTTATTCTAAGCCTCAGACTTCAACTACAGGGCCAAATTTTATCTCTGAGGCATATTTTTCATCCTTTTCATCTCTTTCATCTTTTTCTTCTGATCTCAAAAATGTCCAAAATCAAAAACATGTTAAAACACAAAATTCCAAAAATATTTCTCTTCTCTCTGGTTCTGTTGTTTCTTTTTTTTCCTTGTACTCTTATCACTGATCAATCTTCCTCTAGCTCTGGTTTGATTCTCCACAATGAGTATAAACTAGGTGCTGATCTCAATTCTTTTCTTCATGGTTTTGGTATGGAGGAGTATGGGCTCCAGTGGAGGCACTTGGGGGTAAAATTAAGTCCTCCCAATTGTGCACCATCAGAGCATTCTTCTACCATAGTTTTCAAAACTCTACCTTGTGCCACACATGTGAGCAAAGCGTTATCTTTTGGATCCTCTTTTATGGAAAAGGCACCTTTCAAAAATTTTATGGAACATCAACCTTGGAGGATGTTGGAATCTGGTCTCAGTTTTAGTACTCAGGTCTCACTGGTGAATGCTTGGAAGAAACAAGAACTTCTCTCTTTTGCCACTAAGTATAAGCCAGTTGCAAAAAAGGTCCAGCCTGTCAACCAACCCATGCCTCTCAATCTCAATCCTCCTCTCATGCGTCCTCCTCTATCTTGTGATTGTTATTGTGGTCTATCTCACTCTCTTACTGGCCCCTTTGTACCTTGTGGTTGTGTCACTGAAGAACAATTGAAGGTGGTCAACTTCGGTCCAGATGGATGGCTTTTACCTGATGAGTTAAATTTGATCAAAAATATCTTATCTCCAAGGGAAAAATCTATTGTATTCTGTGAAGAAGAGAGAGGTCTCTTGAAAGAATCCTATGGTCTCCCTTATATCATCCCTGTAGTTCAACATGATCCTTGGAAAAAGAAAAAGATCCCTATTCCTGCTGGGAAAGTAGACAAATTCATCAATTTGGTCCGCAAACAAGTCCGTACCGGTCTATATGAACAGTCAACCTCCAGTTACTCTAGCCCTGTTTTCTCTGTTCTAAAGAGTAATGGTAAACTTAGAGTAGTTCATGATCTCCAACCTCTCAATAAAGTTACTATTAAGGACTCTGGTGTTCCTCCTGCCACTGAAGAATTTGTTGAATCCTTCTCTGGGAGAGCCTGTTATGGTCTAGGAGACATCATGGGGGGTTATGAAAAACAATCTTTGCATCCTTTTTCTTGCCCTCTCACTACTTTCAATACTCCTCGTGGACGATTTCAACTGACCTAATTGCCTCAAGGTGCCACCAACTCGGTTGCATTCTATCAGGCTCAAATGATGTGGATCCTCCAAGACAAAATCCCTGATCATGCTGGAATCTGTATTGATGATGGTGGAATTAAAGGTCCAGTTTCTGACTATGATAATGAGCTCTTACTTTGGCACTCAGGAATTCAACAATTTATCTGGGAGTATGCTACTATCTTGGAAAGGATTTTGTTTCAAATCAAGGAGTCTGGCCTTACTGTCTCTGGATCAAAACTTGCTGCCTGTGTCCCTTCCTTGGAAATTGTGGGTCATATAGTCTGCAAGGAAGGAAGAAGGATGGCACCCTCTAAAGTCAACAAAATCATCTCCTGGCCTACTCCAAAAAATCCAACTGAAGTTAGAGGTTTCCTAGGTTTTGTAACTTATGTCAGGATCTTCATCCCCTCTCTATCTGAAATCTGTGCATCCTTGTGTCATCTAACCAGAAAGGAAGCTGAATGGATTTGGAGCCAAGATTGCAAAAAATCATTTCAGTTGCTCAAAACTATTGTTTGCAATGACATAGTTTTGAAAAAGATCTCTTATAGGCCTGGAGCTGGCAAAATAAAATTGGCTGTTGACTCTAGTTATCAATCTGTTGGGGCTGTCCTTTCTCATGAAGATGAAAATGGTTTGGAACGCCCTGTTCTTTATGAATCTTTGCTATTTTTGGATGTGGAATCTAGATACTCTCAGTCCAAACTGGAACTCTGTGGTGTGGCCAGAATGCTGAAGAAACTCCAAACAGTACTCTGGGGAAAACATTTTGAATTTCAAGTTGACGCTTGATCCATTGTGGAAATGATCAATGCTCCAATGACTTGCTGGGTAGCTTTTATCCAGATTTTCTCTTTTGATATTGTTCATAGGCCTGGGAAATCTTTTACTATGCCTGATGGTTTATCTAGAAGACCTATTGGAGAAGATGAATCGGATTTTGGAATGGATTTTGATGAGGAAGAACCTTTGGTCCACCCTGTTTTTGCTTTCTCCTCCCAAGATTACTCTGGTTTCCAACAAGGTTTCTGACTTAAGTTAGAGAAGTACCTTTCAACTCTCCAAAGACCCCTTGATCTCTCTGCCAAAGAATTTTGATCCCTTAAAAGAAATTCCTCTAGTTTCTTTTTCCAAGGATCTAGGCTTATGAAAAGAGGAACTCTTTGTGCACTTGTTGTGGTTACTATCCCGGCTAAGCAAGATTTGATCCTTGAAAGTCTCCATGAGGGCCTTGGTCATTGTGGGGAAACCAAAACTTATCAACAATTATCCAAAAGGTTCTGGTGGCCATCACTGAAGAAATCTGTCTCTCAATGGTGCAAGAGTTGTGAAGTTTGTCAAAAACGTGATCTTAGGCGTCCAGCTGAAATTTGCTATCCTACTGGGGAGTCAACTGTCTTTGGAAGGGTTGCTATGGATGTGGTTCATATCAAGGAAGGTGGTTCTAAGTACCTCATTGTGGCTAGAGATGATTTTTCTGGATTGGTTGAAGCCAAATTACTTAAGAACCTTAGTTCTGAATCTGTGGCAGCTTTCCTTCATGAGAATTGGACCATGCGTTACGGTTTGGCTTGATCTTATTCTACTGATGGTGGCTTGGAATTTGGTGGAAAACTTGCTGAAATGATCCAATCGCTCCCTGGACAACATAGAGTTACTACTCCCTATTATCCTGAAGGACAAGGCATGGTGGAAAGAGTCCATGCTCCCTTGAAGGCTTCTCTGGTTAAACTGGCTGGTGAAAGTGGCAAGAATTGTCAAACGTTTCTTCCCTTGGTCCTCTTCTCTGATTGAATTTCCACCAAGCAAACCACTGGCTACTCTCCTTATGAAATCATCTTTGGTCAAAGGGCTGTTCTTCCTCTTGATCTTGAAATGGGGTCTTTCTTGGGCATCTCTTGGGAACAAGTTTCTTCAACTACTGACCTATTAGTTGCCAGATCAAAGCAACTGGAGCAGAATGAAGATATTTGTAACGAAGCTTATCAGAAGATGATGAAATCAAGAGAAAAATCAGTTCAGTATTGGGAAGATAAACATCTAAATCAAATCAGAGATCCTTTAAACCCTGGTGATCTGGTATTGGCTTATAATCAATCTTTAGAGACTCAGTGGGGAAAACTTTTTTCAAATTGTTGGAATGGTCCTTATAGAGTGGTTTGCCAAGTTAGAGTTGGATCTTATGTTTTGGAAGAACTGGATGGTACTCAGTTGGCCAGAAGGTTCTCTGCTGATCAAGTTAAGAGATTTTATTGTTGTGGGGACAATTTGGGTTCAAAGTAAGTCCTACCAGTTGTGCACCACCAGGGTCTTCTGCTGCTTTTTGTTGTAAAAACTCTACTTTATGCCACATACGTGAGCACCTGGGACGCCTTTTCTTTTATCTTCTCCACATTTAGTGGATCAACATGGGTTTCAAAATTTTTTTACTTAGAGGATCAAGAAACGGCCAATTATTTTCTTTTTTTTCTTTTTTCATGTTTTCAAAATTATGATGCAGACTAGGGATAGTCTGTAAGTTTGGGAGATATGTAGTGAACCATTTGGGACACCTTGCAAAAAGAATTCAAAAATTTAAAAAAAAAAAAAAAAAAAAACAATTCTTTTGAACTTAGAAAAAATTTGGATGCTTCACTCCAACCCTTTGTGTCCTCATTGCTTCGCTCCTCCTCATCCTCATTGCCTTGCTCCTCCTGTCCTCATTGCGTCGCTCCCCTTCATCCTCATCGCGTCGCTCATCCTCATCCTCATTGTGTCGCTCATCCTCATCCTCATCCTCATCGCATTGCTCATCCTCATCCTCAATGCGTTGCTCCTCCTCATCCTCATCACATTGCTCATCCTCATCCTCATTGCGTTGCTCCTCCTCATCCTCATCGCTTTTCTCATCCTCATCCTCATTGCGTCGCTCCTCCTCATCCTCATTGCATTGCTCATCCTCATCCTCATCGCGTAGCTCCTCCTCATCCTCATCACATTGTTCATCATGACCCTCCCCATTGCTTGGCCATGCGCAAATCATTGCCTTCCCTCTCATCATTGATTCATCCATCATGGCATCCTCATCATCACCACCCTCACTGCTTTGTTATTTTCTTTTATTTTACAATTTCTTTCTTTCTCACCCCCCTCCAGATTTGGATGGGAGGGGGTGTTGCATTTTTACTAGGTGTGCAAACGTCCGCACGGACGTTCGCAAGCAACAGGCTGGGGTGAGAATCTCTCACCCCAGTCTGGAAGATTGGCAGAAGGGAAACGGGCCTCCACAAGCTTGTTCCGCTTTAATTTGTGTTATCCAATTGGAAATAGTTACAGGGCTCTCTAGCCTATAAAAGGAGGGTCTCTCCCCTGCTTTTTCCATCATCAATTCTTCCCACTAATAAGAATTATGAGCTTCTGATCCAAGATCTCCTTCCTTTGTGAAATTAATCACTTATCCGGATATATCTTTTCATTATCCCTTGATCCTTATCCCTTACCCTTGACTTTTTTCAAGTTCAAAACTCTGATCTGCCCTTCTGTGGCCCTGTTCCTTATCACCAACCATAGACTTTCTGGTTGAAGAAGAATTCATTAAATTGAATTCTTGAGTGTGTTATACCACTCTTGATCCCTTTTTCTGACCATTATTTGGTCTTGATCATTCATTTGATTGTGTTTCTGGACCAGTCACGTTTGACTAAGAGTTTTTATTAAGTCTAAACCTGGAGTGTTAGACCTCCCTTTAATTATTCAAGTTGCATTCTGCAACACTATTCTTGAATCCTTGAGAAGTGTTGGGTTACTCTTAGTCTAAAATTGTTACTGTTTGTTTCAGCAATCCATAAACATATTGCATTGTCTTGTGAAGCCACCCACCGTTATCTGGTATCCTTCTTGACTGCGAAGAGTTGGGCAGGTTCATTGAGAACCTGGAAATTGATTGGGCTTGAGTTGATTGCTCCCAAGCACCTGCTGACGACCAGAGTTATTAGCGTGTGGGCGCCATTACTTAAGACTGCTTTGTTCTATTGGGCTCTGAGCAAACTTTAAATTATTTTGTTCAAAGTCTTTCTCCCATCATCTTGGTTCAATTAGTTCTGCTTCCCCCTCAGCTATTGTTGCTATTGACTTATCCCTATCCCATTTGATTCCTCATTAACAAAGTTTACTGGACCTTGATCCTGGTTAAATTAAAATATCTTTGTAACACTCAGGAGGGCAGCCTAAAAAAGCACCTATCGCCTGCACAGAACTGCCAACTCCCTGCGCTGTTTGGAGTCTTACAGCAACAGGATCTGTTAATCTATTATGGCGTAAATTTGATCATTATGCACTCATCCTTCATTTGTACTATTTTTATTTCTTTAAAGTGGAAAGATGTGTACATTTACTGCTTTTCCATTATCTGCTGATCACATAGTTAATTTTTAATAATTTTTATGAACACTCCTTGTAGTGTTTTGTGGTCTTCAAAATTCTGAGTCAATGATTTATGTGGTAATCCTTGATCTTTAATTTATTATTAAAAAATGTTCTAAACTTAATTTTTATTAATTTTAATTAAGTTTTGATCTTTTTAGATTATTACTAATGCATATGTCAACTTGTTACACATGCCAGGCAACCCTAATTAGGTTGTAGCTCTTTTGAGCGGTACCTGGTTGTCAGATTGGTCACAATGGATCCAGGTGTGGGGATCATTCAGTTCAGATCTGCGCAGGGGAGATCCGCTGCATGCGTGGCAGAATTAGCTGCGCGCGGGTCTCTAGTACGCAGGAAACTGCTACTATGAGTTTTTAGGGGTATGAAATGATGTGGGGCTGCGCGCAGGAATTGTGACATAACACATTTCCACATGTAACTCCTAGAATATACACAACACCTCAATTCTGAGTGAATTTTAGGTTTAAACCCTATAAGTGACAACACGTGTGAAATGTTAAATGGCAAAAAGGTGCCATACTGGTGTTGTAATTTTTAGTACTTTTCTTTTTAACCCATTTTAAAATGTAAGGACTTGGATTTCAAGGGTGGGGTCAGTGAGTGACCCTACCTAATTTTGGGTGAGAAATCCATTTCTTTAATAATATTTATGGATTTCCCAATCCTTCTTTTGTTAATTTAGATATTCTTATTTTTTATAGTTTTTTGTTGCTATGACGGGTTGCTCTGTACATAGTAGCAAGCTGACATTCCCCCACTCCAAGATATGACTATATCTGAAAACAAAATTCTGGGTCAATGCCTTCTGCTGGCTCTGTAGTTCCTTAGGTGTATGGGTCCATCAGGGATATTGTGTTCAGGTTACCATTCATCCTTATCAGCTGATTCTCCCTTGTATCTAACTAGGTAGAGTCTGACATCTTTTCAATTGATCCTTCCTTTTTTTCTTTAATGATCTTGCCAATTTTTCCTCTTTCTTTTTCAGGTTCTTCTGCAACAGGTATTTCAGGTGAAGGAGTATATTCTCCATTACTTGGGTGGTAGTGTTTGATGAGACTTACTGGGAAGACTGGGTGGTTTCTAGAAAGCTCATCACTAAGGATTACTTCCACAGCATTCTTACCATGAAGTTTATTAATGGTGAAAGGTCCAAAAAAGCTTTTCTAAGCTTTCTATTTCAAGCAAAGTGTGTGAATTTGGTGGTAGAGATAAAAACTTGATCACCAATTGTGAAATCAGGATCCTTATGGGCTTTATCCCACCTTTGTTTGTTATACTCCACAGCATCCTGGAAACAATTAATAGCATGTTGATTGGGTTTATCTATCATGTTTTTGAAATCAAGTGATGTAGGGTGAATATTTGTTAGCTGGTGATTAATTTTATCCTTGGTTCATTTAGGAATACATTGTCTTTCCAGTATGTAGGGTGCTTCCTTAGTGGTAGAGTGCTTGCTACTTTTGTAGGCCATCTCTACTGCAGGTATAAGTCTAACCCAATTGTGGCAATAACCATCAGAATTCTTTTATTCTAGACCAAAGCCACAGAATCCCCTGAGCATGTCTTGCAGGGTCTGAATCATTCTTTCAGCTAAGCCATCTGTCTGAGGGTGATAAGCTGTAGAGAAAGCTAAGGTGGTTCCCAGCATGTCATGAAGATTTCTCCAGAACTGAGAGGTTAATTTAGGATCTCTGTAACTGATAATGATCTTGGGAACTCCAACATCAGCAATGAGTCTGTTCCAAAATAATAGGGCAACTTCCATAGCAGTGCCTTCCTTGTGATTAGTTAGAAGCTTTGGTTTCTTGGAGAACCTATCCACTTTTACTAGGACTGAGTTTTAGGAATTGGCTCCTCCTAGTGGTAGTCCAGTTACAAACTCCATGTTGATGATCTCCCATCTTTTCTTGGGTTCAGCAATCTTTTGCAGTAGACCAAACCTTTTCCCAGTGGTCCTGTTGGACTCCTGACAAGTCTTACAACTTGTAACATACTGGATAGTGGAGTCTCTCCAATTGATCCACCAAGCAGTTTGTTTAACCTTATCTAAGGTTCCATCAGCAGATAAATGACCAGATGAGCAGTTATCAAGGCATCCAGCCAGGACCTGTTTGATATGGTCATCCTTAGTTATGACTATAACACTTCAATGTTGATGCCTGTAGTATACTACACCATCCCATATAGTGAGCCTTCCGGCTTTTTATGGTTTCAAGAGGGGTTCAGGTAGGCTATTGATCAATTCAGATGGTGGAGAAGTGCTTTCCATAATGGTGATCAGATTTTTCATGCCAGAATTGTAAGATTCTTTGATTGAGTTGAACAAGGATCCATCCAATTCACAAATGTGGATTCCCATTATAGGAGCTTCAACATTCAACATGTGAATGTTAAGGATAGGAAAGATATTACTATCCTCTGGGTCATAAGCAGGGTTACTTGGATCATTGGTTAAAGCACTCCTGCTCAAACTATGAGCATTCTGGTGTTTAGCACCAGCTTGGTGAACTATGTTCATCTGACCTCTTTACTGTTGTATGGCTATCTGCCATTTTAACATGTGCCTACTAGGGGTCTTCATGTTCATCAGAGTCCTGAAATCATTGCAGTCAGTAATTACTGGGAACTTGGTTCCTTCCCTGTAGTAATGAAGTTTCTCCAGAGCCCATACTAAAGCAAGGCATTCCATTTGGCTTGCACCATACCTTTTCAGTATCCTTAACTTTGCTGGATATGAAGAGTATAGGTTTTTCCACTGGTTTGTCATACTCTATGACTTCCTGGTGTAATTAAGCTCCTAGCCCATCCATAACAGCATCTATATAGAGCTTGAAGGGTTTAGAATAGTCTGACTGAATCAGTACTGGAGCTGAAGCCATGGCCATCTTGATTTCCTCACAATTCTTAACTCTTTCATGAGTCATTTCAAACAAGGTAATGTTGTTTCAGATGTCATACAGACACTTGGTTAGAAGAGAAAACTTTGGTAAGTACTTCCTATAGTAGCTGCAGAAGCTAATAAAAGATAGAGTTCAGGGTCATTCTGAGGCATTTTCCTATTCATTACTGCTGCTATCTTGTTTTGGCCAGCAGATAAGGTTAGTCAAGAGACAATGTGTCCTAAGGCTTTCAGTTCTCCATAAACAAAGTTAGACTTTTTCATTGATACTTTTAATTCCACAGCAGAGATAGTTTTGAGGACTAATCTTACTTTTTAAGGTGGGTATCCCAATAATAAGAGTAAATGATAACATCATCAATGTAAACCATCATCCATCCATCCTAGAACTGTGTCCATCATCCTTTGAAAATGAGAAGGAGCATTTTTTATACCAAAAGGCATCCTTAGATATTCATAAATTCCCAAATGACAGATAATTCTCAAGAATTGCTGGCTATCAGGGCTGATAGGTATTTGGTGAAAACCTTTCAGCATGTCAATGGTAGTGATTTACTTAGCTTTTGAAAGTTTATGCAGAGCATGGTCAATCCTTTGAATTGGATAATACTCAGCATGGGTGTAGTTGTTCAGCATTCTGAAATCTCCAACCATCCTTGACTTATCATTATGCCAAGCTATAATTACTGGAGTAGTGATATCTACTTGTTCATTGTGTCCTACTTTCCTTAAGACTTGTAGGTCAACAAAATCTTGAATATGAGTTTCCAGAGAAGCTCTAGATTTTGGACTAGAAGGGTAAGCAGGTCTCCTGGGGTTAAGTGGGTAAGGAGGCTTAATGGTTAGAGTCAGAATCATTTAATGTCCTTTGATGTTCCCAAGGGGTGATCCTTGGTACAGAAAGCATTCTGATTTTCAAAGCATAATTTTAGGATGTGCCGTCTTTGTTATTCATTGAGCAGGGGATTCAAAGCTGCTTGAGAGAAGTATTCCTGATTGAAACTCTCTAATTTTTTTTCATAAGTTGAATCAGAAGTTTGAGCATTGACATGGCATATTTGAAAATTCTTGTTCCAGTCTCCCCCTATGGTGAAGTATCTACCCT
Source organism: Puccinia polysora (assembly GCA_025617555.3). Taxonomy (NCBI): domain Eukaryota; kingdom Fungi; phylum Basidiomycota; class Pucciniomycetes; order Pucciniales; family Pucciniaceae; genus Puccinia; species Puccinia polysora. The sequence goes on from CM062639.1 coordinate 5,947,354, forward strand.
TGCTTTGGAATACATCTATACCATAAAAGCAAAGAGAATCATTACCAAGGATAAAGTAATCACATGCTCCATGTCAGCTTGCTACTATGTACAGAGCAACCTGTCATAGCAACACAAAACTATAAAAAATAAGAATATCTAAATTAACAAATGAATTAGTGAGAAATCCATAAATATTATTTAAGAAATGGATTCCTCACCCAAAATTAGGTAGGGTCACTCACTGACCCCACCCTTTAAATCCAAGACCTTACATTTTTAAAATAATTAAATAGGAAAGTACTAAAAATTAGGACACCAGTATGGCACCTTTTTTCCATTTTAACATTTCACACGTGTTGTGATGTATAGGGTTTACACCTAAAATTCACTCAGAATTGAGGTGTTGTGTATATTTTGGAAGTTACACGTGGAAATGTGTTATGTCACAATTCCCTTGCGCAGCCCTGCATCATTAAATACCCCTACATACTCATAGTAGCAGTTTCCCGCGTACTAGAGGCCCGCGCGCAGCTAATTCTGCCACCCCCGCAGCGGATCCCACCCCGCGTGCATCTGAACTGACTGATCCCCACGTCTGGATCCGTTGTGACTAATGTGACAACCAGGTACCACTCAAAAGAGCTACAACCTAATTAGGGTTGCCTGGCATATGTAACAAGTTGACATATGCATCAGTAATAATCTAAAAAGATCAAAACTTAATTAAAATTAATAGAAATTAAGTTTAGAACATTTTTTTAATAATAAATTAAAGATCAAGGATTACTATTTAAATCATTGACTCAGATCTTTGAAGACCACAAAACACTACAAGGAGTGTTCATAAAAATTATCAAAAATTATCTACCTGATGAGTAGATGATGAACAATCAGTAAACTTCCACATCTGTTCACTTCAAAGCAATACTAATAGTACAAATGAAGGATGAGGGAAGAATGATCAAATTTACGCCATAATGGATTAACAGATCCTGTGGCTAAAATAGTACAGAAATCCAGCAGATCTAAATTCAGATGATTGAAAGCACCAGGTGGACGTGCTAGTCTTTCTCTGACTGGTTTTCCAGCCTCAGCCCATGAGAAGGACTCTCTCTACGCGCCCTTAGAAGCTCAAAATCACCCCAAAAAGGTATTTATACAGACCTCTTTGGATCCATTATTCCATCATCAGTTTACCAGGAATCATTATTATCAATCAGAAACAGTGTCATTGGTAGTCAAGTGCTTATGAAGATTCTAAACAAGTTATTTGTGAAAAAGCCTGTAGTATTATTATTTATTTCTTAAAACCAATTAACCCTTGAATTTTAGTCAGGCAATCCAACCCATCTGCTCTGAGACCCTCCCTATCATTGCAGGATTTTTGTGATAAAGTGCTCAGAGTGATTTCTTCCCTTCCTGTCTAGGCCAGTGTGCGTTTATTCCTGGCCATTAGTCAAATAATCCCTTTCTAAGGCACCCATCTTCATTCCGAGGTTTTTAAACTGCCTAAGGAGGCCCCTTGAAGAGAGGTTGCTTTGTCTGCAAAGACACCCAGTAGTATAATACTGTGTCCCCTCTTTTATATACATATTGAAAACCTTTTATTACCAAACCAATTAAACCTTTCAACTGCACTTATAATATTATTTATTTGAGCCTCTCAGTGTTTATTTTTTGAATAATAATTATTATTCCAGTATTTTTATCACTCTCCGCAGCTAAAGGACTGCAAGTTTCCTGGTATCAGAGAGCTGAAAACTGGGGGTCTGGCCGGGACATATCCTTAAATAATTAATCTTTGATTATTTATTCCTTGGACCAGTCTATTCTTTTAAAAAAATAAGTTAAAATACTTATAACATTTATTTTTGATCCTTTGTTTCTCTAGTGGATCTTAAGACCAACAGAGAATTGATCAATTATTATTCAAACCTTCTTAAAAAGAAAAAAGAAGGAAAAATCCGTAAATTTGTCCCTGTTTTTTAACTCCTGAGCAACAACAAGAGAAATTGCTTTATTATAAACAGCAGGTTATAAAGGACAAATAACTTGAGCTTGAAAGAATTATCAATTTCAATTGTTTATTAAGGCAACATAAGGAGTGGAAAATTTATCAAAGGAAGATTTATATTTATAAACTGAATAATCCTGAAGATAAAGAAAAATCCAAAACTAATAAAGGTGATTATTTTTCTAAAAACATCATCTTGCCATGTAAAAAAAAAATATTAAACTTATATTTTTTTTCTTTATCCATCTCAGTGAATTTGGTTTTTGGTGATCTCATTGACCAGGAACTCCTAGAGGACGTCCCAGACAGTGTACCCTTGGACTTACCCTTGGATTTATCCCAGGATCTGATTAAAACTCACTCAGACCCCATTGGAATAACCCCCAAGGACAGTTGTGATCCCAACAAAGTGTTGATACCCTTGAATTTAACTTTAATTGAGTTGAAATATATATAAAAAATTGTTAAAAATATAAATACACAAAAAAAATATTATTTTTTATATTTTTAATTCTTTTCTCAAACGTTTTTACAAAAGACTTACTCATTTTTTCGGTGCTATGTATCAAAACAGGCGCAACACCCAAGCAACAGGGAGAGCCCCATTGTATGGATATCTGCCCAGAGGAACCTGTACGCGCAAGGACTCCAGTCGCAAGCGCAATGAGGGGGCTCAAACCCGTGACCAAAGCCTCACGCGGGAAGACAATGGCGACAACTGTGGCTGCCAACTCGACCAACAGACCATTGAAGAAGAACCCTTTGCCCAATGTGTTATCCCAGGAGGATACCGGTCCTCCTATGAAACCCCAGCTGGACTCAACCAAGGAGGAAAGAGTCAAGGTATTAGTGAAAGAACACGTGATTTATTGGGAACAATTCAAACTGGCTCAGACCCAGGAGGATCAGCCAGGTATGAGAAGAGCTATTTATCTGGCAAAGGAATCTCATATTTCTCCGCAAAGGTTGATCCCAAAGAAAGAGGTAGAAGGCTATGTGCAGAACTGGAATCCTTGGGATCAGTTAGCTTCCTTAAAGGGAAAGGACCCCAAAAAGAAGAGGTCCTCAGCCCATCAGAAGTTAAGGAACCCAAAGGATTGGGACAGCATAATATTGTTAAGATGTTAGGTCTTCTCCCCTTATTGGGTACACAGACAAGGCACGCGGACAGACAGAGAAGGAGTGGAGACACTCTAATTTTCTTTTACACTTCAAATACAGATCAGACTCCAAAGACTTCTCTTCTGAGTCTTGTGATTCTCCTCCTTCAAAAATCATCCATCATCATTGTAACCTTCAATTGTCTTGACCTCTGATAATCTCAACCTTTTGTCTACTTCTCAATCTCCTCCCCAATCTCCTCATCTATCCATTCTTGCTCTTCCTTTCTTTTCTGCTCATCTGAATGCCTCAAGCCTTGTCTGTGTTCCCGGTGAGATATTCCTTCTTTTCCATTTCTTTCTTATCTCCTTTTGATCTTGTATTGACAAATAGTCTTCTGGTTCAGTTCATGTCTTCTGTTGTCTCATTGCTCCTCACTTAACACCAAAGCCTCAACCTAGCCCATGCCAGATGTTTGTGATATTTCTCATCTCCTTGTGTTTCCTGTTCCTATGTTGATTCCTCTATTAATCAGTTCCCAGTTTTTCAGTGTATTCAATTCACACATTCAACAAATATCCCTAGCCCAGAAGTGGAAAAAGGTGTACCACAATTTGATGTAGAAGCTCTTAATAGCTTTTCTGTAAATGTGTCTCACAATTTTACGGTTATCAGCCAGTGTTTTGAAAAATTTTATCAACAATTGGACAAATTGAGTCTGAGTATTTTCAGAGTGATTGATACCCGGTCTCAGACTATGAGAATTGATGAGTTAGAAATACAACAAATCAAGGATAGTATCAAATCTAGTAAGTTGTACCTGATGAAACATATTGATGATAACCAATCAATTCTTTAAGAAGATAATCTTGCAACCATGAACCAGCTTAAGGAAGAAGTTAAGAAAGCTAGTCCTACAACTTCAGCTCACCTGATTAACAAAATTTATTTACTAAACAACAAAATTGATTTGGAGTTAGGTATGATTCAGAATGCTCTCAGAGATCTTAAAGTCAATTCTACTAACTACCCAGTCATTGACCTGGAAGAAACTAGACCTTCTAGGTTCACCAGTACTCCGAGTGTTCTTGCCAGAACTAGGACAACTAGGGGTGAATCTTTTAGGCCCAGTCCTACTCCTGAAATAGAAAAGGCTTTGAATTTACTTCCTCCCATTACTGAATGGCATAAATTCTCTGGAGAAGGAGAATAAAACCATTTCAGTTTCATTAAATTTATTGATTATACCCTTGCTTCTTATGAACTCCCTGATAAAATAGTTGTGGTAAGGTTGCCCAGAATATTTGAAGGAGTGGCTCTTGATTGGTTTATCAATAAAAGGGAAGAAGTTGGATCTTTATCCTGGAGTTCTTGGAAAGAATTGATCAAAGTACAATTTGGTACTAGGATTTGGAAAAGAAAGATGATGAAAACTTTTAAAACCTCCCAGTTTGATCCATCCAAGGACAAACCTCATAAGTGGTGCTTAGACCAGAAAAGGATGTTAGACTGTTTTTACCTGGATGCTGATAAAGAAGAATTCAATGAAAGACTTCTCAACTTATGTCCCAGAAAAATCATCCACAGTGTAAGAGGCAGGATGCCTATGGATTCTGATATTTCTACCTTGATAGTTGTGTTGGAAGAGACTATTGATATGAATGGTCTAGATAAGAGATTCAACAGACTCCCCAGGGAAAAAAATACTAGGAACAGGGAAGAGTATACTTCCAAAACTAAGGAATCCCCTGCCACTAATCCAACTACCTTGGAGGTCAAGAAGACTCCAGAGTCAAAGGAAAAAGTATGTTGGACATTCAACCAAACAGGACATGTAAAACCTGATTTTCCTCTACCTAGGAAGAGGATTAATCCTATTGAAGGAGAAGAGTATGATAATCCTGACCCTCACCTAGATGATACTGATGGATCACTTTCTGAGTTTGATTTGATGATCACTAACCCCATCAATGTCATTGAAGGAAGTATTGAGTCTTCTCTAGACATAAATTCTGTTAATAAGGATTCTAACTTACCTCAAAAATGGAATGCCAACATGGAGGATCACCACATCTCTGAGGCTAATGCATTGACTCTAAAACCTTCTTCCGTTAAAAGTTACACTTCAGGCAAAACATTCTATGCTCCTGTTTTAATTCAAGGTTCCCCTGTCAAGTTACTTCTAGACAGTGGAGCCTTTTGTTCTTGTGTTGGTTCAACTTATTTGAAGAAATAAGACTCAAAATGGAAACTGAACTTATTACCAGTACCTCAGGCTAAGTTCAGCAGTTGTAATTTTTCTCTCAATGATGTTGGAGTATGGTCCTCTGATATCATACTCCCTCACTCTAAAGGATCACTCAAACAGAACATTGAATTTGTAGTGCTCCAAAATGGAGTATGTGATTACTTTATCCTTGGTAATGATTTTATTTGCTTGTATGGTATAGATGTATTCCAAAGCAAGGGTAGATAATTCACCATAGGGGGAGACTGGAACAAGAAGTTTCATATATGCCATGCCAATGCTCAAACTTTGGATTCAACTTATGAAAAACACTTAGAGAGTTTCAATCAGGAATAATTCTCTCAAGCAGCTTTGAATCACCTGCTCAATGAAGAACAAAGATGGGAAATCCTTCAAGTATGCTTTGAAAATCAGAGTGCTTTCTGTACCAAGGATCACCCCATTGGTAACATCAAAGGACATGATATGATTCTGAATCCAACCATTAAGCCTCCTTACCCACTTAACCTCAGGAGACCTTGATAAAATGAACCTATATTTCTAGATGACTCAGAACCAGCATAAGCTGTAGAGGAAACAGGAGAGTATAAGAAACACAAAATCTAAAGAGAGTATAGTTTGTAAAAAGAAACAGAAATAGAAATGTGAAAAGAAACCCTACAGCGTAAGCCTAGATGATTTCAAGATAGGCGGCGTCATTGGGATAGAATATAGGATAGTTGAAAGAGGTCAAGAGAAGAGAGGTTGAGAGAAGAAAGCACAGGAAACAGTCTTGGAGTCACGAATAGGATAAATGAGAGGAGCAGATTAGAAAGGATCCCATTGAGTTACTTGGAGGATCTGAGTCTTACCAGGCAGGGACTCATTATTGAAGCAATAGCTGAGGTGAATGTGGATGGGCGGTTGGGTTGGCGTAGGTTGAGGAATAGGTGGTTTGAGGAAATGAACAAAAGAATAATAATAATAATAAAAGACAAAAAGAGATATATAAAAATAAATAAGAGTTCAGATAGAGAACAGCACACAAAGAACAGCATGGTCATCTAGAAGGAGACAAGAGGTAAAGAATATATCCGGGGATACCCTCTCTGGGGATACCCGCTCTGGGTAAAGGGGGAGGCGCGCAGAAAATGAGGATTGAGGGCGCGCAGAGGGTGAGAGAATCTTAACACCCCTGGTGACTGGTAGGAGGAGGAGAGGATTATTTGCAGAGAGATTTAGAAGAACGCTTTTTGTTGGAGGAGTTTGACAGAGAGGAGAGAGGGGGCTTTAGTAAGGGAATCCGCAATCATGGCGTTGGTTGGAATGAGAACCAAATTGTATTTCTAGAGAGAGAAGTCTTCATGCAAGCCTTTTGTTTTGATGTCAATGTGTTGTGATTTGAAGTGAGACCCAAACTTCTTTATCTTGTCTTCCAGCCCTTTATTATTGATGTATATTGTTGGCTTGCATGTAGGGAAGAGGTAGATTTTGCCAATGAGATGTGTAACCCACTTGAGCTCAAGGTAGCAGTCCAGGAGAGCATTAATCTTGGACTTGGTCAACATATAGGTGATATTTCTCTGTCTAGAGGAATTCCAGAGGATTGGACTGCCATAATGGTAGATGATATACCCTGTTTGGGAATTATGGAATGTAGGGTCATTGCCCCATGTGGCATCACTGTACCCAGAGAGAATATCTTGTGTGGGATCAAATTTGATTGTGAACTTGAAGTCTCTTGTAGTCTTCAGGTATTTCCAGACTTTGCAAACTTCTCTCCAATGTGTTAGCCCAGGTTTGATATTGAACCTAGCCAGGCTAGAGACGGCAAAGGAGATGTCTGGCTGAGTTTCCTGGGAGAGATGATTCAGAAGACCAATTGCGGATTGGTAATTTCTATTGAGCAGCGCAAACTTGGCATGATCTTTGTCAGTTGTCAGCTCAAGGTGGAGGTTTTGGGTTAAAGGTGTATTCGCATCTTTGCATTCAGACAGGCCAAGTTCTTCTAATCCTTGGTTGATGTGCTTTGGTTGACTGAGGAGAATTTTGTCTCCATTGATTTCCATTAACATGCCAAGTATTGTGTTGGGAGAGTGGCAGGAGGAGTTTGGAAACTTGTCCAGAAAGTTGTTGGAAAACTTATTTGAATTACTAACAAGAATAAGGTCATCAACGTGGAAATAGATGATTTCCATCAAATCTGAGTTGTAGTATAAGCATGGGTTGCTAGTGCATTTGTGGAATCCTTGAGTTTTGATCCAGGTGGTTAGAGTTTTGTACCAGTTTTTAGGAGACTGGCAAAGAGGTAGAGGGATTTCTTTAATCTTAGAAAGGGAGATTTTCTCTGAGATTCTTTGGGCGTTCTGATTATAACTGTTTTGCTCAGAGGTGCGTGAAGGAAAGAACGTTTGACATTGAATTGAGTAAAGTTCAGTTTATTTTTAAGACCGTAGAGGAGTGCAAGGCGGATTGATTCTATTTTACCAGTTGGGGCCCAGTTTTTGTCATAATTTACACCTTGAATCTGGTCAAACCCTTGGACGCACAACCGGGCCTTATACTTCACAGGCTCCCCATGACAATTTTCCTTTATCTTGAATACCCAGGTGGTGTTCAAGATATTATTCGGAATATTGTTTTATTCTTCCCAGAACTTTTGAGATTTGATAGAGTTCAGTTCATCTTCCAACGCCTTCTTCCACTTGGGCCATTCGGGGCATTTTTGAGCTGCTTCTTAGGATGGGGGCTTGCTATAGTGATGAAAGCCGTATTGTTGCGGCTTTCTAATTTCGCTTTGTGGTCTTAAGTTGGGTCTTTGCGTACTAGGTTCCGGCACTGGAGGAGGAGATTTGGGAGAACCAGGAGGAGACAAGTTAGAAGTGTGTTCCAGGGAACTTGCATCCTCTGTATCAGATTCCGATTCCAGATATTCAGGAGCAGGTTCCCGGATTGAGTATTGTTTTTCTTTAGCTGAGAAATCGGTCTTGTAGGTATTCAGATTGGTTTGTGAAAACAGGTTGATACCGGGGGATTCAAGAAGAGGAAACGTATTGGATTGAGTTTTGAGGAATCTTACATGTTTAGTTTTGACAACCGCTCCAAGTGAATTAAGGATGAGGTATGAGTGGAAAGTGGGATTGAACCCAATCAAAATACCTTTGAGTCCTTTTTCATCAAACTTTTGACCTTTTTGAGTACAATTTGAAAGGTATACAACAGAAGCACCTACAGGTTTTAAGTAATTAGCAGGGAGACTCTTACCAAACATGAGTTCCCAGGGAGATAGGCGATCACCTTCTTGAGGAATCTGGTTAAGCATGAAGCATCAGCTTCCCGTTACTATGTGCCAGTAATACTTGGGAAGTGGAGTGGATGAGAATGTGACGCGAGCGGATTTGGAAACAGTTCTGTTAGCTCTCTTGGCTTGACCATTGTGTTGAGAATGGTAGGGTTCAGACGTTTGTAATTTGATGTGGTTGGTTTTTGAAAATTCCTTGAGAGTGGAGTTGATGAATTTGGTACCTTTATCAGAGAAGATTTTGGACGGATAGTAGTTCAGTCTTTTTGTATTCAATCTCAAGGATGTTTATAATGGTTTCAGCAGTCTCCTCTTTAGAAGTAAGAGGAAAAGCCGCTAAGTAACCTGTGTGATTGTCCACCAGTGTGAGAATGTAGTGATGACCGGCTTTAGATTGAGGTGAAATTGGTCCAACAAGGTCAAGGTAGATTTGATTCAGAGGTTTAGTAGAAGGAGTGAATACGCAAGAGAATGGAGATTGAGTGATTTTACTCTTCAAACAACTGTCACATTGAAATCTCATGAGATCTTCATTGGTGAAGAGGTCCTTAATGATTGGCTTGAGGGTTGAGATAGAGGCATTTCCATACATCTTATGGATATCAAGTAGCAAAAGATGGTCACTTGGTAAGACTTGCTTTGAAGGGACATTGGAGAGATGTACGGATTGGTTTTGCCCAGTTGATCGCGGTTTTTCAATGACAAATAAATTGTTGCAAATTAAACCTTTGAGTACTGGTTGATCTCCACGCATGATGTAGAATTTGTCTTGAATTTGATTGAGGCAGCATCCTTTCCAAGCAAGAAGGCCGGGACTAATGAGGTTAACAACAATTTCAGGCACGTAGACTCAGTCTTTCAGAGTAATTACAGAGTCTTTCCAGTCTAATTTGACCATTCCAGTACCACATATTTTGAGTTTTGCTTCTAGTTTACCAGTTTTGATCTCCTTGGATTCTTCTTGTAGCTTAATGGATGTGAAGTATTTTAGATTGTTGAATATGTGAACATTCACTCCCAAATCCAGAAGGATATTGGGGTTGTTGTCCGCTTTGATCCAGAGGGTTAGTAGAGCGTGATAATTTATGGTAGGAGTCTTCTTCTATTTACTTTTCCACTTGTTCTGTTGTTTGATCCACCATTCTGGTGCAATTTGAGGATGGAGATGGAAACAAGATGATTCTGAGTGTGGAGCGTTTGGATTGTGGTAACCTTCTTGGCATCTCATCTTCTGCTTCTTCTCTTCCTTATGTATCTTTGTCTTAGTCAACACTAGAGAGACTTCCGCCGCTGGTTTGACCGGATTTGATTGAGCTTTCCTCTTGTTATTATACTGGATGAGATGATTAAATACTATGTCTACGGATAGATTCTTTTCAGCGTAGATGATTTGTTTCTTGAGATTTTTGAGAATTGGAGGAAACTTGAAAAGAAGGAGGTACGCAAGTATATCTTTGGGTAATTCAATTCCTACGTCTGTCATCCTTGTGATTGACTTTTGCATTTTGGTGATAAATACCATGATAGCATGTTCGTGGAAGACAGAGTGCAGAAAATGGTTGAATACTCTTGCCCTTTTTGCAGTCTCAGAAGATGCGAATTTTATTGTGATTTCAGCCCATAGGAGTTTGGACAAGGAAATGTTGGAGGAGTTGACCACATTTGCATGGGTCGTGCTTTCAAGTTTTGATAAGATGATAGCTTGTATTTTGCAGTCTTGTTTAGAAGGTAGAGGTCCGGAATTCCAAGTTATAGCTTCCTTGATGTCCTTCAGATCAAACAGCATCAAAATTTTATCTCTCCATATTGAGTAATTCTCTTTGTTCAAAGGAGGGATTGTATCAACCAAGGATTTGAGAGCTACTTGATGGAAGTAATCAGCCGCTCGAGTATGATGAGAGTAATTGGCCACCCAGCTGGTTTAGTCATGGTTGAGTTGGTTAGGTTTGATTGTAGAGCCTTTGGCTTTTAACCCTGATAAAATGAACCTATATTTCTAGATGACTCAGAACCAGCATAAGCTGTAGAGGAAACAGGAGAGTATAAGAAACACACGATCTAAAGAGAGTATAGTTTGTAAAAAGAAACAGAAATAGAAATGTGAAAAGAAACCCTACAGCTTAATCCAAGATGATGTTGAGATAGGAGGCGTTGTTGGGATAGAATATAGGATAGTTGACAGAGGTCAAGAGAAGAGAGGTTGAGAGAAGAAAGCACAGGAAACAGTCTTGGAGTCACAAATAGGATAAATGAGAGGAGCAGATTAGAAAGGATCCCATTGAGTTACTTGGAGGATCTGAGTCTTACCAGGCAGGGACTCATTAGTGAAACAATAGCTGAGGTGAATGTGGATGGGCGGTTGGGTTGGCGTAGTTTGAGGAATAGGTGGTTTGAGGAAATGAACAAAAGAATAATAATAATAATAAAAGACAAAAAGAGATATATAAAAAGAAATAAGAGTTCAGATAGAGAACAGAGAACAGCAGACAAAGAAAAGCACGGTCATCTAGAAGGAGACAAGAGGTAAAGAATATATCTGGGGATACCCGCTCCAGGTAAAGGGGGAGGCACGCAGAAAATGAGGATTGAGGGCACGCAGAGGGTTAGGGAATCTTAAAAGACATGCTTACCCTTCTAGTCCAAAATCTAGAGCTGCTCTGGAAACTCATATTCAAGAGTTTGTTGACCTACAAGTCTTAAGGAAAGTAGGACACAATGAACAAGTAGATATCACTACTCCAGTAATTATAGCTTGGCATAATGATAAGTCAAGGATGGTTGGAGATTTCAGAATGATGAAAAACTACACCCAAGCTGATTATTATCCAATTCCAAGGATTGACCATGCTCTGCATAACCAATCAAAAGCTAAGTACATCACTACCATGGACATGCTGAAAGTTTTTCACCAAATAACTATCAGCCCTGATAGCCTGAAATTCATGAGAATTATCCGTCATTTGGGAATTCATGAGTATCTAAGGATGCCTTTTGGTATAAAAAATGCTCCTTCTCATTTTCAAAGGATGATGGACACATTTCTAGGATTTTTCATCAGAAAAGGATGGATGATGGTTTACATTGATGATGTAATGATTTACTCTGATGATTGGGATACCCACCTGGATAAAGTAAGATTTGTCCTCAAAACTATCTCTGCTGTGGGATTAAAATTATAAATGAAAAATTGTAACTTAGGTTAGTCCAGATACAATGTGTCCTAAGGCTTTCATTTCTCCATAACCATAGCTGCTGACCAAAAAAAGATAGCAGCAGTAATGAATAGGCCAATTCCTCAGAATAAAACTGAACTCCTATCTTTTATTAGCTTCTGAAGCTAATATAGGAATTACTTACCAAAGTTTTCTCTTCTAACCAAGTGTCTGTATGAAATCTGCAACATTACCACCTTGTTTGAAATTTCTCATGAAAGAGTTAAGAATTATGAGGAACTCAAGATGGCCATGGATTTTTCTCCAGTACTAATTCAGCCAGACTATTCTAAAACCTTCAAGCTCTATATAGATTCTAGTATGGACAGGCTAGGAGCTGCATTACACCAGGAAGTCATAGAGGATGAAAAACCAGTGGAAAAACCTATACTCTTCATATCCAGACAAGTTGGGATACTGAGAAAAGGTATGGTGCAAGCCAAATGGAATGCCTTGCTTTAGTATGGGCTCTGGAGAAACTTCATTACTGCTTGGAAGGCACCAAGTTCACAGTGATTACTGAATGCAATGCTGTCAGGACTTTGATTCACATGAAGACCCCTAGTAGGCACATGTTAAGATGGCAGATAGCCATACAACAGTACAGAGGTCAGATTACCATAGTTCACCAAGCTGGTTCTAAACACCAGAATTCTGATAGTTTGAGCAGGAGTGCTTTACCCAATGACCCAAGTAACGCTGCTTATGACCCAGAGGATAATGATATCTTCCCTATCCTTAACATTAACATGTTGAAAGTTGAAGCTCCTATAATGGGAATCCACATTTGTGAATTGGATGAATCCTTTTTCAACTCAATCAAAGAATCTTACAATTCTGGCATGAAAACTCTGATCACCATTATGGAAATTACTTCTCCACCATCTGAATTGATCAATAGCCTACCTGAACCCCTCTTGAAACCATAAAAAGCCGGAAGGCTCACTATATGGGATGGTCTAGTATACTACAGGCATCAAAATTCAATTGTTATGGTCTTAACTAAGGATGACCATATCAAACATGTCCTGGCTGAATGCCTTAATAACTGCTCATCTGGTCATTTATCTGCTGATAGAACCTTAGATAAGGTTAAACAAACTGCTTGGTGGATCAATTGGAGAGACTCCACTATCCAGTATGTTACTAGTAGTGAGACTTGTCAGAAGTCCAACAGGACCACTGGGAAAAGGTTTTTTCTACTTCAAAAGATTGCTGAACCCAAGAAAAGATGGGAGATCATCAACATGGACTTTTTAACTGGACTAACACTAGGAGGAGCAAATTCCTACAACTCAGTCCTAGTCATTGTGGATAGTTTCTCCAAGAAATCAAAGCTTCTACCTAATCACAAGGAAGACACTGCTATGGAAGTTGTTATATTATTTTGGAACAGAATAATTGCTGATGTTAGAGTTCCCAAGATCATTATCAGTGACAGAGATCCTAAATTCACCTCTGAGTTCTGGAGTAATCTTCATGACATGCTGGGAACCACCTTAGCTTTCTCTACAGCTTATCAACCTCAGGAAGATGGCTTAGCTGAAAGAATGATTTAGACCCTGGAAGACATGCTCAGGTGATTCTGTGGCTTTGGTCTAGAATACAAGAATTCTGATGTATATTGCCACAATTGGGTTAGCCTTTTAACTTCACTAGAGATGGCCTACAACATTAGCAAGCACTCTACCACTATGGAAGCACCCTAAATACTGGAAAGAGGATGGATTCCTAAATTAAAAAAGGATAACCTTAATCACCAGCTAAAAAATATTCACCCTACATCACTTGATTTCAAAAACATGATAGATAAACCCAATCAACATGCTGTTAAGTGTTTCCAGGATGCTGTGGAGTATAACCAACAAAGGTGGGATAAAGCCCATAAGGAGCCTGATTTCATGATTGGTGATCAAGTTTTTATCTCTACCACCAACTTCACCAACTTTGCTTGAAATAGAAAGCTTGGAAAAGCTTTTTTGGACCTTTCACCATTAATAAACTTCATGGTAAGAATGCTGTGGAAGTAATCCTTAGTGATGAGCTTTCTAGAAACCACCCAGTCTTCCCAGTAAGTCTCATCAAACACTACCACCCAAGTAATGGAGAATATACTCCTTCACCTGAAATACCTATTGCAGAAGAACCTGAAAAAGACAGAGGAAAAATTAGCAAGATCCTTAAAGATAAAAAGAAAGGATCAATGGAAAAGATGTCAGACTCTACCTAGTTAGATACAAGGGAGAATCAAATGATAAGGATGAATGGTTACCTGAAAACAGAATCCCTGATGGACCCATACACCTAAGGAACTACAGAGCCAGCAGAAGGCATTGAACCAAAATTTTTTATTCAGATATAGACATATCTTGGAGTGGGGGAATGTCAGCTTGCTACTATGTACAGAGCAACCTGTCATAGCAACACAAAACTATAAAAATTGAAAATATCTAAATTAACAAAAGAAGAGTGAGAAATCCATAAATATTAGTGATGAAATGGATTCCTCACCCAAAATTAGGTACGGTCACTCACTGACCCCACCCTTGAAATCCAAGTCCTTACATTTTTAAAATCATTAAAAAGAAAAGTACTAAAAATTATGACACCATTATGGCACCTTTTTGCCATTTAACATTTCACACGTTTTGTCACTTATAGGGTTTACACCTAAAATTCACTCAGAATTGAGGTGTTGTGTATATTTTAGGAGTTACACGTGGAAATGTGTTATGTCACCATTCCCGCGCGCAGCCCCGCATCATTACATACCCCAACGTACACATAGTAGCAGTTTCCCCCGTACTAGAGACCCGCACGCAGCTCATTCCACCACGCACGCAGCGGATCCCACCCTGCCCACATCTGAACTGACTGATCCCCATGTCTGGATCCGTTGTGACTAATCTGACAACCAGGTACCACTCAAAAGAGCTAAAACCTAATTAGGGTTTCCTGGAATATGTAACAAGTTGACATATGCATCAGTAATAATCTAAAAAGATCAAAACTTAATTAAAATTAATAAAAATTAAGTTTAAAACATCTTTTTAATAATAAATTAAAGATCAACGATTACTATGTAAATCATTGACTCTGATCTTTGAAGAGCACAAAACACTACAAGGAGTGTTCATAAAAATTATTTGAAATTATCTACATGATGAGCAGATGATGAACAATCAGTAACCGTCCACATCTGATCACTTCAAAGCAATACTAATAGTACAAATGAAGGATGAGTCAAGAATGATCAAATTTATGCCATAATGGATTAACAGATCCTGTGGTTAAAATAGTACAGAAATCCAGCAGATCTAAAGTCACCTGATTAACAGCACCAAGTAGAAGTTCTAATCTTGCTCTGAATGGCTTGCCAGGCTCAGCCCATGAGCAGAACTCTCTCTAACCGCCCTGAGAAGCTCAAAATCACCCCAAAAAGGTATTTATACAGACCTCTTTGGATCCATTATTCCATCATCATTTTACCAGGAATTATTATTATCAATCAGACACTGTGTCATTGTTAGTCAAGTGCTTATGAAGAGTCCAAGAAAGTGATTTGTGACCAAGTCTGTAGTATTATTATTTAATTATTAAAACCAATTAACCCTTCAACTTTAGTCAGGCAATCCACCCCATCTTCTCTGAAACCCTTCCTATTATTGCAGGATTTTTGTCATAAAGTGCTCAGAGTGAGTGTTTCCCTTCATGTCTAGGCCAGTGTCCTTTTTTGCCCAGCCATTAGTGGAATAAGCCCTTTCTAAGGCACCCATCTTCATTCCAAGGTTCTTAAACTGCCTAAGGAGGCCCCTTGAAGAGAGGTTGCTTTGTCTGTAAAGAACCCCAGTAATATAATAATGTTGCCCCTCTTTTATATACATATTGAAAACCTTTTATTACCAAACCAATTGAACCTTGCAACTCTTCTTAGTATATTATTTATTTGAGCCTCTAACCATTTATTTTTGGAATAATTATTATTATTATTATTCCAGTATTTTTATCACTCTCTGTAGCTAAAGGACTGCAAGGTTCCTGGTATCAGAGAGCTTACACTCCATTTTGGAGCACTACAAATTCAATGTTCAGTTTGAGTGATCCTTTAGAGTGAGGGAGTATGATATAAAAGGAGCATTCTCCAACAGCATTAAGAGAAGAATTAAAACTTCTGAACTTAGCCTGAGGTACTGGTAATAAGTTCAGTTTCCAGTTTGGTTCTTGTTTTTTTCCAAATAATTTGAACCAACACAAGAGCAAAAGGCTTCACTGTCTAGAAGTAACTTAACAGGGGAACCTCGGATTAAACCAGTAGCATAGCATTTTTTGCCTGAATTGTAACTTTTAACCGCAGAAGGTTTTAGAGTCAAGGCCTTAGCCTCAGAGATGTGGTGAATCTTCATGTTGGGATTCTGATTTTGAGGTAAGTTAGAATCCTCATTAACAGAATTTATGTCCGGAGAAGACTCATTACTTCCTTCAATGACATTGATGGGATTAGTGATCATCAAATCACACTCAGAAAGTGATCCATCAGTTTCATCAAGGTGAGGTTCAGGATTATCATCCTCTTCTCCTTCAATAGGATTAATCCTTTTCCTAGGGAGAGGACAATCAGGTTTTACATGACCTGTTTGGTTACAGTTCCAACATACTTTTTCCTTTGACTCTGGAGTCTTCTTGACCTCCAAGGTAGTTGGCTTAGGGGCAGGGGATTCCTTAGTTTTGACAGTATACTCTTCCCTGTTCCTAGTATTTTGTTTGCTGGGGAGTCTCTTGACTCTCTTATTTAAACCATTCATATCAATAGTCTCTTCCAACACACCTATCAACGTAGAAAGATCAGAATCCATAGGCATCCTACACCTAACACTGTGGTTGATTTTTCCGGGAAATAAGTTGAGAATTCTTTCATTGACTTCTTCTTTATCAGCATCCAGGTAAAAACAGTCTAACCTACTTTTCTGGTCTAAGCACCACTTATGAGGTTTGTCCTTGGATGGATCAAACTAGGAGGTTTTAAAAGTTTTCATCATCTTTCTTTTCCAAATCCTAGTACCAAATTGTACTTTGATCAATTCTTTCCAAGAACTCCAGGATAAAGATCCAACTTCTTCCCTGTTATTGATAAACCAATCAAGAGCCACTCTTTCAAATAGTCTGGGCAATCTTACCACAACTATTGTATCAGGGAGTTCATAAGAAGCAAGGGCTTAATCAATAAATTTAATGAAACTGAAATGGTTGTATTCTCCTTCTCCGGAGAATTTATGCCAATAATTAATGGGAGGAATTAACCTCAAAGCTTTTTCTATTTCAAGAGTAGGACTGGGCCTAAAAGATTCATCCCTAGTTGTCCTAGTTCTGGAAGGAACACTAGGAGGACTGGTGAACCTAGCAAGTCTAGTTTATTCCAGGTCAATGACTGGGGAGTTAGTAGAATTGACTTTGAGATCTCTGAGATCATTCTGAATCATACCTAACTCCAAATCAAGTTTGTTTTTTAGTAAATAAATTTTGTTAATCAGGTGAGCTGAAGGAGTAGGACTAGTTTTCTTAACTTCTTCCTTAAGCTGGTTCATGGTTGCAAGAATATCTTCCTGAAGAATTGATTGGTTATCATCAATATGTTTCATCAGGTCCAACTTACTAGATTTGATACTATCCTTGATTTGTTGTATTTCTAACTTATCAATTCTCATATTCTGAGACTGGGTATCAATCACTCTGAAAATACTCAGACTCAATTTGTTCAATTTTGATAAACTTTGTCAAAACACTGGCTGATGACCGTAAATTTGTGAGACACATTTACAGAAAAGCTATTCAGAAATTCTAAATCTAATTGTGGTACACCTTTTTCCACTTCTGGGCTAGGGATATGATGCTTTCCCAATCCTTTGGGTTCCTCAACTTTTGATGGGCTGAGGACCTCTTCTTTTTGAAGTCCTTTCCCTTTAAGGAAGCTAACTGATCCCAAGGATTCCAGTTCTGCACGTAGCCTTCTACCTCTTTCTTTGGGATCAACTTTTGCAGAGAAATCTGAGATTTCTTGGCCAGATAAATAGCTCTTCTCATACCTGGCTGATCCTCCTGGGTCTGAGCCAGTTTGAATTGTTCCCAATAGCTCACGTTTTCTTTCACTAATATCTTGAATCTTTCCTCCTAGGTTGAGTCCAACTGGGGTTGCATAGGAGGACCGGTATCCTCCTGGGATAAAACATTGGGCAGATGGTTCTTCTCCAACAGTCTGTTGGTCAAGTTGGTGGCTGCGGTTGTTGCCCTTGTTTTCCTTGGTGGCGCTATGGTCATGGGTTAAAGCCCTTTCATCCGCTTGCAACTGGTGTCCTTGCGCGTACGGGTTCCTCCGGGCAGAGATCCATACAATGGGGCTCTACCTGTTGCACAGGTGTTGCGCTTGTTTTGGTACATAGTAATGAGTAAGTCTTTTGTTGAAAAATTTGAGAAAAGGCTTCAAAATATAAAGATGATGTTTTTTGTGTATTTATATTTTTAATAATTTTTTATATATTTTTTAACTCACTTAAATTTAAATTCAAGGGTACCAACACTTGGTTGGGATCACAACTGTCCTTGGGGGGTATTCCAACGGGTTCTGAGTGAGTTCAAATCAGATCCTGGGATAAATCCAAGGTTAAGTCCAAGGGTACACTGTCTGGGATGTCCTCTAGGAGGTCCTTTTCAATGAGATCACCAAAAACCAAATCCACTGAGATGGATAAAGACAAAAAAATAAAGTTTAATATTTTTGTTGTGTTTTTACGTGGCAAGATGATGTTTTTAGAAAAAAAATCACTTTTATTATTTTTTTATTTCTCTTTATCTTCAGGATTATTTAGTTTATAAATATAAAGCTTCCTTTGATAAATTTTCCACTCCTTATGTTGCTTTAATAAAGAATTGAAATCAATAATTCTTTCAAGCTCAAGTTCTTTGTCCTTTATAACCTGCTGTTTATAATAAAGCAATTTCTCTTGTTGTTGCTCAGGACTTTTAAAACAGGGACAAATTTTCAGAGTTTTTCTTTCTTTTTAAAAAGTTTCAAATAATAATTGATCAATTCTCTGTTGGTGTTAAGATCCACTGGAGAAAAAAAGGATCAAAATATATTTTATAAGTATTTTAACTTATTTTTTTAAAAAAATGGATTGGTCCAAAGAATAAATAATCAATGATTAATTATTTAAGGATATTTTCCGGCCAGACCACCAGTTGTCAGCTCTGTGATACCAGGAACCTTGCAGTCCTTTAGCTACAGAGAGTGATAAAAATACTGTAATAAGAATAAAAATTATTATTCCAAAAATAAACGCTTAGAGGCTCAAATAAATAATATTATAAGAGCAGTTGAAAGGTTTAATTGGTTTGGTAATAAAAGGTTTTCAATATGTATATAAAAGAGGGGACACAGTATTATACTACTGGGGTTCTTTACAGACAAAGCAACCTCTCTTCAAGAGGCCTCCTTAGGCAGTTTAAGAACCTTGGAATGAAGATGGGTGCCTTAGAAAGGGCTTATTTCACTAATGGCTGGGCATAACAGCACAATCGCCTAGAAAGGAAGTGAAACACTCACTCTGAGCACTTTACCACGAAAATCCCGCAATGATAGGAAGGGTTTCAGAGCAGATGGGGTGGATTGCCTGACTAAACTTCAAGGGTTAATTGGTTTTAAGAAATAAATAATAATACTACAGACTTGGTCATAAATCACTTTCTTAGATCCTTCATAAGCACTTGACTAACAATGAAATGGTGTCTGATTTATAATAATAATTCCTGGTAAACTGATGATGGAATAATGGATCCAATGAGGTCTTTATAAATACCTTTTTGGGGTGATTTTGAGCTTCTCAGGGCGCTTAGAGAGAGTTCTGCTCGTGGGCTGAGGCTGGCAAGCCATTCAGAGCAAGATTAGCACGTCCACTTGGTGCTGTTAATCAGCTGACCTTAGATCTGCTGGATTTCTGTACTATTTTAGCCATAGGATCTGTTAATCTATTATGGCGTAAATTTGATCATTCTGCCCTCATCCTTCATTTGTACTATTAGTATTGCTTTGAAGTGAACAGATGTGAATATTTACTGATTGGCCATCATCTACTCATAACGTAGATAATTTTTAATAATTTTTATGAACACTCCTTGTAGTGTTTTTTGGTCTTCAAAGATCAGATTCAATGATTTACATGGTAATCCTTGCTCTTTAATTTATCATTAAAAAATGTTCTAAACTTAATTTCTATTAATTTTAATTAATTTTTGATCTTTTTAGATTATTACTGATGTATATGTCAACTTGTTACATATGCCAGGCAACCCTAATTAGGTTTTAGGTCTTTGGAGCCGTAACTGGTTGTCAGATTATTCATGACGGATCCAGACCCAGGGATCAGTAAGTTCAGATGCCTGCGGGGTGGGATCCGCTGCCTTTGTGGCAGAATTAGCTGCGCGCGGGTCTCTAGTACGCGGGAAACTGCTACTATGAGTAGGTAGGGGTATTTAATGATGTGGGGCTGCCCACGGGAATTGTGACATAACACATTTCTGTGTGTAACTCCTAAAATATACACAACACCTCAATTCTGAGTGAATTTTAGGGGTAAACCCTGTACGTGACACTACGTGAGAGATATTACAATGTAAAAAAGGTGCCATACTGGTGTTGTAATTTTTAGTACTTTTCTTTTTAATTATTTTCAAAATATAAGGACTTGGATTTCAAGGTTGGGGTCAGTGAGTGACCCTACCTGATTTTTGGTGAGGAATCCATTCCTTCAATTATATTTATGGATTTTTCACTTCATCTTTTGTTAATTAAGATATTCTTATTTTTTAGAGTTTTTTGTTGCTATGACAGGTTGCTCTGTACATAGTAGCAAGCTGACAATGCTGGTTTTAAATCCAAAATTCTAACCTTTTTAAAGCTCCAGCCCAAATTAAAATTACTAATATTATTTTCCAGGACTCCCTGAAATTTCAAGTTAAAGAATTACAAAATTAATTGAGAAATTGTATCCCATTTTCAATACATGCAAGCCTTGAGAGTAAGTAAAGAATTAATCTCATTTCTCATTTTTTAAGCAGACCAATGCAGTCAAAAATATACTATGCTAACAAAAAGTAGCCATGTTGGTGGGATTAATTCAATCTGTTTTCCATAAACATAGAAATCATCTGTGTGGGTTTTCA
The DNA here is from genome assembly GCA_025617555.3 of Puccinia polysora. NCBI lineage: Eukaryota > Fungi > Basidiomycota > Pucciniomycetes > Pucciniales > Pucciniaceae > Puccinia > Puccinia polysora. The sequence continues at coordinate 5,968,404 of CM062639.1, forward strand.
GACATAAGCCATGTTCAATAATCAGTAAATCACAAGTTGACCAGTAGATGATGAATTAGATTTTATGGTAATTGGATAAGATGGAGATCCAAAAAACCACCCAAAGCTTACCAGTCACCAAAGAGGCCAATTCTTTTGCAATTTATTTATGAGAAAAACAGTTGTCTTAGCCCTCAATTCTCATCATTGGAATAGAAATCCTCATAAAAAATGCAAAAATCAAAAATATCAACCAAGGGGCTACCTTTATTAGCAAAGGTGAATATCAAAATCTAAAATCAAGAAATATTAAAATTTCATTACATCAAATCAGGAATCTTTAAAAAATGCCGGTTAAAAATTGAAAAATATCCTCTGAAGACATGATTTCAAACATCCCAAGATAAATCATTGAATTTGTAATGGTTTTCCAAGTAAATCTGAATTCAAAAGAATCTGGGAGATGTGTTATTGAAAGATCCTGGAATGCTTAATGGACGCATTCCAATTGCTCAAGGTAAATCATGAAAGCTGATCCAAAGATATATTAAACCAATTTTTACTAACCTAAGTGAAAAGTCAAATCAACTTCCCCTCAAACCAGTCCCCAGTCTCATTTCTCTCTCTCTCACTCTCTTTCTCACCTTTCCAATATAACTTCAACAGAATCCACCAGGAAATAATGGTATATCACTGACCAAAAAATCAAATATTTAATAAATTTAAAACACTAGCAGGAGAATCGATTGAAAATAAACATGGAGGCTCATTACCAAGTTAAAAAAATTTGACTCCAGTCAAATTTTGAAGAGAATTGTAGCCAATTTTGTGAAAAATTGGAGATAATTATAGGCCAAGGTTAAATTTCCACCCATGCAATCGCCATTCACTACCAAAAATCAGTTGGTTTGCGACTCAAATGGGTTGCAAATGGCCATTTTCAACCCAAAATGGGACGCAAGTTGTTCCACGCAACCCATTTTGGGTATTGAATGGAAAAAAATCAATTTGAGTATTTATTTCTTTTTATTTATATTTTTTTTAATTTAATTTAATTAATTAACTTTTTTTGATATTTTTCTTTATTTATTTATTCATTTCATTTTATTTCAATTTATTCATTTATATTTTTTTATATTTATATTTTTAATTTCATTAATTGATTTATTTTTATTTATATTTTTATATTTTTTTTTATATTCATATTTTCAATTTAATTAATTAATTTATTTTTTATGCATTCATTTTTGGTTTTTCATTTGTTTTTTTATTTATATTTTATTTATTTTTTATTAAATTAAGATAAAAAAAGTCAAATAAAATAAAAAAAATAAAAAAAAAATATAAATATCCATTTGCAGCTCAGATGGGTCGCAAAAGGCCATTTGCAACTCAGATGGGTCTCAAATGGCCATTGGCAACTCAGATGGGTTGCAAACCGTGTTTTGCACCCTGTTTGCAACCCCAGGGTTGCAAATTTAACATTGGACATAATTTTATTATTTTTCTTCATTTAATCACTGCTTGTCTTCTTCTTTTTCATAATATCTTTTTCTCAAAAAATTCCTCTGTGTGATCATTTTTATCTCAAGAATGTACTCCTCAAAAATTCATTTTCTGTGACTGCAATTAACACTGTTGCCAAAATTTTCAAGGAATTTATTTAATTTTTTTGTTCATTGGTTTGCATGCTAGTTTATGGCCATATTTCAAGCCAAATGGGGATTCCTGATACAGGGATATAATTAGAGTTGCATGCATTTGAAAATTCAGGACAATGAACAATTTTCAAAATTTGTAAAATGTGCAGCTCAACAATGAAGATGATGATAGAGCCACATAGGATTCAATGGCTACACAGATAATGAATGGGAAAATTAGTGGGATGCTGGAGAGACCAATTATTCAAGTAAGCTTGAACAAGAGTGATTGAAAGGCATTATTACAAAGGTAAAACAGTGAATAAAAAAATTCATATTGGAAATATTTTCCAAAGTTTTCAGGAATGCCACAGCTGGCCAATTTGCAGATCAAACAAGAGGGAGGATAATATCTTTTCTTTTGTTTTAATTAGTATATAAAATTGGTTATGATGAGGTGGGTATTGAGGTTAAAAGAGAGGAGTGCATAGGAGCAGAGAATACTAATAAGGTGATCTTAAATTCACAACTCCCAGTTGTTTGGGAGTTTTTTAGGGCACTACATGCACCAAGGGATGTGTGGGGGCCCATACAGGTGTCCAAAAAAGCGCGTGCAGGAAAAAACACACATCTAAATGCGCCCAAAGGTTTGTCTCAAACACGTGTAACCACGTGGAGGCTTTATACCCCCTGTACACCGCGTATTTGGGTTTTGTACCCCTTAAATGGCGGTTTTGAGCTGTTTTTGGGGGTACACCGGGTCATGCCAAACTTTTTGGGACCCCCTCGACCATATTTGGGTTCCATCAACCCAAATTAGGTATCAATGCTTGCTATGTGGTCCTTTTGTTCCACATCTAGCAATCATAAAGTGACACTAAAGTGAAATCAAGTGAAATTAAAGTGTAATTAAAGTGACACTATGGGAAACTGAAAATAAAAAATCCCCCAAAATTGATCTTTCTCAACTTGAAAATTAGCAAACTTGGTAGTTGTTCAATTGAAGGTTGGATCAAATACTGAATTAGCATTGCTTTTTTTCATTATGGGAGCAGTGGCAAGCCCTCCTGTTAACATGGCCACATCCAAGGACTACATTAGTGCAATGAACAAAGCATTGTAACAATGATTTGAGTAATGAATCATTGGAAGCCCCAATTGCATCCTCATCAAGGGTGACAATTGAGGAAAAAAACTTTTCACAAATGGAAATGAACTCTGGTGGTGAGTAACACTATATGTTACTGGTCTTTGCCATATTTAAATTCATTGAAACTGATGGAGTGCATGCCATCAATTTAACCATGAAACTGTAACTATGACTATTTAACTATGACAGATACACTTTCCCAACATCCTGTGAGAGCTTTTCCTACTATGGAAGAGGAAAAAATGTATTTTAAAACATGGGCAATGAAGCATGGTTATGCTTGAACAGTTTTCAAGTCAAAGCATGATAAATATGTGAATTTAGCCTGTGATAGATATGGTTCTTACTCTGGGCAATTGCTCACCAAACATTCAAGGAAAACTCGCACAAGTAAGGTTGCATGCAAGTTTTTAATCCATGATAGTCACACAAAGGCAGATCCCTTGTGAAAAATATCCTACAAGAATAATCAACATAACCCTGGTACATCTCCACAACCCTCATTGCATCGTCACCTGAGGAGAATCTTTGGGGTATCCTTAGACAATCTAAAAGAAGGCTTGAATGATGTGCTCAATACAATTAAAATCTAAATAAAATTGGGAAAAGTTGATGGTGGCAAATATGTTGATGAACAAACAATCTATCACACTAAGCCTAAAGTAGAGCTAGCAGAACTAAAGAGGAAAAGTATTATGGAGGTCCTCTTTGAACAACTTGGTAATTCAGGTTGGGTTCATCAAGAAAAATTCAGTGGAGAGAGTCACTTTGAGGCCCTATTCTTGGCTCACCCCAATTCATTCAATCTTTGCAAGAAATGCCATCATATAGCTATGATGGATTGTACTTATAAGACAAATAAGTACAAAATCACCCCATTGCATGTCGTAGGAATTACTGACAACCCAAAAAATTTCACAAAAGCTCTTGTTTTAATAACAAGAGAAACTTTTGAGTTCTACGGTTGGTCTGTAAATTCACTAAAGGAGTTGGCTTATGATCCTGAGAGAATTCCCAAATTCTTTGTGACAGACAGTGAAAAATCTTTGATCTGTGCTCAAGAAAAAAAATTCCCTAATTCAACAAGACAGTGCTGTCAATGGCACTTGTCTAAAAAAACAAAAGAAAACTGTAAATTGTGCTTTAATAATGATGTTGAAGGGTTGCAAAGCTTTATGTCTCTGTTGGCTAAGTATGGGGGCTCAAAAACCAAGAAGGCAGAGGTGAATGATTCAGAAAGTAGAGTAAGTGGAAAATCACTGCCTCTACTGTTAATCTTCCTAGTTTTGGTTGCTTACATTATGAATTGTATAAAGTGTTTTTTGGTAGACTGTGAGGATGTACTTGAGTATATGGATCATAAAATTTTCTGTATCAAAGCAACATTTGTAATGGCTTGGAGTTGCAAAAACCCAGACTTTGGAAATAAAACAAGGTCTTGGGTTGAAGGGGCTGATTCTACTCTCAAACAGTTCCTTGCAAACTCATTGGGAAACACATTGGATGTCTGGAAAAACCTAGAGGGAAAACTTTCCAATCAAATTAAATTGGTTCAGGCTGCCCTTTTCAACTCTTGAATAAAAATTGGAATAGTTCTTCCTACTGAAATGTTACCATTGGGATACAAGGTTTCTTTAGAAGAAATCAATCTTGTTGGGGATCAATTAGAGAGGTTAAATCAGAACCATGATGGGGAATTTTGCACCAATTCATACTCAATGATCATGGGTTTGCCCTATTCCCACCAAATAGGTGACCTACTAGCATCAAGAGGCTCCGTTTTTTCTCAAGATTTTCATCCTCAGTGGATATTGGATTATGACCCTTGCAGTTTTAGGTCTGTAAGTTGGTTTAACTTTTATTGTTCAAATCACTATGCAATTAATTCTTTTTGATTAATTATTCTTGATAAATGCTTTTTGAATGATGATTCCTAATTGACTAAAATGATGATTCCTACTTGACTAATATTTGATCCTTTTGAATTTTCAAAGGTTGATGTTGATTAACTGATCAAAAATTCTCAGTTACATGAGAAGCTCAATGCAATTATCTTGAATCATCCTGATCAAGATTGTTGTGGGCTGTTGAAGCACTTGATGAAGGAGATGGCCAATTATTGATCAAACCCAAGACTTGAACCTAAAGTCTTGCAATCAAGCAGAGACCTTCCAAAATTGACAGATACCCAGCAAGACCCTCCTTGATTTGAGCACATTGAAAAGGAACTTAAGTGGTCAAAGAGAAGTAGAAGGGCACCAAAGAAGAAAATATGAATTATTGTAAGTATTTTATTTTGTGAAAGGTTCATTTGTTTGGTTTAATGAACTGATTGAGCAATTTTTATAGTACAACTCAGGCTCTTCATCTGAATTTCATAGTTCAGTGGAAGAGACTGAAATTTCATCAGGTTTGGTGCCATTGGAATTGAATTCTTTTTCAAAGGATGAAGCAGACGCAATGGAGGATTCAAACAGAAACTCATCTTTGGTGAGTGGTGATTCCTTTGATGAGATTAGAATTTTGGCTAACTACTTTTAAATTCTAGGAAGTAAATTACATCAATCAATACCTGAGACCTTACATAAGTTCTTGTGTGATTTTTGGGACCCAGTTGGTGATGGAAATTGTGATTTTATAGTCATTGCTGAATTGCTTGGGTATGACAAAAATGGATGGTTTAAAGTTTGGAAAGAAATGCTTGAAACACTGACAAAAAATAAGTGTTGATATTATAAGATCCTTGGTGGCATTAAATATGTTGAAAAGATAGAAAAAATACTTGATGTTAATGACATCAATGAAAAGATTTGCTCTTCAAAATGGCTTTCAAAGCTTGAAATTTGTCAAATAATAGCTGATACTTATGGAAAACAATATGTCTTATTTCATTGGAATCATGTTGTACTTTTACTCCTATGAAAATGGGTTCAAAATAACAAGCATATCCTATCTTCATTTTCTTTGTTAACAATAACTATTGGGTCCAGCTTTTACTTAAGGGAGATGTGATTCCAATCCCGCTCATAGTTTCCAAACCAGGTTCCATGATTTCTAAAAAAATTAGCTTGTTGGGTTCATCACCTCAAAGATCAAATTGACTTTTATTCTAACTTAAAGATTAATGCATGATTTGGGTTTGGTCTAACATGCTGATATTTTAATTATATTAATATAAAGGGTTATAACATTTTGAACATCGTTGTGTTGAGTTTTTTGAGTTAACATCATTATGATGAGTGTCTTGGATGAGATTTCAATGGTAACTTAGCTCAACACAAGTTGAACTTTTTTTTGTGTTTTTACTTTAGGGCTGGTAAAAATACTTTAATTTTTTTTGGTGAAGGGAATCAGGTACTAAAATGAGTTGCATTTGAAAATGAGCAAGGAAAACAGAGCAGAAAAAAAAGAGGTTAATAATCTTCAGAGGTTACCTAAAAGGACAAGACACACTCTGGGAGTATAATAAAGGAAACAACCACAGGAAAGCAGATGACAATCCTTGTGGAGTGTTGATAGTGTAGCAGATTGGGCCAGGTTGTGAGAGGTGGGTTTGATTGGAGTCTAGCTGATGAGAGGCAGCTGTTGAATAAGTTGTAAAGTTGGGAAAATCCCTTGAGGAGAATCAGAGTAGTTCTTACCTGACTCAGGAACCTGGGTTCAGTGGTGCAATCTTGTGGTTGCACAAAGAGAGCATTCCCCTGGGTCTGAGGCAGGTGTATGACTTTATAGTCAAGCGTGCTTGGGCAAGCTTGAGCTCAGAGCATGTGCAGTGGGGTCTGTCAAGTTGTTGCAGGCAGCCTTACCAGGATGAGGTAGAACATACACGTGAGATCGGAGAAAAGATCAGGAAGACAGGCATGTGAAATGAAGACAAGAAACAGAAAAACAGTAGATAGCAGAGAAGAAAATAAAAAAGTGATTTGACCAGATTGGTTAGGGTAGGTATGCTGAGATTTTAACATCCTCCCTTGCTCAAATCAAGCTTCAAAATTGAGCCTCATCAGCGCCATTTGGGGAACTGGTTTGGTCAGGCAATTGGCCAGATTCTTCTTTGACAAGACCTTTTGAAGTTTGATTTCAGCGTTGAGTATCTCATTTTGGATGAAATGGAACTGTAGTTCCATGTGCTTGAGGTAGAAGCTGGAGTTATTTTCTTTATTAAGTGCAAGTTTGATTGCACCCTTGTTGTCATCAAAGACTGTAGCAGTCTTGCTAGCTTCCCCAGGGGCAATGTCCAGACAGAGAGATTTGATCCATTTGATTTCTTTCAGGGCATCTCCAAGAGATTTATACTTGGCCTCAGTTGTGGAAAGGGAAATTGTTGGTTGTTTCTTGCACCTCCAGAGCACCACCCAGCCCAGCCATTGAATTACTAAGCCCAATATTGAGTGTTGCGTGCTAGGGAACTTAGGCCAATCAGCATCTACGTGCGTGAGCATTTCCTTGGAGGCATTGGTCAAGGAGAAGACAAGACCCATGGAGCTGGAGTGCTGAAGGTAGTTGAGCACCTGTAGCGCTGCCTGGTCATGGTGGAGGTTTGGCTTGAGGAGGAACTGAGCAAGATAGTTCACCCCAAAGGTGATATCTGGTCAATTTCAAATGCTGACATGGTTCAGTTCACCAATAATCTTCCTGTAGTTGGCCCCCAACAAGAGAAACTCCTGATGATCCTCTTCACTAGATGGGTATAGCTTGCCATTTGGCTTGAAAGTGGTGGAAAAGGCTTGATGAGTGGGGGGCAGATATTGAGCACATATGTGCTCAATGTATGATTTTTGATGAATCTTGAAGCTGTTGTCTAGGTGAGCTTCATTCATCCTGAGCAGTAAGGAGGCCGGACCTAGGTCCTTGATCTTTAAGCAAGCTGAGATTTGCCTGAAAAAATGATCCAGATCATTTCTGGAGATTTCAATTTTGTCCACGTTGTGGAAAGAGCTTGTGTGTTTTGTAAATTCCCCACAACAATATAAAATTCTCTGCAAAAATCTCACTCCAAGTTCCAGAAAGTCCACTAGCCCTTGAGTCACACTTCTGTACCTCTGCAATTCTTAATCAAACTCCACTTCCGCACCCAAGCTGGAAACCACTAAAGCTAAATTGCAATGAAATAATAGTAAATAAACAAGATGGACTCCCCAACAAGCTCTGCACTTGAACTATTTCCCTAAATATGAACTCCAAGAACTCTTGCTGCTAATTACACTCCAAAGTAACAGAAGAAAAGAATCTAGCTATAATTTACCATGATAATCTCCAATAATGATGATGTGATAATCTCCCCTATAATGGTTTCCCGCTCTCCATACCACAAAAGAAAAGCTTCCTTATATATACAACAAATAAAAAAAGAATGCAAGCCACAAATGAAAGACCCCTATTGTTTTTGTGCATTCTGCACTTACCCTCCTTAGCTACTCCAAAAAAGAAATGTAAACTGCTAAAGAAAGACTCCTTTTCCCGCCACCTCCGTGCGTTTGCACTGATCCTCCTTAGTAATAGTCCAATCCTTACCCAATCCAATGATTTGCAGTAGATTTGATGATTCTGTTACCAATTCCCCCTAACAGTCGAGTTGCGCCAATGCATAAATAACAACAGATCCTTGTTAATCTTCCCTAGCAGATCACTCCCAATCCTGCATGTGGCATAACTGCAAATCCCCAACAACCCGCATGCCGCCTCCTCAGCTTTAGTGTTCATTGCCCCACAGCACTCTGCAATCTCAGTGCATATCCCATTATTGGCCTAATCCGTACTACTTACCTTTGATCACTTTCTTCCACATTAGTAAACCCACAGCACCAGAGGGAAATTTATGTTTAACCACAGGATGATGTCCGCAAAAGGCAAAACTCTGGCCTGTTCTTGTCATTGTGCCCCCAAAAAGCACGCACCACACCAATACTGAGCCATTAGCTAATGTCCTCTGGAATAGACAGTCCCCCAACACGCTTCTCTGAGCCTATTGTGCTGGGGACTTCCAACCACAGCTGAACCTCTCCAAGTCAAATTTCCAGTGCTGAGCCTACTTTCCTCTGTGTCTATAAATAACCACCACAATGTGCATGTTTTTATGTTTTTATATAGCCTTGCATTGGGAACCGCACTGCAGTTGGCGCGCTCAGCATTTGGTAGGTCAGGCTCAGCACTTGGATGGGCGCGGTCTCAGCAGTGGCCGCTGCGGGCTCAGCAGTAGTCACTGCGGGGCTTGGCATACCAGCATGGGTTGGGCTTGATTGGATGGGGCACCAGCGCCCCGCTCAGACATTACAAACCCAAGAATGGAGCTGGCCCAACCAGGTTTGCGGGAAGCTAGTTTGGGCAGGTAGGGCGGGGTGATTGGGGCTATAGGTGCGGGCCGGGCATGTGCTGGGGCAGGGAATGGAATAATGTGGCGCGCTGGGAAGATACGGACAAGCAGGGGGCTCTGAGTAGGGCGCAGCGGAGGGCCGTGTCATCAGAAGGAAAAACTGGTTGTAAGTAAAGGTAAGCGGCTAGTGAAGGGATTAGGGTTAGGCTAGGGTTCTGGGACTAGGGTTTCTTTTACATTTGTTGTTGGGCTGTCATTGCACTTGTACTTAGGTTAGGGTTGAGAGTGTGGGCATAAAGTCCGCGCTTTCAAACCCAGCTCTTATCGGAGGATCTTATCATTGGATCTTTGGCAGGAAAGTAAAATGAAGGGAAGGAATTAATCATCTTTTTTTACTCTCTCTCTCTCTCTCTCTTTCTTAAAAATTAAAGGAGCATCCTTAACCTTACAGACACTGAGACCATTTCTTCCAAACTTGAGGACATCTAGGGGAGTACTTCTCTCTTACTTTCCATAACGTATAAGAACATTTCCTTGCGCCAAAACACACATTGATCAGCTTTGCACCAGTTGAAACCCACTTCCCCAAGCCATTTTCACAGAGTTTCATACCAGGAAAGTGGGGCTTGTTTGAGACCGTATAACGCCTTCTTTAGGAGAAGGAACTTTCCCTTAGCAACAAAAATTTTGGATGGAGGTGTGAGGTATTATTCTTCTCAAAGCAGGGTGTTCAGAAAGGCGGCCTTAACGTCAATTTTACAAAATTTCAGCTTCTTAGAGGCAGCAAGAGCAATGAGTAGTCTAAGTGATGTCCTGTCACCGATGGGCGGGAAGGTGCTGCAGAAGTCAGAGCCATATTTTTGGTTGAATCCTTGCACACACAGCAAGGCTTTGAACTCTGTGATTCTGTTTTGATCATTGCACTTGTTTCTGAAAACTCAAACACATTTGATGGGATGTTTCTCAGAGGGAAGCACAGATTCCTCCCACACATTTTAGCTGACCAATTTAAGCTCTTCTGCCTTCATGGTGTTGATCCACTCCTTGCGTTCCTTGGATTGAAGTGCCTCGTGCAGGCTGTGAGGATCCACATAGGTATTATCTACTATTAGTTAAACAGATGGTAAACCTACCTTAGACTGAGGTCTGCAAGGTTTTTCAATGATATTTGCGGGAGAGAGATTTTCATAAGAATGAACAGGTGCTGGAGTGATGTGGTCAGAAGGCACAGGAGCAGGAGTGGTAGAAAGAGGAGCGGTACATGATGTGGTTGGGCAAGAAATTGGTTTAGGAGGGGAGACAGATGGGAGTAGATTGGAAGGAATCAGGAAATCAGTTTCCTCAAAAAGTGGGAAGGCAGTCAGAGGAGGGTAGAGACATTTGTCAAAAGGGATTTTGGTAGAGAGAAAAATTTGAAGGGAGCCCATATCCAGCAGGCAATATGACAAGAAGTCATTTGCCTACCCAAGCATTATTGCCTTTTTTCAGGTGGGCTGGAACTTAAATGTCCTGTTTGCTTTGGGAATCAAGGCATAGGTGGCACATCCAAAGGGTTTGAGACAGTTGTAGTTAAATTTTTGGTTGTGCCACAGTTGATAAAAGATCTTGTTGCTGCGCAATTTGGATGGTAAGATGTTTAGGAGGTGAGCAGCAGAGTTGCAAGCTTTATCCCAGTATTTTGGAGCAAGGTTGCTTTGGTTCAGGAGGCATCTGGCCTTTTCCAAGATGAGACAATTAGATCTCTTGGCAAGGCCATTCTGTTGAGGGTTGTAAGTGGGAGCAAATTTTTGAGTGATTACTTTCTCTGAGCAGAAGTGTTTGAGTTTGGAGGAGATAAACTCCCCACCATTTTTGAAGATGAGACACTTGATGAATTTCCCAGTCTGGTGTTCTGCTTGAGTCATGTAATCTTTGATTTCCATGTAAGTGTAACTCTTGTGCTTGAGAAGGGCAACTGATCTGTGCCCAGATAACTGATCTGTGAGAGATAGGAAGTAGTTGTAGCCAAGGTTGGACGTAGTTTTGATTGATCCCACTAGGTTGAGGTGGATTGCCTCAAGAGTTTCAGTCATGACTTTGAAGCTACGGTTGAATGGGTTGGCGGTTACTTTACAGGTTTGGCAAATCTCATATGTTGTAGGGCCTGAGAGATTGGTCAAGTTAAGTTTTTTGAGGGCTGAGGGGCCTGGATGGCCAAGGCAAGAGTGCCATGTAGATGAGGACTCTTTGAGAAGAACTTTGAGTTGGTTTTTGATGGAGAATCTGGTCCTGCAGAGTTCTGTGAGATGGTTGGAGGTGGAGCCAATGAATAGGAAATTATTGCACGGCACTTCAAAGCCTGAAAAGCTGACCAAGGAGAAGACCATCTTCTTGGCCTTGAGTTGAGTGAGAGAGATGAGGCATTAATTTATTGTGAGAATCAGAAGCACATTTTCTAATCTGATTGCTTCCCCTAAGTGATTGACCAGCTTTGCAAAGCCAACATGAGTGGCAGTGAGAGAATTGTTGGGGGAGCCCATACCAACTTCTATCTTCACGGGGGAGAAATTGAACAGAAAGCAAGGGTTGTTGACAATGTGGTTTCTGGCCCTTGAGTCTAGGACAGGGAGCAGAGAGAGGGTTGGCTTGGGGGTCAAGTAGATCTGTGAGTTAAAGTGCATTTTGGTTTTTGGAGTATTGTTGGCAGGAGTCTTGGTTAGTTCATCAGTGGCATGGAGATTTTTGGTTTGATGTTTATTCCAGTAAGGTCTCAAATGTGGGTGAAGGAACCAAAATTTGTCTTTGGTGTGCTCAGCAACAGGGTTGAAATGATTTTTCGAGCAGGGGTTCTTTGGCTTTTTCCTTTGAGTTGACTTATGGAGAGAGGTGGATGGATTTAGCTCTGGGGGGGTTTCATCAGAGATGTTTTGCAAGGATTCAAAGTGAGTGATTTTTCAAAGCATGTTCAGAGCTCCAGTGGGATTTAGGAGTAGTTTGTCATTAAGGATGATTTTTCAAACATTTGGTAGAAAGTGCTGGGGAGCTTAGCCAAGATTGTGTAGCTAAATATGTCTGAGGGTACCTCAAGGTGTACAAAAGATAATTCCTTAATCAGCTTTTGGAATTCCTTGATGTAAGAGTTGAGGTTGCCTTTTTATTGGGATTGAATGAATTTCATCTAGATTCTGCCACAATTGTTTGAGGATTTTGAGGCATATATTGATAGGATGGCACCCCAGATTTCATGAGGATCACCATTGTTTTCAGGGTTCACAACCGCATCAAAGGCTGAGTCCCCTAAGTGTTGGATGATAATTTCTACTGCTTCAAAGAGTTTCTTTTGCTGGTGAGCAGAGATGGGAGTGGGTGGAGAGTCTATGATCAGCTCAAGGAGACCTTTCTTTCTGAGGTAGCTCTTTATTTGGAGGAACCAGGCTGGAAAGTTTGAGTTGTTTAGGAGCGGGATGTTCAGCTTAGATTGGGAATTTCACTTGGTTTTGGACATGGCTGCTTGTCTGCTGGTCCTTGAAGTGAACTGGGTCTGGAAATCTTGAGGGAATCAGGGACTAAAAGGAGTTGCATTTGAAAATGAGCAAGGAACACAGGGCAGAAAAACAAGAGGGTAATAATCTTGAGATGTTACCTAAAAGGACCAGAAAGACTCTGGGAGTATAATAAAGGAAACAACAACAGGAAAGCAGAAAATGATTCTTGTGGAGTGTTGATAGCATAGTAGATTGGGCCAGGTTTTGAGAGGAAGGTTTGATTGGAGTCTAGCTGATGAGAGGCAGCTGTTGAATCAGTTGGATGGTGTGGTGTTCTTTTATGAAGGCAAGCTGGAATGGGCTGCGCGCTGCGCGCTCAGCAGTAGCGGGTGGCTCAGAAGTGGCGGAACACTCAGGAATGGGTGCGGCTTTGCTTCAGCAAGCTTCTCTGCGGGCTCAGCAGCAGTCAATACGGGCTCAGCATCCGGAGACGCAGGGTGGATTGGATTGGGTTGGACAGATTGCGCAAGGATTGTGCATTGCAAGACGCGCAGATGTACCTTGGATATCTGGAATGGCGCATCAGGGGGATGCAGACATGCGCGGGGGGCTCTGAGTTGGGCGCGGAGTGAGGGCCGCTTCATGATAAGGACAAACTGGGTGGACGTAATGGCAGGCATGCAATACAGATGGATATGGGGTAAGGGGTATGGGATATGGATTATGGGATGGAAGGATAGGATTAGGGCTAGGTTTCTGTACTTAGGGGTTTTATTTGAATATTCTTGCTTGCTTCTTGTTGTACTTAGGTTAGGGTGGAGGGGGAGGTTACTTAAACAGCACCATCTAATGGGATGGAGGAAATCATCTTATCAGGGAGGATGGGGAAGGATTGAATGAACAAGGAACAAGGAACTCATCTTACTATCCTTTCTCTCTCTCTTGCTCTCTCTTTAAGTCATTGCATCAAAGCTCCTTACAGACACTTGGACCATTAACTCTCAAACTTGAGGACAACAAGGGGATTTTTCACCCTCTTTGTTTCCACATCTGGGGGTCTGGCGGGGAACTCTTTTGTTGAATTCTCTTGAAGGTACCCAGGATGCTACCAGCAGTTGCCCCTCCTTTTTCTCCGTTCTCCCCCCATCTTCTCATCAATCAAAAGGACTACCCTCAAATTTGATTCAACGCTGCAGGTGTGGAGCTATTCATCTTGCAATATGAATTAATTTCAGACTCCAAAGACGCATTGAATTCCAATAAGGCGCGCCATGTCCTCCTGTTCATCATGAATGCGGAGGAGCGTCAGGGGGTAGAAGAGATGGGGGGCTCCAAACCTGGATTGGCCCATACTGAAGGTGAACATGTTGGCAAGATGGGGGAAGCGCAATCCTTGTTTTTGGGAGGGCAATTTCAAGCAAGCTGCGGAATTGAATTGCGGGGAAGCTCCACCACCGGCAACCATCCCTTGGGTTAGCAAACTTTCAGAGCTGGCAAGGGACCTTGAGATCTATTTGAAGGGTTTTCAGCTTCCTAGCACGCCTGGCCTTGGGTTTTCATGCATGGGGACAATGACGGCTGTTTTTGATTGGGACACAAGAACCAGAAAATGGATTTAAACGCAGGATTGGTTTCCCCAGAGGAGACAGGGTATGTGTTGGTAAAGAGGGTCTTGGCGCAATTGGTTCAGCCTGTTGCTATGAAGCAAGTGAGGAAGAGGGAACCGGGAGCGGATATTTTGCGCAATTTGGGAACCGGTGAACGGCAGACAGGTCTTGTGGAGAAGGAACCCAAAGCAGATATGTTGCGCCATTTGGGAACCGGTAAATGGCGGATGGCGGGTTTTGTGGAGAGGATAGGAGCGGAGGCGGAAGGAACGGGCCAGGCGTCAGAGGATTGCAACCAGAGCCAAACCTCTTTGACGGCGGGGAGGATGCATGTGGGATGGAATGATGCGGAGCGCGGGGAGTGCAGGATGGATGGGCCAAGGACGTGCCCAGTGCCATCATGGATAGCAGAGGTTTTGGAATTGGTGCAACGGACACTCATGGCGGGGCTTCAGGTGCGGAACGGGGAGGGATTCGGTAACAACGGCATGGCTGGTGAGAAGGACGTTGGGGTTGCAGGGGCTTTGGCGGCAGAATTCACATTGGGATGGAAGTTTGGAGAATTGGCCGGTAGGCACAACCTCTGTGGGATTGGTTGAGGCATCAGCTGAGGACAGCAGCCAAGTTGGGGGGGAAGCTAGCGCAGGATGGGAAGGTCTGATTTGGGAAGCGGGCACGGCCTGAGCCAGGGCTGGAAAAGCAAGGACAAGCCCTGCATTCTGGAAAAAAACACATGAACAATTTCTAATGGATGATCAAAGGAACTAGGGAAGCGCGTGGGTAAAAACAGATGTTGGTCAAAGAGCAAGGCATGGGCTTGGCAGCAGGTTGGTGCTTAAAAAAAAATCTCTCTTTTCAGGTTTTCTTTGGTTATCTTATATATGGAAGGTATGGATAGTTTGGGGCAGATACTTTTTCTTTTTCTCTTGCTCTCAAGGATGTGCACGCGCGGCTGGTTTTCATTGTGCTCTCTCCCTTCTGTAGATGGGTATGGGGAACTGTGTGGCAGTTTGTCTGAGGTGGTCCAGGTACTCTCACTGGATACTCTCAGTGGCAGGGATTCTCCTCACTCTTGCAGATTGCTCTCAAAGCGCGGATCTTGCGCGCAGTTCTTATTTATCTCAAGATTCTCACAAGCCCAAAGGCTACTTAGGATGGCGCGGAAAAAGTTCTTTCTTTGCAAAATAGGCGCAGAAACAAAAAGGAAGAAATAGGAAGAAAGCGGCAGGCAATCTGCCTATGTTGGCTGAGTCCTCATCACTTCCTCTGTGTCTGCGCAAGCCTCCGCGGTCAGGGATTGGAAGGTGCCAAAAACTTGTGTTGTGCATTGGTGGTGTGTGCGTGGGGGACTGCTAGAAAATGCCGTAGTAGCTCCTCCCTGTCAAACCTTGCCAAGGGAAGTGCCAGAATCAAGGGGATCTCTGGGATTTTGGGAGTGGCAGCCAGAGGGGTTGCAGCAGCCGCAGGTTCTGGTGACAACTCAATCACCACAGAAGTTGGCGTGGGCGCAGGTTCTGGTGATGAACTGGGAACCGGAGATGGAGACAGTGGTGGAGGAGCTGGTCTTGGGGGAGTGGGAGGACATGGTGGCAGCGGAGGAAGAGCAGGAGCAGGAGGACGCAGTGGTGGTGGGGGAGTTGCGGCGGGATGGTTGAAGATTCTTGGGTCTGTTGCTGGTACATTCATTTGTACCCATGGGGCCCACTTGTGGGTGGCGTTCCAATAAGCCCCAAAGTCCAAGAAGTCCTGGCACCACGGTGGTCCAGCCAAAAGGAATGGTGAGCCTGAGTCATGGCTCTTGCGCAACAGAGGGTTTTGGGCAGCGTGTTGCGGTTGGGTGCAAGGTGAGCTGGGGGGGGTCCACTCAGTGGTGGAGATCTTGTTGTTTCTCAAGACCACAAAGGAGTTGTGCCGGGTCCTCTTGCGCGGGCAACCTTAAGGATGGTTGCAAGGCATTCCATATGATAGGGAGCAGCGGCGGTTTCCGGCTTGGCACGGAACACAGGCATACTGACCCGGAAGGATAAGGCAGGAGAGGCCGTTCCGGCTGCAATACGTGCAGGACATGTTTGGATGAAGGTGGGGTGGATGGGGTGTTTTTATTTGGTGTGAAGTTGCTGTGCAAAGGGGAAGGGTGGGGAAACTAGGATAGCCGGCGGTAGGTGAGATAGTGGTGGATCTCTGGGGAAAGAACTCAAGTTGGGGGGGTGTGATGTTCTTTTATGGATGTGAGTTGGAATGGGCTGCATGCTGCGCGCTAAGCAGTAGCAGGTGGCTCAGCAGTGGCGGAGCGCTCAGAAATGGGTGTGGCTTTGCTGCAGCAAGCGCCGCTGTGGGCTCAGCATCCAGAGACGCAGGGTGGATCATATTGGGCTGGACGGATTGCACAGATGTACCTTGGATATCTGGAATGGCAGGTTGGGCGGATGCGGACATGCGCAGGGGGCTCCAAGTTGGGCCCAGCGCAAGAGCCATGTCATGAGAAGCACAAAATGGGTGGATGTAATGGCAGGCGGTCAATACGGATGGATATGGGGTAAGGGGTATGTGATATGGATCATGGGATGTGGATTATGGGATGGGAGGATCAGATTGGGGCTAGGGTTCTGTACTTAGGGGTTGTATTTCATTATTCTTGCTTGCTTCTGGTTGTACTTAGGTTAGGGTTGAGGTGGAGGTTACTTAAACCGCACCCTCTAATGGGATGGAGGAAATCATCTTATCAGGGAGGATGGGGAACGATTGAAGGAACAAGGAACAAGGAACAAGGAACTCATCTTATTATCCTTTCTATCTCTCTCCCTCTATCTTTAAGTCATTCCATCCAACCTCCTTACAGACACTTGGACCATTAACTCTCAAACTTGAGGACAACAAGGGGATTTTTCACCCTCTTCGTTTCCACAACGGTTGGGACAATGCCTTGAGGAGAATCAGAGTAGTGCTTACCTGACTCAGAAACCTGGGGTCAGTGGTGCAATCTTGTGTTTGCACAAAGAGAGCATTCCCCAGGTTCTGAGCCAGGTGTATGACTTTATAGTTGAGTGTGCTTCGGAGAGCTTGAGTTCAGAGCATGTTCAGTGGGGTCTGTTTAGTTGCTGCAGGCAGCCTTACCAGGATGACGGTGTGGTGTCATTATATAGCCTCGGGTCGGGGACTGCGTCGCGGCCTGCGCGCTCAGCATCTGGTAGGTTAGGCTCAGCAGTGGGGGTGCGCCGGTCCTCAGCAGTAGCCGCTGCGGGCTCAGCAGTAGCCGCTGCGGGTTCAGCAGTAGCCGCTGCGGGCTCAGCAGTGGGCGCGGCGGGATCGGGCACGCGACTGCGGGCCGGGCCTGACTAAGGGAGGCGGGCCGCAACCCGCTTGGATGTCCGACTCACGGATGGAGCTGGGCCAACCAGGTTCCCGGAACGGCTAGTCGGGGAAGGAAAAAGCGGGGCGACAGCGGGGCTATATGCGTGGGCAGCTGCGCGCAAGCGCGGGCCGGCCACGGGACAGGAAATCCACAATGGCGCGTTGGGTGGATGCGCGCAAGCGCGGTGAACCTTGGGTATTGCGCGGCGGAGGGCTGCGCCACGAAAAGACGAACCGGATGCGCGTAATGGCAGGCGAGCTGGCGGGGATAGGGTATGGGTATGGGTTTAGGGATGGGTCAGGGTTCTGGGTCTAGGGTTCTTTCTTCATGGTTGCCAGTCTGTCTTTGTGCTTGTGCTTAGGTTAGGGTTGAGGGGGAGGGCTCAAATACCCTTCCCCTCGACTCCGGGTTGTAGGGGATAGCATATCTTTCTATGGGACTCTCTCTCTCTCACTCTCTCTCTCTCGGAGGAAAGGAAAGGAAGCATTCTCGGTCTTACAGACGCTAGAACCATTGATCCTGTAACTAGGGACAACTTCGGGAGGGAAAACCTCTTAAAGTTCCACATCTGGGGGTCTGGCCGGGAAATTTTCGATCCGTTCTCAGTCTCTTGAAGATTACGCAGAATGCTACTGACAACCGCTCCAGGATCCAATGCTCCCCTTCCCTACCCTCCACGCCCGACTCCCGTCTCTGCTGCTCAACCCCCTCCGCCGCCGTCCGCTCATGCTCCTAGAGTTAGCGGGTTCGCTCCTCCCTCGGAAGGGTCGTCGGACATGGCGGTAGAGGCCCCTCGCCGCGTTTGGTTGAGGCCGAGGGATTTCCCTCATCTTCGGTTCAGTACCTCGGATGTCAAGCGGTTCCTTTCTAGGTTCGAAAGGATCGCGGAATCGGAGGGCGCGTTGGGCACGGACAAGGTTCGGACTATCGTGCTGTTCATTACCAAGGAGGAGAAGCTGCGGGACGTGGAAGAAATGGTTGGATACGAGAGGCAAGACTGGGGGAAGTTGAAAAGCGAGATGTTGGCGAGGTGGGGAAAGCGTGAACCTCGGTTTCGGGAAAGCGACTTCGATCGAGCTGCGGAGGAGGCGATCAAGAATGGCGGAGTGCGATTGCGCAAAGGATTAGTGGAATACATGTCAAGGTTCGAGCGAATCTACGGGTACCTTGCAAAGAACGAGGTTGTCGTGGGTCAGACGGGTGCCATGAAGCGGGCGTTTCTGGGGGGTCTCGCGCCCCAGCTCCGTTCCAGAGTGCAACAATACCTGTACGACCACGGCCTGGTTAAGAGGTCGCTGGATGGGAGCGTCGCGATTCTCCCCAATCTTTCGGTTATCCGTCAAGTCGTGGAAAGCGAAATTGATTTGGACGAGCTCATCGCGGATACGGCACGAACGTACCCGTCTTCCTCCAAGAAATTGGCCACGATCTCGGCGCCGGCCCCCGACCAAACTTCGGCCGCGCGGCTGCCGATGCCCTCTCACGCCGGAATTTCCCAGCAGCCTCCGGGACCATCAGTCGGGGAGATAACGGAGATTCTGCGGGACATAAGGGTTTTCCTCAACCGGACACCGGCTCCTACAGCTCCGGCAGCCGCACCGTTTCCGGCGGCTCCTTCTCAACCGCGCGCGGTGCCGCCTCACATGGCGGAGGGGTTCCAGCCCCCTAGCGGATCATCCGGATCGTACGGGTCGCCGCAATGTTCATATTGCGGGGTGAGAGGGCACTGGAAGTCAGTTTGTGAGGATCTCACTCGGGACATGGACAAAGGGCTTGTTCGCGCATCCGGGATGACGTACATATTTCCGACGGGTGAATCGGTGGACTTGACCAAGGACAAGCCGCCACCAATGGTGCAAGTGCGGGAAAGAGCAAAGGCTAAGACCAAGACTGCTCGGGTCTTGCTTGGGATTGTCACCGCGCCCGGAACCTGGGTAGCGCCGAGAGTGGAGGCTGAAGTCAGGGCATTGGCGGCGAATGAGCGTATTGCGATGGATGTCGACGAGCGACCAACGGCCTTGAAGCCGGTCGCGCGAGTACCGATTTTGGACGGGCCGTCCTCTAATTCCGCGGGAAAGAAGAAGGCCGCGGACATCGTCCAAAGGGTAATGGGGAACGACTCACCAATACCCCTGACCCTACGAGAGCTAGCGGCGGTGTCCCCCGCGGTCGTCGACGAGATGGTCCAGGCCTTGAAAGATTGTGGTCAGGGTCGGGTGCCGACAACGGTTCAGCGGGCTAACGTGGCGGAGGAGGAAATGGATCCCGAGCCGTGCCGGTCAAAGTCGGTATCCGTCCCGCTTGCTTATGTCGCAATGACCATCGCCGGGCGGAAGGTGTGGGCGATGGTGGATAGCGGGTTGATGGTCAACCTGCTCCCATCAAGGTTGGTGGACGAGCTCGGTCTGGTGCGGAGGAAGTGTGCGATGGGTCTTCGGGCGTTAAATGGCGGGGAATGTTGCGTGGATGGAGTAGTAGAGGCGGAGGAGGTGGAAGTTGCCAAGGTCTGTAAGCCTCTGTCATTTCTCTCAGTGGAATGCGGAGACGTGATTCTAGGACGGCCATTCATGTTTGGGTTCCAAGCCCAAATGGCCTTTAACGCCGAGGAAGGAACGGAGGCGCTGACCGTCAAAGACTCGCTCGGAGCACGGTTCGAGACGACGATCTGCGATCACGGGAGAGGGAAATGGGTACAGGACCCAATGTCTGGCGGCAACGAAGAGTCCGGCGCGGGGGTTGACCGCAAGGGTTACCCTGCGGAGGATTTTTCCTAGTCGGCCGCGGGAACCGTGCAGAGCAGGCTCCGGCTCAGCACGGGCGGCCAACAGGTAAGGAGCAAGCGGGGGAGGGCGCGCGTGGGGCGCAGGTGCCAGAAGTAAGTCCCATTCCTCAGTATGCATTGCCGGAAGGCGCTACGCTTCGAAAACCCTATCATTGTGCCACAGTCGTGAGCAAAGGCGAAAGCCCCGGTCTGGTCATTTCTAGGACTTACGACGGCGACGATCGGGTCTGGATGGCGCGGTGTAACGCGGGCAAGTACAAACCGGTAGCGCGGAAAGTCCAGCCGCGGAACGAGCCAATGCCTCAGGGGCTCAACGGACCCTTACGGCCGATCGCGTGGTCCCGCGACCCGTGGGAGACGCCCCTTAGGAAGAATGGATGGGTAACGCGGTCGGCGCGAATCACGGACAAGCGGGTGGACGCCCTTAACTTTGGACCGACGGGATGGCTGAGTGCGGAGGAGATGGATCTGCTGGTGTCGGTATTGGTAATGAGGGAGAAGGCGCTCGCTTTTGGACCGGACGAGCGCGGGTTGTTGAGAGGTGAGATCGGGGACCCTTACGTTATTCCCACTGTCCCTCACGAACCGTGGCAAATCAAGCCGATTCCGATCCCCCGTACCGTTCGGGAGCCCTTTCTGGAGCTGGTACGGGAGCGCGTGAGGACGGGGCTTTACAAGCAATCCACGTCAAGCTACTCGAGTCCTATCTTTGCGGTCGTTAAGCAGGACGGGAAGTCGCTAAGGATTGTTCACGACCTTCAGAGGCTAAATTCGTTCACTATTCGCGACGCGGGGCTTCCCCGCGCGTTGAAGAATTTCTGGAGTCGATGGCCGGGCGCGCTTGCTACGGGCTGGTGGACATGATGGGGGGATATGACCAGCGAGAACTCCACCCTGACTCGCGGCCACTGACGGCGTTTGAAACCGGGCTCGGGAGGATGCAGCTGACGCGGCTACCGCAAGGTGCGACCAACTCAGTGGCGGTATACCAAGCCCAAATGACCTGGATACTATGCGACGACCTTCCGGAAGGCGTGCAGATCTTCATTGACGACGCTGGCATTAAAGGCCCCAGAACGGACTACGAGGGCGCGGTCTTAGAGGATGCACCCGCGATCCGGCGATTCATCTGGGAATACGCGGAGACTCTGGAACGGATCCTCTTCCGAATTGAGGAGGCAGGTCTTACTGTGTCCGGGAAAAAGTTGGCGGTCTGCGTTCCGGCGCTCGAAGTACTGGGGCATGTCGTGGCCTACGACGGGAGGCAAATAGCGGAGAAGAAGCGGAATAAGGTTCCTGAATGGCCGACCCCTCGGACAGTGTCGCACGTCCTGCAGTTTCTGGGGTTGTGCAGCTACGTCCGCATGTTCATCGAGCGGTTTGCGGAAGTAGCGAGCCCAATGCGGGCATTGACGCGTAAGGGGGCGGAGTGGAAGTGGACCGAGGGATGCAATGCCGCTTTTGCAAAACTCAAGGAAATCGTGGGGCGCGACATCGTCCTTCGGGACCTCGATTACGACGCCGGAGGAATACGCCTGGCGGTTGACTCTAGCGAGTTCGGCGCCGGGGGGGTCTTGACACAGGAGGAGGACGGAAAAGATAGGCCGGTGCTCTACGAATCAGTCACCTTTACCGCGACAGAGAGTCGGTATTCGCAGCCGAAGCTGGAGCTGTGCGGTGTCACCAAGATTGTACGGCGGTTGCAGCACATTTTGTGGGGCGTGCACTTCGAGCTCCTGGTTGACGCGGAGGCCTTGGCGCGAATGATTAACTCACCGACGCTGCCGAACGCGCCCATGACCAGGTGGGTAGCGTTCCTCCAGTTATTCTCCTTTAACGTGGTGCACATCCCAGGAAAGGCGTTCACGATGCCGGACGCGCTGTCGCGGTACCCGCGGGACGACCCATACAAGGGGGCGGAACCCTTGGATGTGGAAGCTCCGGTCGTTTGGGTAGGGAAGACGGAGGCGGCGGTTTGTCTTCCATTGCGTCAGTCGGGACGTTATGCGGTCTTGTGCTCTTATTTGCAGGATCTCCGGTTCCCCAAGGGCACAACGGAAATGGTCACCCGATGGGTGAGGCGAAACGTTCTGAACTTCTTCTTACAGGACGGTCAGTTATGGCGGCGGAGCGGTTCCGTGCCTCTTGTTGTCGCGACTTCTAGGGCCAACCAGGAGGTAATTCTAGGAAGTCTGCACGACAACCTTGGTCATCGGGGTGAGGTCGAAACGCGGAGGAGGGTGAAAGCAAGGTTCTGGTGGCCGGGGGTCGTTCGCGCGGTGCGCGACTGGGTGAAGTCGTGCAAGGCCTGCCAACGGCAAAGCTTGAGGCTGCCCAAGGAGGTTGGCCGCCCCACGGGCGAGGACGCGCTGTTCGGGCGCCTTTCGCTGGACGTAGTCCACATCAAGGCGGGTAAGTTTGCGTATTTGCTGGTTGCGCGCGACCATCTGTCTGGGTGGGTGAAAGCAAGGCCCCTAGCGAAACTATCGGCGGAAAAGGTGGCTCAGTTTCTGGAAGAAGACTGGTTCGCGCGCTACGGGTCGCTTTGCTTGGTCACCGTCAATGGAGGGGCGGAGTTTTGGGGACGCCTGATGACGCTGGTGCAGAGTTGTGGAGCAAAATTCGGCCGCGTGACGGAATACTACCCGGAGGGCGCGGGGATGATCGAGCGGGGGCATCAACCAATCAAGGATGCCCTGGTGAAAATGTGCGGCGAGGACGGCAAAAGGTGGCAGGCGGCACTCCCCGCGGTCCTTTTTGCCAATCGGATCTCCGTGAAGCGGTCGACGGGGTATTCGCCTTACAAGCTACTCTACGGGCAGCGGCCCGTGCTTCCTGTGGACATCGAGCTGAACACGTTTTTGGGCGTGGATTGGTGGAAGGTTAAGACGTCCGCGGATCTGATTGAGGCGCGGGCTGAACAGCTCCTTAGGCGTGAGGAGACCTTGGGAAAGGCCGCGGAGCGGTTGAAGAAAACCCGGACGGCGTCAGTCCGCTATTGGGACGAGCGCTGTTCCCATCGCCTCCGG
This sequence comes from Puccinia polysora, assembly GCA_025617555.3. Classification (NCBI taxonomy): domain Eukaryota; kingdom Fungi; phylum Basidiomycota; class Pucciniomycetes; order Pucciniales; family Pucciniaceae; genus Puccinia; species Puccinia polysora. The sequence continues at coordinate 5,991,720 of CM062639.1, forward strand.
GATCCGCTGCGGAAGGGGGACCTGGTTCTGCTGTATAATCGGAGTCTGGAATCCCAGTGGGGCCGACTTTTCGCCAACCGGTGGAACGGGCTGTACCGCGTGGCCTCTAAGTTCTTGGGCGGCAGCTACGGACTTGAGGAATTGGAAGGGACGCCGCTTAAGCGGAAGGCCGCAGCTTCGCACGTGAAACGCTTCTTCGCGCGTGGTTCCACTTCCTTTGACGAGACGGCGAGCAATGATTCGGGGCCCGGGGGCGAATCGGTTCCAGAGTCGGACGACGGCGCGGATTGTTTGGACAGCAAAGTAGCGGCGCGTGACGCGCGACCCCGGAGAAGTAGGAGGTTGCAGACGGCTGGGGACAGCTGCCAAGCTGGGGGGGTGCTAGGTGGTTAAGCTTTACTTGGTAAGGGGGTGCTCTAGCCGGTTCACAGCCGGGACAACTAGACACCCCAGAATGTTTGTTTCCTTATGTTTTGGTTTGGGCTTGGCTCTGGATTGGTACTGGCTATGGTTTATTTATTGCAGGTACGCGGGGGCGGCGTGGCGTTGGGCCCGCAAACGCGAGGACAAGCCCCGCGCACGGATGGCGGGACAAAGAGCTCTGCAAAAAAAAAAAAAAAAAAAAAAAAAAAAAAATGAAATGAATGGAATAATAAATATAGGATATTTTCTTTCTCTTCTTTGGATTCGGGCTGTTTTCTTTCCTTTTTTTGTCTATTTCTCTCCTGTTTCTTTCTTCAACGGACGGGCGCGACGGTCAGGGATGGTATGGACGCGGATTAAAGCTTAGCTTGGTAAGGGGGTGCTCTAGCCGGTTCACAGCCGGAACGACTAGACACCCCAGAATGTTTGTTCCCATCGCTTCTCCCTTATACTCCCGGTTGTGAGCGCGCGCTGTCGGCGCGGTGTTTGTTTTGTTTTGTAGTACGGGTACGGGGAACTGTGTGGCAGTCCGTCTGGGGCGGTCCAGGTACCTCTTTTCTTGGAATAACTGGTCACTTACGGTTTCTCACGGAGGGAGCGCGCGGACGTGGATCTCAACCTCAACCTCACTCACACTCACTTCTCATGCGGACGCGGATCTCGGCACTCACACTCACTTTCCACCCGGACGCGCGGACGCGGCCCTTTCTTTTCCTCGCGCAGCAAGATGTATTTCTCCAAGGATCGCGGTACAACAATAGGACAAGAAAGTAAGCGGAAAAGGAGAGAAGGAAGGGGGTGGGGGCGTCTAAGCCATTTGCATCATTTCCTCCATGTCCTCCCTTGATGATGCCAGAAGGGCCCGGTAAGACGCCAAGAACTCGCGCCGGGATTCGGAGGATTGGGCTCCGGGGGTTGCCAGGAAGTTGCGGAGCATCGCGGTCGACCGTTCCGCAAAAGCCTCGAAGCCAGCCGCCGGGAGTGCCATCACGACCGGGATCTCCGGGATCTTGGGGGAATTGAGGGAAGGCGGTGCCGGTGCTGGGACGGGGCTTGATCCGAGCGAGCGAGGAGGTGATGAGGGGGTCCCCGGGGCGTTGCGCGGAGGGCTCGGTCCATCTGGGGGCGATGACGGAACGATGATCGGGGACGGCGGAGGAGGGACCTTGGGGGTAGTAGGCCTCCCATCCGAGACCGCTGGTGACACGGGCGGCGGTGGAGTACCTTGCGGAGCCGGGGCGGAAGGAGCCGGTGTAGGGGCCGGAGGGGGAACCGGGGCTGCAGCAGCGCGACGCCGGAGAATCTCATCAAGGCGCGGGTCCCTCGCGCCTTCCCTCATCCGAACGCGGTCCGACCAGAATTGTACGGCTCTCCAATAGTTGTCAACGGACGAGAAATCCTCCTTCCGCGGCGGTCCCGCGCGGCAAAAGGGGGAAGCCGAGTCGCGGCCCTCGCTCAACGGAGGGCGGCGGGAAGGAGAGCCCGGCGGAGTCCATGGGTCCTCCGAGATGGTGTCGTCGTCCGAAACCACGAACGGGTTGGGACGAGCCCTTTTGCGCGGCCTGGGGCAGGAGCCGAAGTTGGGGGGAGCTTGGGGCATGCCATTGCTAAGCGAGCAACGGCAATGGCCGCGACGGCAAGCGACACAGGCGCGTCGACCAGGAGCCATCAAGCACGCGTGCCCGTTCCGGGCGCAGAATTCGCAGGGGAGCATGACGGCGGTGAGCGTGGGAGGGGAGTTGGTGGAGTGTGAGAAGAGGAGTGGGTAGGGAGGAGCGGGGTGCGGGTAGTCGAGGTGGCGATGGGAAGGGACCTCTGGGGACAGAACTCAAGTTGGGGGGGGATGTGGTGTCATTATATAGCCTCGGGTCGGGGACTGCGTTGCGGCCTGCGCGCTCAGCATCTGGTAGGTTAGGCTCAGCAGTGGGGGTGCGCCGGTCCTCAGCAGTAGCCGCTGCGGGCTCAGCAGTAGCCGCTGCGGGTTCAGCAGTAGCCGCTGCGGGTTCAGCAGTAGCCGCTGCGGGCTCAGCAGTGGGCGCGGCGGGATCGGGCACACGACTGCGGGCCGGGCCTGACTAAGGGAGGCGGGCCGGGACCCGCTTGGATGTCCGACTCACGGATGGAGCTGGGCCAACCAGGTTCCCGGAATGGCTAGTCGGGGAAGGAAAAAGCGGGGCGACAGCGGGGCTATATGCGTGGGCAGCCGCGCGCAAGCGCGGGCCGGCCACGGGACAGGAAATCCACAACGGCGCGTCGGGTGGATGCGCGCAAGCGCGGTGAACCTTGGGTATCGCGCGGGGGAGGGCCGCGCCACGAAAAGACAAACCGGATGCGCGTAATGGCAGGCGAGCTGGCGGGGATAGGGTATGGGTATGGGTTTAGGGATGGGTCAGGGTTCTGGGTCTAGGGTTCTTTCTTCATGGTTGCCAGTCTGTCTTTGTGCTTGTGCTTAGGTTAGGGTTGAGGGGGAGGGCTCAAATACCCTTCCCCTCAACTCCGGGTTGTAGGGGATAGCATATCTTTCTATGGGACTCTCTCTCTCTCTCACTCTCTCTCTCTCGGAGGAAAGGAAAGGAAGCATTCTCGGTCTTACAGACGCTAGAACCATTGATCCCGTAACTAGGGACAACTTGGTGAGGGAAAACCTCTTAAAGTTCCACAACGGAGAACAGACACATGAGATACGAGACATGATGAGGAAGACAGGCACGTGAAATGAAGACAAGAAACAGAAAAACAGTAGATAGCAGAGAAGAAAATAACAAAGTGATTTTAGCACATTGGTTAGGGTAGGTATGCTGAGATTCCAACATTTGGCACTTTTACTTTAGGGCTGGTCAAAAGACTTGTTGTATATTTTGGCTGGTCAAACAAATGGTATTATTTTGGCACTTTTACTTTAGGGCTGGTCAAAAGACTTCTTGCATTTTTTGGCCCTTTTACTTCAGGGCTAGTCAAGTTGAACTTGATTTTTTTACTTGAATCTGAAGACAACTGGTTGGTTGTCTTCAGTTTTTTTTGTTTCTTTTTATTTATTTTTATTTTATTTCTTATTTTTGGTTTTTTTAACCAAAAAACCAACCTTTTTTGATCTGTTGGTTGATTTCTGGTTTTTTTTTTAGTATTTTTATCTAGTTTCACTTAGACCCTTTAGTTTTTTTTTTTTTGGCCCACCAGAGTTGTAGCCATGCCACACGGCTCATTTGACTTGTGAATTTATCATCACCCATACTAATATTATGTAAAATCACAATTGTGGAAAAATAAATTAGTCAAATTAGAATTAAAAATTGTTGTAGTAATTTTTTCAAAAGGTGCTCTACAAAGATTAGGATTTGTGGTGCTTAAAATTTCTATTCCCATGGAGAATCAGAGAATCAGGAAGAAGTACATCAGTGCCCATCTCAAAGAGAAAGCATTCTGGAGGTCCAGTTTGGATGCCCATCAGTGCCTGATTTTATGAAAAAACCAAATTACTCCTTCCCAGAGCAGAGCATGATCTGATGGATATTTTTTGCATCCAGGATCTTGCGCCAAACCAGATATATTCCTAGAATTTTTCAAGCATTTATTAGATATGTAAACAAGTGAATTTGGCTTGATCTGCTCAAGAGTAATTTTTACTATCTTGCTATCTCAATCTTCAGCTAGAGAAGGTATAACCTGCAGCTGTTATTACCCTGTTGCTGCTAGTGGAAGTCTGGACCAAATTTGCTGTTGTTACCCAGGTTGAATCCCCTTATTCATAAGCCTCTTATATCTACCATTCAAATCATATTTGATTGCTCTTTCTGTGAAAGACTCCTGGTTTTCCGGGGGTGGAAACACACCATATCCACTGTTGCACCCCTTTTTATTATCATACATATATATGTTAACCCAGAAAATATCTGAAACCTACTTCATAGCTTACTGGACTACCTTCTTGGAGTTATACTCTACCTCTAACTTCTGATTACCTCCATTGGTTCGATCTTTCATTTCTGCTAGCTGGGAGGCGTAGAGCCCCTGTCATCCAGGCGGCTGGCATGGGCATGCTATTTGCTTAATTCAATATCTAATGTGCATGCCTGTAATTCTGGGCACGCAATTAGTTTCTCTGGGAGAGTTGCACCAGGCTTACCCAACACAAGTTCACATGGTATATCGAGCCTCCTGCGGTTCGACCAACAGAGCTTTTGGAACAAAGCGTAAGAAGGTATATCTTCCAATATCAGAAGAAAGGCTGACCAAAAAAGAAAGTAAAAGGCGAGCCGACTCGTAAAAGAGATGACGCGGCATTATTCATCCGTTCGACTGCCCTGTCAAGAATGCCTTTTCGCTGGGCAAGTTGGCAAGCGGCTTGGACTTTTTCCACTGATGACAAGCAGGTACCACTTGAGTCTGAAATCGGTCATCTTCCATCGCAGTAAATTCGAATGGAGCGATTCGAACAACTGGAACAGCCGGCCACATAGGGATCATGCATAGTTCCTGTTTCCCAATTGCCCAATTCAGATTCAATTGATTCCAATGGATCAGGGGGAAAAAATAGCGTGCATAGTTCACAAAATCACGTACATCGACGGAGCATTCTGGCTTGCAGCGAAGCCAACATGGCCAACCTAACCAAGCCATCAGTTCGTCGATATTTTGTTTCCACTCGTGCACATAATATTGTGACCTCGTTTCAAGTAACGGATCATAATCCAACTGAGGGTAAGATTCTGCCAAGCCGAGTCGGATGGTCTCAGTAAAAATGCGTTTGATCGTTCCGCACAAACGGTCCAGAGTTCCTTCGATCGCACCGATTATTACTCGACTAGATTCGGTATGATCTATTCGTGATCTTTCATTAAAGGTAAAGGAAAGTTTGCAATTTTCCCAAGCTGATTCGGTCCAAAATAAATCCGTCGTACTAAAGTTGGAGAAGTTGACATAAGGCATGAGCATAGCATAAGTCAATCTGCGGGCATCCATCGCTTTCACGGTAGCATTTCTTGTGGAGTCGCTCATTATGTATTTAAGCTCGAGCAAACGAGAACTGTAGCGTTGGATGATATTTCGCACTATCCCCTGCCAATCGGGCGCACTGGAATTTATCTCCCAGCCTTCAGAGTTCTTCCTCGAGAGGACTTTTTCCAGACGACTCATGAGCTTGATGATATCTTCGTCAGAGATACCATGAAGTCTATGAACAGAACGCCGATATTCCTGCTTCATGTTGCTTCTGATTTCTGATAGGCTATCTAACCTGTCGTAAAAACTGATAAAAGAAGTCGCGTCCAATTTCACGCGAGTTTCACCAGGTTCATGATAATGCAGCGTTGCAGCTCGCGTGTTCTCCCAAGGCGCTTCAGCGTAGAAGGCAGACGTCTTTACTTTAAAGGCGGGATTATGATGCTTGGGAACGTCGTCGGCATTTTCAAAAGGGTCAGTAGTATTCGTTTCTCCAAAGTGCCTGTATTAATGGAGTCGCATCAGCTCCGCTTTGTAAGCCCATCCTGTAGGGGGGGTTACTGTCGTTATTTTCTTTTGAACTTACTCAAGACCTTCCCCAAAGTTGCACCAAATCAATTCAAATCCCGTGTTCATACGAACGATTCCTTCAAAGCCTAGTTTTTTTCCAACTTGACAAAGTCCTTTGGCACGTCTATATTCGCCTCGCAGTAAATCAGTTGGCCCGAATTCATTCAAGTCCTCACTGACAGTACGGTTGACGAGAAGACTTTGACTATCCATATATCCTGCTGTTCCCAAGGAGGCACTCTGGCCATCCAGGTAGATAACTTTTAGGGGCCTCTGTGTTGAATAAGTGTACAAGGACGTTTCTCCCTCCCGACTGGAATGGATCACGTAAGCCATTTCAGGATCAAAGGATAGCCACTCCATACCGTCTGGAGAACTTTCTCGGTTATTTGCCCCATGGTACAGGAGCGTGCCGCGCGGTATAATTCCAGAGACGATCGAGTGACCGTTCGGAAAAATACTATTGGGCCATTGTTGAAGAAGACCTGCAAAGGATGCGAAAATGAGATTGGAAGTATCAGGCTGAGAATGGATGGGTCCGTGGTCTGTTGATCGGCGTGGTTTGACGAAAATGCGTTCCAGCTGACGCGATTTGGCGAAGAGTCGTTCCAATTGACACGATTGGGCAAAAATTTGTTCCAACTGACGCGATTTGAATACAAGTTGTTCCCAAGAGTTGCCAGGTAGAAAGTTAGAGCAAAAGGTCAGCGAAATGAATAAAACTAAGAGGTGGTTCAGAAGTTGGTGGTTTGTCCATCCCATGATTCCAGTTGTCAATCCTTTTCATTCGTGAAGATTTGGCGTTCTATCTGGGAGGTGGCATTTTTATGTCCTAGTCTTGTATCTTAACCAGGGATGCTGGTGGGTGATCAAGTGCGTAGGAGCTACTGCCATTGCTGGGCTTTAATCGCCAACCAATAACGATCGGCAGCGGTTAATTGAGTAGTAATGAGGGGTTTGTCATCCCTGCATTCATAAAATCTACGATTACCAGGGTACGACATCGGTGGGGTGCGTGGTGTTGTGTTTAGGCTTTGCTTGCTTGTACCTTAGGCTGCGTTCGGCATCAGGGTGCTTATCAGGCCGGGCCGCCCACGGGCTGGCCCGTACCCGTCGGGTTGGAGGTCGGGTTTGGGCTAACCCCTAGGAAGAAAAGCAAATTTTTGAGACGCCCGGCAGGCTTTATCGGTCGGATTCGGTCAGGAGTCAGGGTGTTCATGGGTCGGGCCGACCCGCTGGGTACCGTACCCGGTGGGTATTAGGCCAGGTTTGGGCCAGGTGTCCTCTAGAAAACCCCATGTTGACCCAACCCGCCTCAAGCTGCTGCGGGTCTGGGTCCGGGTTTGGGCAGCTCCATTGAATGATGGGCCAACCCATGGGTACCCCAAAAAAATAAAACACTTATTTTTTCTGTCTTTACTCTTCTCCATGTGCATATTTTGTCTTTTCATATGTTTTCATGCTCTCTAATTATCACCTTATACATTACTAGAGTATTGCCCCCAAATTTGGGGGCTGATTGGTATTTGAATTTTTTGAACGATTATAATCAAGTTGTAAATCTGGGGAATGGATTAAAAAAATGGGCCCTAGTGTATTTGATGTGATATTTTTTTAAATATCACATCAAATTGGAAATCTAGGGAATGGATTCAGAAAATTGGCTGTAGTGTATTGCCCCCCAATTTGGGAAATGGATTGAATAAAAAAATTGATATGAGAAAAAGGGATGTTCTTTAAATGTGGTAAATCTGGGGAATGGGTCAAAAAAATAATGAAAGGAACAATTTCTCAAGTATTTCAGCATATAAGCAATTAAAAAAAATCAGATATCATTGAAATCTCAGTATTTAATTTCATTGATGGATGGCATTCAAAACCTCATGATAAAAAATGTTGTCAGTTTCAAATGAAATCTTGTTTCCAGGTTGCAACCACTTCCTTGGTAAAATTTCTGGATCTACACCTTGAAAATCCAAACTATAACTACCCATGGGTGGACACTGGATCTTTAATATGAAGACCAACATTTGAAAGTGTATAAACTTGTGATTTGTTAGCTTTCAATGAGAATTCCAAATTGACTGTGAACTGTTTTCAAATCATTTTGAAAGGCAGAAAGCTTTCCTCTGGGTCAGAAATGAAGGTTACACATGGAATATCCATCACTCTTCCTAAGGAATTGAGCATGCATATGAGTCATAGGTGCTTCATCACAGATTATCAAAGAAGCTCTTTTGAGATATTAATCCTTTTTGGAATGCTTTGATATTTTTGATTGACGTTAACATCTCATTTTTGAGAACTCTTGGATCTGTAATCCCAGAGTGAATCAAATCTTCCACTGTTAAATTGAAGCAAGAATTTCATACTAAAAGTGGGTTTGCTGGCTGACAAAGTGCCAATAGCATTCTGAACAACTTCCTTAGTCCAAAAGGGTGGATATCCTCATTACCTTATTTCATTTTTTAAAAAAAACAATTTACCTCAAGTAAGCCCATGGCCAAATCTGCCTCTCTGAAAGTTGGATATGAAATTCTATTTACTTGATTTAGGTTGTCAAATGCAGTAGCACCAACAGAGTTGTCCAACAACAAACTGAGAAAACACCTTTCTAAATCTGAAGGATGAACAATGGAAATTCACCCAACTGAACAACCACCTTGACAGTGCCTGTATTCTATTCTGATTGAATGAAATGTGAAGTATTGTGGAAAGTCAGAATATTTGATTCTCCTTGCAAAACGATTCATTGGATTTATTTTGAAATATTATGTGAGCATAATTTTTACTTGGGTTAATCTTTGAAGAACTTGATCCAGGGCTTCATCTGGATAAAAAAACATGTTTATGGTTAGGAAGATGAATATAAAACCTATACCTGCACATATCTTACCACTCATGTGTGGCATTGGTACTTTCCTATAATATCAAGATTGTAGAGAACAACCCAGGAATTATGAATGAGGAAGTTTGTATGATTCCCCCACAATGAAATGGTAGTTTGATTCTGGTGTTTTCTATATATGGGATAACTGCTTTGACCACCAATTGTAAAAAACTTGTATCAAATGTGGAACAACAAAGTAAAGGCAGGAGGACATTCATCTATCTAATTAATTTAGAAAGTAACTTTGTGGTGGTCATTATAGACACAGAGGCTTCCTTGGTCATACCAGGAAAATAGAAGTCTTGTGCAATCAGTTGGTAGGTTTTATCCTACCCATGATGACCAGTGAGTGGAGAATCATGCCAAGACTCAAAGATATCTAACTCAATCCAAGGTTTAGCAGGCTATACAATACTCATGACCTAAGTAACCAACTTAATCAATATTGTAATCACTATCCAATAGTTTTGCACTCTTGAAAAGTTTTTTAGACCTGGGGTTGTCAAGTTGAGCTTTTTGGAGTTTGGAAGCCATTTCTTAAAAGGGGGGTGATGATCAAACCAAGTCGGGCACCCTGATTGGAGAACAGTGTCCTAAAATTTTCAGGGTTGTTATTGGAAAAGGTGCTCCCCCCCTTGGATAGATGTTGTCCCTAAATGTTAAAGAATCAGGGACTACCCTTGTTTCCCAAGGCAGTACATGATTTTAAAGTTGAAACTGGAGAGGTATTTGTCCCAATGTGCCTGTCTGCGTGTAAGGACTTTTGAGCCCATGAAATACTTAAGAGAATTGTGATCAGTTAAGATCTCAAAGGGTTCCCTAAGACTTGAAAGGTATGTACACCATTTCTTCAAGCAATAAAAAATTGAAAGAAGTTCCTTGTTATCAATCTTGTAGTTAATCTCTTCAGAAAGCAGCTTGCAAGAACCAAATTAGGATATGGGATGAAAGAGGGAGGAAGAGGAAGAAAACTGCAAGATTACTCCTGCAATTGCATAGTTGCTTGCTTCTTTTTCCACAATGGTGCAAGCTCCCTTTTTAAAATGGTTGATTATTGGAGCATTAGTGAAAGCTTTATTTAGAGCTTCAAACTCCAAAGCCACTTTTTCTGTAAAAAAAATGACTTTCTTTCTGAAGAAGGTAAGTAAGATTCACGTTTTTTGGGGGAATGCTCAATAAACCTCCTGTAAAAACTAATGAAACCAAGGGAAATTTGAAGGTATTTGACAGAAGAAGGTGCGGGCAAGTACAGTATGCGCTGAATTTCGGCTGGGTCCATTGATAGCCCTTGCTGCAAGACTATGACACCTAAAAACTGGAGAGAATGAGTGTGAAATTCGCACTTAGAGGCTTTTGCAAACAGGTTATTCTTTTGGAGTTTCTCCAGCACCTCTTGCACATGTGCAATGTGATTTGGAAGAATTTTAAAGTAGAAAAGTATATTGTCAAGAAACACCACCAGGTATTTCTCTACCAGGTCAGAAAAAATATATTTGACAAAATTTTGACAAGTGGAAGGAGCATTGCAGAGGCCAAAGGCCATGACAGTATACTCATAAATTCCAAACTGGGTTCTCATTGCAGTCAAGTACCCATGACCCTTTGAAATGCTAATTAGGTTATAGGCGCCTCAAAGGTCTAACTTTGAGAAATAAGCAGGTCCATGGAAGAGAGTAAGGAGGTGCAAAGTAGGCTGTATTGGATAGGCATTCTTCTGGGTTACCTGATTCAGTTTCCTGTAGTGAATGAAAAGGCAAAGGCCACTGTGTTTCATTGGAAAAAATAGGACAGGCAATCCAGTATTTGAATTGCTTGGTAGAAGAAATTATTTTGATACATTTTTGCAATTTATTCTTGAAGGGTGGTTGATTCTTGCTTTGAGAAGGAGTAGACTAGTCCAGGTGCCAGAGGTGGGCAAATTAGTTTGATCCTTTGATCATAAGAATGAGAAGGATGAATTTTATCTGCTTTTACATCTGAGAAGACATCAGAAAGATCATGATAAACAAAAGGTAAAGAATCTCAAATGATTTTTAAATCTTCAATCTTGTCACCTTTGAGCACCAGATTTGAAGTTCTTGCACAATACAAGAGGATCAGGCAGCTCAAAATACACCCTTTGGTAGGCGCCTGTTTCTCCTTGAAGAATAAAGGGAGAGGTAAGTTGGACAAATAAGTGATAACTCCTAAATATGAAGAGGGAATTTGGGAATGAAGGTCAGGGTATTTCAAATCTCCTGGCGGAAAATTGTCATCCAACTCAATGACAGTGTCAGTTAGGCTGTTTAATTCCTGTTTGACAGAAAGGTTAGCATCCTGCCATTGAAATTTTTGAAGGTTAATTACTCCTTCTTGCCAATTCACACCTTTATTCCAGTAAACTAGGAATTCATGGCCTAAAATGGTGTTGTCCATTCTGGGGATATCTGGAACAAATAAATCCCATTTGAAGCTGGGGAAATTGGAGAATTCAAAGATTTATTTTGAATTTTGGCAAATCCAATGAGACAGTTCAGTTTCACTACTTACTAAATGAATGGGAAAATTATCTATCTCAGAACACATAAGATTTTTGCAAGTGGAAAAAGATGAACTTATAAAAGCAACATTAGCGCCAAAATTGAGTTAAAAAAATAGGGAGTATTTTTAGAATGGAAGAGGAAAAATCTTGAACTTGGAGCACCGAGTGACTTGCAAGTGAAAAGATTGACTTTCTGTAATTTAGATAATGTGTAGTTTTCCTTGCAGGTATTAGAAAAACTAAGCCAATTTTTTGAATGTTTAGCCGCTTCACAAAACCATTGACATCATATTTTCCTCCACAATACATACATAACCCCTCCTTTTCCCTCCTTTGCTGTTCCTTTTTCCAGAGAATCCCATTTTCCTTGACCAGAAATTTCAGAGTTTTGGAGGTGGCTTTTCCCTTTTGGGTTGGAGTTCAAGGTTAGATTTGGTTTTGAGTGTTTTGGATTCTGCAAATTTTGCTTCAAAGAGTTGTCTGCTTTCAGAGCCAAGGTTAAAGATGCATGGTGGTTTTTTCAAGAGAGGTTCTTTTTGTGATGGCCATTATCAAGCTCAATCACCTGGTCAATGAACTGCTGAAGGGAGGTTGTCTTTTGTCCCCCAAATTCAAGCTGTTCAATGAGGTGTACCATAAAACTTTTCAAAATTGAAATAAAAGTGCTGCCTTGTTCCAATGGATGCAAGGTTTGGAAATGAGAGATACAAACAGAAAATCTACAATTATCTATCATAAATAGATTATGTAAGGATCTGAATTTCTTATCAAATAAAAACCAGAGACTAACACATATTCTTATCAGAACATCATCAAATAAATGAAATCAAAAAATGAAAGATCAAAATGATGGGTCAAACAGGAAATGATTCATACTGCTAATCTCATAAATTTCTAAGTAGTCAGAAATAAATTATGATGGAATTTATAACACACGGCTCTCTCTCTCTAGCTCTGTTGAAGGAAAACAGACTGTGATTTAGTATTATGACTTGAGTTCACCCATGAAAAGGATTTTCACCAAATTATCCATGTCCTCCAGACAATATGGTCTTCTTTCTTTGAAGTGGTTGTTTTTCAAGTTTTGTGGTGGTTTAATTTGATTGAAAAGGCCCTTCAGAATGTGATAAAATAAAGTCAACAAGTTTCTTCTCCTGGTTCCTAGATCCACCATGGTTTAGTACCCAGATTGGGATGGAACCAAGTTGAATGTGATAATGAATAGAGGACTGGTCATTACAGGTGATTTGACGCATGTATTGGTGGTTTAAGAGGTCAGGTGGCAGCCAAGAGACATATGTGTCACATACATAATAAAAGTAATGATAAAAAGGATAAGAATAATAAGATATTGAAGAGGAAGAAGAAATAAGTAAAGTATTCAACTATATTCAACATATATTCAACAGGTTATTAAGTTTTTATTTGGTGTTTTGAAATTTGTTGGGGATGCTGAACAGGGTGGAAATTTTTTTCTAAAACTTGTCCCAATTGTGAAGAATAAAAGTGGTTTTATTTTTGGATAATAGTTTGAGATTCAGTTAAAACCACTGCAAGGCTCTTCCCCCTAGGAAGGAAGACACATACATAACTTTATGTCTATTGGAAGGAAAGTTGGTGTGATTTTTTGAAAAGATGATTTTTCAGGACTGTAGGTAGGATCTAAGCTTATGAGAATGTTCTCCTGTAAAGTGATCAAGCTGATTCATTCCCCAAGTACAGAAAGTAAAACCGCTTGGGCCAGATTGAAAGGCATTTTGATTGAGAGCCTGGATCAAGGTCAAGGCTTTGGTCTGAGGACCACCAGTGCAAACCCTTGATCTACCACAAGTCAAGGCTTCATTGGAAGAATGTTTGGAATCTTTGATTTCCAAAAGAGGATCCACCAGAGAATCTTGTTGAGGAGCAAGGGGATTTTCAAGAGGTTCAACAAAAGAAGATTTGGAAGAGGGCACAAGATCTAAAGGTTGTTTGTCCTGTAAAGCGCTGGATCTCCCTACCCAATAAATAACATCATTGTAAGGGGTGAGGGAAGCGCTCCCAGTTGGGCAAGTACGTGAAATCGTAAAAAAAAGAATCTTTTATAGGTTAGCAAATATGATAGAGGAGTTGAGTTAGTTAATTTACTGTTGCAAAACCACCCCACATACTATAGGGAAACCTTAGATTATTGTGAGTGCAAAGGGAGAGGCAGAATGTGACGGAAAAGTTCAAGGAGCAAGGATAACTGCAAAGTGCAAAATTATGAGTTGATGGCTCAAAAAACAGCAAGAGGGAGAAAGTTTTTCAATTAAAAAGAACAAAAACCAAGCCCAATGTGATGACTGGATTTAGCAAATTCAAGAATGTATGAGATTAACTAACTGAGGAGACAATCTCCAGACAGGCAACACAGCCTTTATAAGTTAATGCAAAGATGACTAGATACAACCCAATGAATGGCCAACTACAGATAGAGAGCAGTATGGCAATCAATGACAGAAACATAATAGGAAATGAAATAACAGTACAGTTGCTTCTGAGGTTGAAGTGTAGGTGAAAGACAATAGAATCTGATTGTACAAGGATTTAATGGATGAGATAGGAAGGAATGAAATGTGAAGACAATGCAAATATGAATATGTAGTTTATACAGGGTAAGGGACTAGTCTATTTACAAAATATACAGTTGATGTGTCAGCTTGCTACTATTGCAGAGGAAGCTGCAAAAGTAACAAAGATAAAATAAAAAATATATAATACAATTAAAATAATAAGGAGTAGGAAAACCATAAATATTATTACAGAAATCAATTCTCCACCTAAAATTAGGTAGGGTCACTCACTGACCATACCCTTGAAATCCAACTCCTTATATTTTTAAATAATTAAGGAAAGAAAGACCAAAATACTACAGCTTCACTATTGAGCTTTTTGGTCAATTAAATAGTTCACACACATTGTCACATAAGTTTTCCCACCTAAAATTCAGTCAGAATTGAGGTTTTGTGTATATTTTAGAAGTTACGGATGGAAATGTGTTTTGTCACAATTCCCGGACGCAGCCGCGGCAGCCAATGCACCCGCGCGCAGCTGAGATACAGTCCTGTCACTCCGTCAAGGTTGCAAAGCCCTGCGCCTCTGACAAGTACACAGTCGCAGGAATACGGGTTGACAGAGTGACAGGCAGCCTGAGAGGCTCAGGTACCGCGTAAACATGCTAAAACCCACACGGGAACATTCTACATATGCAATAAATGTTCCCATGGATAGTAGATAGTCTCAAAGTACATAATATTATATAAAAATACTCAAATAACCCTTATACGTATTTTTTATTAAATATAATTCAAAGTACCAAGAATGTCGAAAATAAGACAATGACAACTTCTTAAAATATATTGAAATACTTTAATATACTTTTATGAAAATTTTTATACATCAATATTTTCGTGCCATACTAAGAAAACTAATGATGTAAAACTATTACATGAATTCCCATGACTTATATTATTAGGTAATTATCTTAGTAAATCAACTGGAACTCGAAAATAAGGAGTAAAATCAATATCATGACTTTTACTCCAGCTATAAAATACATAATAAGAACTCACCTGACATCAGGATGTCCTTAGAAATGTCTATTTAAATAATTATTTAATTACTGGGAACATTTACTAAGGATAATTAATTAAAAAATTCATAAATGAGACTGATTAGTGCTATTCACACGTCCTAATATCTATTATGAAGTAGAATAATTCCCATACCCTGAGGAATTAGATGCTACCCATGCTATAGCACCAAGAACACATGACAGGCTACCCCTGGTTAACCTTCTAGCCTTAGTGTCCGTCCCTTTGAGCCCCTGCACCCCTCAGAAGGACAATATTGGGACTCCAAAAGCTATAAATAAAGAGCTCTTTTGAGGATATTGATTGGCAGAGACCCAGTTATATTTATATCCAGACACCATGCAAAGGTAATCAAGTACTTATAAGAGATAATTAAGTGATTCATGGCTAAGTCTGATCAATAATATCCATCTTCAACCTCTTTTATATCAATTAAAACTGCTGAAACAACCTTATAACCCCAGTATACAGGTTTAACCCATCAGTGCACGTCTCAAACAGATACCCAAAGGATTTAATAATATACCAGTGAGTTTTATTATCCTTTTCTCTTTTGTGGCAGCTTGGCTACAAGGCCCTGCCACTCCACCATGTATTTTATATACATATTATCTTTGGGTAAAATATCCTTTAAACTAAAGAGCCCAAAGTAACCAGGACTACATGTCTTCATACTGAAATCCCTGAAGAGAAGTGTTAAAGATCCCCAATATAATTGTGGCCCCTCTATAAAAATATTTAATAATCAATTAATTCATATTGAATTAAAACAATAAACCATAACCAAACCACTTAACCTTGCAATGAGCTTAATCCAAATATTTCACGGATTTTTCCTGCATTTATTAAATAATATATTTATTATTTATTCTATCACCGCTGGTAGCTAAATATAGCAAGGGTCTTGGCATCCAGGAGGCTGACAATTGGGGGTCTGGCCGGGAAATATTCCATTATATATTTAATACCTTGCACCAGACATTTCACAAAAAAATAAATCAAAGATAAATTTATCTGAATTTTTGACCGTGATTTATCATTAAATTCTTTTGCAGTGGATTTAAAAACCAATGCAGAATTAATAATCTATTATTTAAATCTTTAAAAGATAAGAAAAGAAGAATATATTAAAAATTATAAACCTACTGGTTGGAAAGCTTTAACTCAAGCTGAGCAACTTAATATCTCTTCTGCATGTAAACACTTAGATAAACTCCTTGAACAAGAAGATCTTGAAAGGCCTATTAACATTCAGGCCCTATTAAGGAAACAAAAAGCTTGGAATAAATACCGTATAGATTAATTTTTGAAATATAAAAGTAATTATACAACTTGTATTACCATATTATTTTTTTAAAAATAATATTGATATATTTTATTAACCAATAAAATAAACTTTTTTATCAGTGAACCCTCCTGTACCAGAAACCACTGTTACTGAAGTTGATTTATTGGATAAGGAAATCCCAGATATCTCTGGACGCCCTGAAAATATTGATTGGGAAGGTGAAGAACTCATTGGAATACACCAAGACCCCATAGGATTACCTACTAAGGATCAATTTAACCCCAATAAGGTCTTGGTACCTTTGAACATCAACTTATGTGAGTTTTGAATAAAAACTTATTTTTACCAATTTTTTCTGTGAAATACTTATAAACATATTATTCTAAAATGAATGAAGGAACACAAGAGCCTCAGGAAGAATTCCCTCCTATGGATCTTTGCCAACAGCTCTCAGTAACCGTGAGACCACCAATAAGGACAACCATGAAGGGACTAGAACCCATGAATCAAATGTTGATGGACAAGGAGCAGCACCAATTACTTCTGCCCTCTCCCAACATAGAGCCGGAGAAGGTAGTAGAATCAAGCCACCCTCCTTTACAAAACGATTCCCTGCAGCCACCCCAGCACAATCTGGCCAAGGAAGCCAGGATCAAAGACTTAGTCAAAGAGCATGTGAAATATTGGGAAGAATTCAAAGAAGCCCAAGCAAAGGAGGACATGGTGTCTATGAAAAAGATAATCTCCCAGGCAAAAGCCACCCAGATAGCTCTTCAGAAAATGATTCCAAGGAAAGAGGTAGAATCCTACCTAGAAAAGTGGAATCCTTGGGATCAATTAGCCCAACTGAAAGGCAAAGGATCAGGAAAGAAGAGATCCTCTCCCCATCCCAAACCAAAGGGAAAGAAAGACTGGGATCAGATAATATCCCTAGCTCAAAAATGGAAAAAGGCTTACAACAATTAGCTTCTAACTATGAGCCCAAACAAACCTCTGATGTAATTACTTCCTTTTCTAATGATATGCGTCATAATTTCAAAATTGTTTGTGAAAATTTGGACGGTGTTTATACCCAAATGGATAAATTAACCTCAGTAGTAGCCAAATTGATTAATGAACAAAAAAAGACGGTAGGAATGGAAGATATCAAAGAACACACAGAACATTTATTGGAGACAATTAATCAAGGTAGGATCAGACAGACTCAAACCATTGAGAATATGTCATCAGGAATCCAAGAAGATTTTATTATGTCTTTTCAAACCTTAAAAGAATAATTGGTAACCACTACTAAAAGCTCCATTCTATCCCTTAGTGAAAAACTGGATCTGCTTAATAACAAAGTGGACCTGCAACTTAATCTGATCAAGAATGATCTTAGAGACTTAAAAGTTCATCTGACCAACCCCTTGGGGAGTACCACAGAGGAACCAAAACCTCCAAGACAAACCACTACTCCTTATGCACCACCCTCATTAGGAATGAATAGGAGTGACACCTTTAGGACTAGTCCTACCCCTGAGATGGAGAAAGCACTCAAACTGTTACCCCCTATTTCTGAATGGCCCAAGTTCTCCGGTGAAGGAGAATACAATCTTATAAATTTTATTAAATTTATTGACTACATCATTAACTCTTATGACCTACCAGAAGCTATAGCTGTAGTCAGGCTTCCCAGGCTATTGGAAGGAGTAGCATTGGACTGGTTTATCAGTAAAAGAGAAGAAGTAGGATCCTTACCATGGAATTCTTGGAAACTTCTGATTAAAGAACAATTTGGTTCTAGAATGTGGAAAAGAAAAATGATGAAAAATTTCGAAAATTCCTCATTTGACCCCTCCAAGGATAAACCTCACAAATGGTGCTTGGAACAGAAGAAAAGGTTGGATTGCTTCTATTCAGATGCTGATAAAGAGGAAGTAAATGAAAGACTCCTCAACCTGTGTCCTGGCAACCTTAACCATAGTGTAAGATGTAGGATGAGTATGGATGCTGACTTGCCAAATCTAATCAATGTGCTAGAAGAAGTAATAGACATGAATGGGTTAGAAAAGAAAGCCCCTTCTAGACCCAAAGAGAACTATAACATAAAAAAAAACAGAGAGCAACCTCCTCTGATGAATGCCTCTGATAATAAGAAACCTAATGAGAATAGGGATAAAGAGAGGATGCCTGAAACTTGTTGGAATTGTAACAAGACTGGGCATATGAGGCAAGAATTCCCATTACCAAAAAGAAAGATAGCAGTTTTGGAAGGAGAGCATGAGTTTGAAGGGAATCAGAACTATGAAGATATAGCTGATACTGAAGGATCTCTTTCTGAATGTGAATTGATCCTGACCAACCCTGTTAATGTTATAGAAGGAGATATAGGCACTTCTGTAGAAATCAATAACATCCATGGGGATTCTAGCTTGCCCCAACAATGAGGTCCTACTATGATTCCTAGACATATTACGGATGTCAGACCATTAACAGTTAAACCTATGAGTGGGAAAATTTATACCACTGGTCAAACTTGTTATGCAACAGGATTGTATAAAAACAGACCTAAAAGGTTATTACCGGATAGTGGAGCCTTTTGCTCATGTGTCTGTGCTGAATTCTTAAACAAATGGGAACCCAATTGGAAAGAACACCTTTTGCCTGTCCCAAAAGCCAGGTTCAGCTCTTGAAACTCTACCATGAATGATATTGGAGTATGGACTGCTCCTATAATACTACATCATACTAGAGGGTCTTTGAGGATACAAGTGGAATTTTTAGTATTGCTCAAAGGACTATGTGACTACTTAATACTGGTTAATGATGCCTTATGTCTATATGGTATAGATGTGTTCCAGAGTAAAGGGAGATAATTCACAGTAGGAGGTAATTGGGACAAGAAGTTTAAGATATGCACCATTCAGTCTAATTTCCCCTCCTCTACTTATCAAAAGCATTTAGAAGGCTTCAACCAAGAATATTTCTCTCAAGCAGCCCTGAATGTGAAACTTTCCAAGGAACAGAAGAAAGATATATTGAAAGTCTGCTTTGAGAACCAGAATGCTTTTTGTACTAAAGATAATCCTATTGGTGATATTAAAGGACATGATATGGTATTGACATTGACCATTGAGCCTCCTTATCCTCCTAACTTAAGAAGGCCAGCCTATCCGTCTATTCCTAAGTCTAGAAAAGCTCTTGAGGAACATATTCAAGAACTGATAGACTTACAAGTATTAAGGAAAGTAGGGTATAATGAACAGGTAGATGTGACCACACCTGTAATCATAGCTTGGCATAATGACAAGTCAAGAATGGTAGGAGACTTCAGAATGCTCAACAATTATACTCAAGCAGATTATTATCCTATACCCTGGATTTATCATGCTCTGAATAACTTGTCCAAGGCCAAGTACATCCCTACTATGGATATACTTAAAGGTTTCCACCAGATACCAATAAGCCCTGAAAGCAGGAAGTTGATGAGAATAATATGTCATTTGAGAATATATGAATATCTTAGGATGCCCTTTGGTTTAAAGAATGCTCCATCACACTTCCAGAGAACAATGGATACAGTTCTAGGTGCTTACATCAGACAAGGATGGATGATGGTATATATAGATGATGTTATCATATACTCTGATGATTGGGATACTCATATTAACCAAGTAAGATTAGTACTCCAGACTATCTCCAGAGCAGGATTGAAGGTGTCCATGAAGAAATGCAACTTTGGCTACGGAGAATTGAAAGCCTTAGGACATATACTCTCTGGTCTAACCCTAGATGATTATCAAAATAAGATAACTGCTGTCATGAATGGACCTATGCCTCAAAACACAACAGAGTTACTGTCTTTCATTAGTTTTTGCAGTTATTACAGACAATACATACCAAAGTTTGCTATTCTAACTAAAATTCTGTCAGCCTCCTGGTTGCCAAGACCCTTGCTATCCTTTAGCTACCAGAGGTGATAGAGTAAATAATAAATATATTATTTAATAAATCCAGCAAAAATCCGTAGAATAATTGGATTAAGCTTATTGCAAGGTTAAATGGTTTGGTTATTGTTTATTGTTTCAAATCAAAATTGATTATTTAAATATTTATAGAGGGTCCACAATTATATTGGGGATCTTTAACACCTCTCTTCAGGGATTTCAGTATGAAAACAAATAGTCCTGGTTACTTTGGGTTCTTTAGTTTAAAGATTATTATACCCAAAGATAATATGTATATAAAATACACAATGGAGTGGTAGGACCTTGTAGCCAAGCTACCACGACAGATAAAGGATAATAAGACTCACTGGTATATTATTAAATCCTTTGGGTATCTGTTTGGGACGTGTACTGATGGGTTAAACCTGTATACTGGGGTTATAAGGTTGTTCAGCAGTTTTTAATTGATGAAAAGAGGTTTGAAGACGGATATTACTGATCAGAAATTGCCATAAATCACTTACTTATCTCTTATAAGTATTTGATTACCTTGGAACGGCGTCTGGATATGAATATTAATGAGTCTCTGCCCATCAACATCCTCAAAAGAGCTCTGTATTTATAGTTTTTGGAGTTCCAATATGGTCCTTCTGAGGGTTGTAGGTGCTCAAAGGGACGGACACTAAGGCTAGCAGGGTAACCAGGGGTAGCCTGTCATGTGCTCTTGGTGCTATAGCCTGGGTAGCATCTAATTCAATAGGGTATGGGAATTATTCTACCTTATAATGGACATTAGGACGTGTGAATAACACTAATCTGTCCTATTTATGTATTATTTAATTAATTATCCTTAGTATATGTTCCCAGTAATATAGTAATCATATTATTAGACATCTCTACGGACATTTTGATGTCAGGTAAGTTCTCATTATGTATCATATAACTGGAGTAAAAGTCATAATATTGTTTTTACTCTTTATCTATGAGCTCCAGTTGATTTGTTAAGATAATTACTTCAAAATATAAGTCATGAGAGTTCATGTAATATTATTACATCATTATTTTCCTTAGTATGTCACAAAGATGTTGATGTATAGCAATTCTCACAAAAGTATATTAAAGTATTTCAATATATTTTTTGAAGCTGTCATTGTCTTATTTTCGACATTCTTGATACTTTGCATTATATTAAATAAAAAATACGTGTAAGGATTTTTTAGGTATTTTTATATAATATTATGTATATTTAGACAGTCTACTATCCACAGGAACCTTTATTACATATGTAACAAGTTCCCGTGTGTGTTGTAGCCTGTTTACGCGGTACCCGGGCTGCCTGTCACTATGGCAGCCCGTAGTCCCGCGGCTGCGTACTTGTCAGAGGCCCGGGGCTGTGTACACGACCTTGACGGGTTGACACAGCTGTATCTCAGCTGCGCGCCGGTGCTGTGGCTGCCGCGGCTGCGTGCGGGAATTATGACAAAACACATTTCCGCCCGTAACTCCTAAAATATACACAACACCTCAATTCTGAGTGAATTTTAGGTGTGAAACCTATATGTGACAATGTGTGTGAAATGTTTAATTGGCCAAAAAGATCAATACTGGAGCCGTAGTGTTTTGGTTCTTTTTTCCTTAATTATTTAAAAGTATAAGGAGTTGGATTTCAAGGGTGGGGTCAGTGAGTGACCCTACCTAATTTTGGATGGAGAATCCATTTCTGTAATAATATTTATGGTTTTCCTACTCCTTCTTAGGTTAGTTGTATTATTATTATTTTTATGTTATTTTAGTTACTTTTGCAGCTTGCTCTGCAATAGTAGCAAGCTGACAGAGTCTGTATGAAGTATGAAACAACAACACTCTATTTGAAATGACTCATGAGAGACTGAAAAAATATGAGGAATTGAAAATAGCTATGACCTCTACTCCTTTACATATCCAACCATATTACTCCAAGCCTTTCAAACTGTACATTGACACCTGCATGGAAGGGTTAAGAGCTGCTCTACATCAAGAAAAGATAGAAGAAGACAGACCAGTAGAGAAACCAGTACTCTTCATATCTAGACAGATCAAAGATACAGAGAAGAGATATGGGGCCAGTCAGTTGGAATGTTTGGCACTAGTATGGGCTTTAGAACAGCTACACTATTACTTAGAAGGCACAACTTTTCAACTAATCACGGACTTTAATGCTGTAAGAACTCTTATGAACATGAAAACTCCCAGCAGACATATGCTCAGGTGGCAAATTGCTATACAACAGTATAGAGGACAGATGACTATAGTGCATAAAGCTGGAGCTAAACATCAGAATGCTGATAGTCTAAGTAGGAATGCTTTGCCTAATGACTCTAACAATCCAGAATATGACCCTGAAGATCAAGATATTTTTCCTATCCTGAAAATCAATCTTTTTGCATTGAATGCTCAAATAACGGGGATCCACTTATGTGAATTAGATACTGCTTTCTTCAACCTAGTAAGGGACAACAACTCTCCTGAAATAAAGCTGCTGATTACCATTATGGAATTTGAATCCCCAGAAGGAGCTCTGATAAATAGCCTACCTGCTCCATTACTTAAACCCTATAAAGCAGGAAGGTTTACCTTCTGGGATAGTCTCCTTTACTATAGACACCAACATTCCAGTGTATTAGTACTAAGCAACAAAAAACATATACAACATATACTCCAGGAATGCCATGAAAAATATTCAGCAGGGCATCTATTCACAGAGAGAATTTTGGAGAAAGTAAAACAAACTGCTTGGTGGATAGACCGGAAAGAAATCACTACTAAATATGTTACTAGCTGTGAAACCTGCCAGAAATCTAATAAAACTACTGGAAAAAGGTTTGGACTATTACAGAAAATCTCTGAACCTACAACCAGATGGGAAATCATTAATATGGATTTTGTCACCGGCCTCCCCCCTGGAGGAACTCATTCATATAAATCTGTCCTAGTTATAGTTGACAGATATTCTAAGAAGGCAAAATTTTTACTTAACCACAAAGAAGATAGTGCTATGGATGTAGATTTACTATTCTGGAACAGGATCATAGCTGATGTGGTTATACCCAAGATTATAATCAGTGACAGAGACCCCAAATTCACCTCTGAGTTTTGGAGGAATCTGAATGATATACTGGGTACTACTCTAGCATTTTCTACAGCATACCATCCCCAAACTGACGGATTAAATCAAAGAATGATACAGACCCTAGAAGATATGTTAAGAAGGTTCTGTAGCTTTGGTATAGAATACAAAAACTCAGATGGTTATTGCCATGATTAGGTAAGCCTACTCCCACCCCTAGAAATGGCTTATAACAGCAGTAAGCATTCTACTACCACAGAAGCTACTTACATACTAGAAAGAGGATGGATTCCAAAACTTCCTAGAAATAACTTAAACTATAACTTAGCCACTATTCATCCAACATCTCTTGACTTTAAGAAGATGATAGATCTGGAAAATAATCATGCTCAAAAATGTGTAGAAGAAGCAGTAGAATACAACAAACAAAGATGGGACAAATCACATAAAGAACCTGACTTTAAATTAGGAGATCAGATCTTGATATCTACAACCAATTTAAAAAATCTAGCAGGTAACAGAAAACTGAAACCAGCCTTTGTTGGACCATTTTTTATCAAGAAAACAAATGGCAAAAATGCCGTGGAAGTAATCTTGAGTGAAGAATTATCAAGGAAACATTCAGTATTTCCTGTTAGCCTAGTCAAACACTTTCAACCAAGAGAAGGCAGCAACCTCCCTCAAGCAATAATCCCAATAGAACCTGACCCTGTGAAAGAAAAAGGGAAAGTCAGAAGGATATTGAGAGACAAGAAAGAGAGAGTACAAGGAAAAGATGTTAGACTATACTTAGTAAGATACAAAGGAGAATCTGCAGACAAAGATGAATGGTTACCAGAAAATAACATACCTGATGGACCAATACATCTCAGAAACTACAGAGCCAGCAAAAGGAACTGAAACACACATGAAGTTAATTTTCTCCCAACATCCTCCAGATTTTTTTTCAGATATGGCCATATCTTGGAATGGGGGAATGTCAGCTTGCTACTATTGCAGAGCAAGCTGCAAAAGTAACAAAAATAACATAAAAAAATAATAATACAATTAAACTAAGAAGAAGTAGGAAGACCATAAGTATTATTACAGAAATCAATTCTCCACCCAAAATTAGGTAGGGTCACTCACTGACCCTACCCTTGAAATCCAACTCCTTATATTTTTAAATAATCGAGGAAAGAAAGACCAAAATACTAAGGCTTCACTATTGAGCTTTTTGGTCAATTAAATGGTTCACACACATTGTCACGTATAGTTTTCACACCTAAAATTCAGTCAGAATTGAAGTGTTGTGTATATTTTAGAAGTTACGGACAGAAATGTGTTTTGTCACAATTCCCGCACGTAGCCGCGGCAGCCAATGCACCCGCGCGCGGCTGAGATACAGTCCTGTCACTCCATCAAGGTTGTGTACGGAGCCCCGGGCCTCTGACAAGTGGCAGCCGCGGGACTACGGGTTGACAGAGTGACAGGCGGCCTGAGAGGCTCAGGTACCGCGTAAAAATGCTAAAACCCACACGGGAACATTCTACATATTCAATAAATGTTCCCATGGATATTAGATAGTCTAAAAGTACATAATATTATATAAAAATACTCAAATAACCCTTATATGTATTTTTTATTAAATGTAATTCAAAGTACCAAGAATGTCGAAAATAATACAATGAAAACTTCTAAAAATATATTAAAATACTTTAATATACTTTTATGAGAATTTTTATACATCAATAATCATTTGACATACTAAGAAAACCAATGATGTAAAAATATTACATGAATTCCCATGACTTATATTTTTAGGTAATTATCTTAGTAAATCAACTGGAACTCGAAAATAAGGAGTAAAATCAATATCATGACTTTTACTCCAGCTATATAATACATAATAAGAACTCACCTGACATCAGGATGTCCTTAGAAACGTCTATTTAAATAATTATTGAATTACTGGGAACAATTACTAAGGATAATTAATTAAATAATGCATAAATGGGACTGATTAGTGCTATTCACACGTCCTAATATCTATTATGAAGTAGAATAATTCCCATACCCTGAGGAATTAGATGCTACCCATGCTATAGCACCAAGAACACATGACAGGCTACCCCTGGTTACCCTTCTAGCCTTAGTGTTTGTCCCTTTGAGCCCCTGCACCCCTCAGAAGGACAATATTGGGACTCCAAAAGCTACAAATAAAGAGCTCTTTTGAGGATATTCATGGGCAGAGACCCAGTTATATTTATATCCAGACACCGTGCAAAGGTAATCAAGTACCTTTCAGAGATAAGTAAGTTATTTATGGCTAAGTCTGATCAATAATATCCATCCTCAACCTATTTTATATCAATTAAAACTGCTGAAACAACCTTATAACCCCAGTATACAGGTTTAACCCATCAATGCACATCTCAAACAGATACCCAAAGGATTTAATAATATACCAGTGAGTTTTATTATCCTTTTCTCTTTTGTGGCAGCTTGGCTACAAGGCCCTGCCACTCCACCGTGTATTTTATATACATATTATCTTTGGGTAAAATATCCTTTAAACTAAAGAGCCCAAAGTAACCAGGACTACGTGTTTTCATACTGAAATACCTGAAGAGAGGTGTTAAAGATCCCCAATATCACTTTTGCCCCTCTATAAAAATATTTAATAATCAATTAATTCATATTGAATTAAAACAATAAACCATAACCAAACCACTTAACCTTGCAATAAGCTTAATCCAAAGATTTTAAGGATTTTTGCTGCATTTATTAAATAATATATTTATTATTTATTCTATCACCTTGGGTAGCTAAAGGATAGCAAGGGTCTTGGCATCCAGGAGGCTGACATGATGTGAATTTCTAGGCATGAGTGCAAACTAGTGTTAGTGTGCAAATGAGAAAGGAAGCCCAAGGATTGATGATATCCAGGGAAAAAGGAAAAATTTCAAATGTATGTACAACTGGTATTTAGGGTTAACTGCAAGATTTTCAAGTAGATAATGATTTGCCAAGATTGCAAGGTTTTAACACAAGCCAAGGGTGGTAAGAGGACAGAATCATGGATTTTGTAATTTGTTTTTGTCATGCTTATAGACCAAGGTAGATGGTACTGAGGAAAAGGATATGTTGAAGGAATGGAAGACAATGACCCTTAACCTTGAAGCATGACACCTGCGTTGGTTGTTCTGATCAAAGAAGCCTTTACATTTCAGGCAAGGAGATTTGGGAAATCTGAAAATCTTAAAAGGCATCCCTATCAGAAACAGGAAGTCCAGGAAAAACACACCTCCATCCTTATGCTGAGAGATGTTTTCAAATAGGTGATACATCTGGACCATTAATACAAACTCTATTGAATCCTGAAAAAGGGAAGGTTTTGACATGGAAATTTGACCAAAATACAGCAAGATTGGCAATGGTGCAGATTATTGTTAAGAATGAATATCCATTCATGATAGCCAAGCATGAAGGATTCAGAAATTTATTAAGAAAAGTAGAACAATAATTTCAACCAATCAGTTGACACACTGTTAGAAGTGATGTGGTGGAGTTACATATTTGCCTCAAGGACATAATCTGTACCCATTTGGAGAAAGTAAAAAAAATTGCACTTACAAAAGATATGTGGAAATCCCCTCAAAATGATGGCTACATGGTGGTAAAAGTTTAATTTATAGATAATAATTGGAAACTCAAAAAAGAAAAATTTTTCATTCAAAGAACTTCCAGCCCCACATACCGGAATTGAGATCAGTGAAAAATTAGCCCAGACCCTGCATGATTTGAATTTGATGGATAAATTTTCATTTGTTACTACTGATAATGCTAGCTCTAATGATAGTGCAATTAATTAATTATGCAATCTGCTTCTTGAACATCCAAAAAATGCATTGGAGTTGGATGGAAGTTTTCTTCATTTCCAATTTGCAGCTCATATCCTCAACCTTACTGTCAAAGATTAATCAAATGATTCATTTCATTCTATCAAAAAACTCAGGTCCAGCATCAAGTTTGTCAGAGGTTCCCAATCACAAAAACAGAATTTTGAGCGTTCCATGGATATTGTTGGCCTCTTGCAAGAAAAATAGAAGGAAACTACTATTAATTTCCCAAAACCATTTAACTGAGCCTATGAAATGATCTCATCTGCATTCCCATACAAATCAGCATTTCAGCATCATCAGATCTCAAACTAAAAATTTTTAGACTGCCCTTCTGACACTGAATAGCTGGAACTTGGAGTGATGAAGGAATTCCTTGAAATTTTTCAAAAAGAAAAAAATGAAATCTCTTGTACAACATATCCAACTTCCAACTTATATTTTCTTACTTTGAAAGACATAGAATATCATCAGGAAGTTTCATCTCAAGAAGGTGGAAATGACCATATGACCTCAATAGTTCAGCCCATGATAACTAATTTTTGCAAGGAATTGTCCAAAATGAATGAATTTCTAGCTCTTGCAATTGTTTTTTTTCCCTGCTAAAAGCTCAAATAAATGGAATGAACTATTTAAAGGAGTATGAATATTGAAGCATTACATAATTACCTATAATATCTCAGAAGAACAATATGTCTTTGCTTGATTATTCTTCTGCTAAACCATCAATTGAAAAATCACTTTTTACTCTTAGTGGAACTTTTGAAAAGTCCTTGAGAAATTTGAAATCAGATTTTTTCCGCAAGTTTTTTGAAGGAAATAAACAATATCCATCAAATTATCCTCTGGATGAATTGTAATTATACCTTCATGAACCTTTGATTGTCATACCAGAAAGTAATTCTTAATTCAAATTAATCAACTGGTGGAAAGAAAATTCCTGTTGATTTCAAACATTAGGCTGGTAGCAAAGACAATTTTGATGGTTCCAATGACCTCTGTTTCATCAGAATCAGTAAAACTTCATCTCCTTCTCATAAGAAATTATGTGTGATATTTATTTTCATTTTTACTTTTTTAGGCACTCTCTACCAGTGGTTGTGTTCTGGATGACTTCAGAACCAAATTAACTCCAGAGGCCCTTGGAGCCCTAATTTTTACTCAAGATTTGATGAAAAATTGAATATAATAATTTTTTCTTGGCTTTTCTTCATTCTAAAACCATTGTTTTCTTTCATACCTCCAAATTTTTATGATTAGAAGGCGTTTCTCCTTTTTTTAAAATTGCATTCAGCTATGTGAAAGGATCCTCATTGGCTATCAAGTGAAAAGAAAAACACAGGGGCCTGCTAACTATCCCAAACCCACAAAAATCCCACCAATTTGGGCTTGGGCCAGGATTGTTCACAAAAAAATCTCATTTTACCTGGCCCATCCCATCCCAAAAGAAAAAAGGCCAGTTTTGGGCTTGCCTAAAAGGGGTGGTCCCAACCCAATAAGCAACCTGAGTCAGGAGGTTGCGATTCTGGGTGTTCATGGGCCAGGTTGTCCAAAAAAATTGCTCCCATACCCAACACACATGTAGGTGGGTGGTAGCAGGTCAGTTGAATTTCCCCTGAATCCACACCCAAACTGGTGATGTTTACCCACCAGTCTTGGCAGGTATTTGCAGGCTGCCAGTGGGTCATGGTGCCCCACTGGTTTTTTTTTCTTTGTAAAATTAAGGGCATTACATTTTGGTATCACTTCATATTACTAGAAATAATGTATAAGGGTATAATTAGAGAGCATGAAAAACATGTGAAAAGAGAAAATATGCACATGTAGAAGAAGAAATACAGAAAAGATTAGTGTTTTATTTTTTGGGGTACCTGTGGGTCAACCCATCAACCGATAGGGCTGCCAAAAAGCAGGATTGCACCTGTAGCAGCTTGAGGCTGGTTGGGTCAACATAGGGTTCTTTAGAAAACACCTGGACCCAAACCAGCTAAATATCCACTGGGTACAGGTACCCAACCGGTTGGCTCAATCCATGAACACCCTGAGTTGGGATTTGAACTGCTTTGAGGGCGCCCAATGTGGCAAATTAAGAGAGAGAATCTCCCCAATTGTCCTCAGGTTTGGAATTTGTTGTTTCTAGCCCTGAAAAGAGTGGGATGCGCCCTTAAGAGAGAGAGTGATAGATAATAAGTTCAAGAATAGATGAATTCCTTCCTTCCTTCCTTTGTGGTGCTGGTCTGCCCCTCCTTCCCTCTGAACAGCAGTGGGGGAAGGTATTACAACCTTTTGCTAAGCCCTAACCTAAGTAAAAGAACAAATACAATCCCCCAACAAACGGAAAGAACCCTGAGAAGCAGAAACCCTAACCCAACCCTATCCTCCTAGGCCAATACTTGCGCCACTATGTCCATTTGGTTTTTCATCCTCATGGTGTGTGCCATGCCCTACTCCAAGCCCCCTGCGCGTTTCCATATCCAACCAATTCCCCCTACGCCCATTGCCGCCCTGTCCTCACGCTCTTCCCTTCTCTTGGCACCCTCTGCGCCCTACTCAGAGCCCCCCATGCTTACTGTAACCACCCAACGTTCCTTCCTAAGCCATGTTTTGGTCCCTGATTCTCAGCCAACTGTGCACACAGCATCTGCTTCTGAGCCCGCAGAGCTGCGCACATCCTGAGCCTACTCTTTCTCATTGCTGAGCGCGCTGGACAAATGATCAGCCTGCTTGCGCTCATTGCAGAGTGCGCAGGCCTCAAGCCCTTACCAATCTGTGTCTATAAAATGCCACCACACCAACTAGATATGGAGGGAAGTTTTGAGGCTTGGATTGTTGAATGAAAAGAAGCAAAAACTGTTGTATGATGTTGCATCAGTGTGTGGGGAGTGGAGCAGTGGCACAACTACCTCCATATGGGTGAAGCCATTGCTTCCAAGTAAGTCAGTGTGTCTTGGGTAGCAATAGGGGCTTCATGATTTATGAGGGAGTTCCGCAAAAGAGGGGGGGTGTTGTTGCATCCATGGTCTGAGATATTGGTCCCCCTCTGCGTTCAACAAACCAAGCCTTGTCTTCACCACATCAAAATAAACTAAAATTCCTTTGATTTACAACAATGAGGGAAATTTTGCAATCCTTGATTATCAACCATGAAGTAAAGAAAGGCAAAAAACAAGCAATTTCTGGGAATTCTTTGAGCAGGAAGAAGCAGGTAAGTATAGATTTTTCTCATGGCGTTCTTGCTTTGCTTTTTCTGCTCAAAGAGCCCTTTTTATTTCAGGAAATGAAGTTCTGGAGATCTGCAAATCTTGAAAGGCTTCCCTAACAGGCAAATTAAAATCAGGAACAACTCACCTCTTTTGTCATGCTGAGAGGTGTTCATGAATAGGTGATACTTCTGGACCATTAATACAAACTCTATTGAATCCTGAAAAAGGGAGGGTTTTGGCATGGAAGTTTGAACAAAAGATGGCATGATTGGCAATGGTGCAGATGATTTTTAAGCATGAATATCCATTCATGATGGTCAAGCATGAAGTATTCAGAAATTCCTCAAGAAAATTACAAACATTTGGGTGTATCAGAGTTAGCAAACCTGCTATTAGAAACCGGCCATTTGTTTTGACCAAACCCACCATTTTGAATGGTGGGTTTCTGAAATACACATACCCCATAACTGGTGTAGTTTTTGATTTCAGGTTTCATGATAATGGCTGATTTCAAAAATCAAACCTGCCATTTATGCACCATCATCCATGCATCATCCATCCCATGCAAACACCCATCCACACCAATCCCATTGCCATTGAATCACACACATCTCATCTGCATTGCTTCACATCTCCAATGCTTCATGCACATCCAATCATAACCTCATTCCTGTTGAGATTTAGGAGTGGAGATCCGTTGAAGAATTTTAAGAAAGGAGGAAGAGAGGGTCTTATGTTGCAGAGACTGGCCAATCAAGGAGTCTTATGAGAAAACTCAGGGGGACACTCTGGTTCAAGTTGAGTCAGAACTGATGGTGTTTATTCACTTGAGAAAATGGAAGCTTAAGTATGCTAAGTACAAGAAGGGCTGACCAGCGGTTGACAAGATGAGGAAAAATATTGAATAAGATATATGCAAGCTGAACCAAGAAGTCTGCACAATTGGAGGAAAGCAGAGGACAGACTGAGAAGAGAGGCCACTAGGATTGATGAACAAGGAGATACTGGAACTATAATTAAACATGTATAGAATAAAGATCTCACCAGGAAACAATGCACAAGGGCAGATCAATAAAAATAATAATAGGTGTCAAGGCTGGAACCGCACTAAAGGTTGAGGCAGATCTAGTGAATGACAAAAATTTCAACACACCCCCTTGCCTGAAGCTTTAGGGAGTTGAAGGCTTAATAGAATTAAAGGGCCGTAGAACTTAGAAGGCTTTAGAAGGTAGCACCCTAACTAGAAAATAAGCAACAACAGTGGAAAATGTTTTTAGGTAGCTGCCAAACCTGTAAAAAAAAAAAGTGAAAAAGATTGAAAAAATGGAATTGAGTCATGATGGCAATGAAGCAAGTAGGCACAAGATCAATACTACTAGGGATGAAAACAGGTCAAGCAGGCACAAGTTCAGCGTAATGGTCAAATTTTGGTAGCAATTGGACCAATAGTTATGGAGCAACAAACCAAGAGAACATGAGGTCATGGAGCAGATTCTAATAAATCTGAGGAAGGGAAGAGCTGTGGGTAAAAGGAGTAAAAATGTGACTTGTCAGTTTTTCAATCTCCAAATTTGGGTGCCTTCTCTGGATAATTGATCCAACAGTTTTGGGGTTGATGGCCTGTTTTGTTGCAGTGTGGGCAGTTGGGGGCTTTGGTGTAAAAGGCCATGTTAATGTCTTGGGGGGAGTTGTTGATAGGATTGATTTTGGCTTGGGCTTTGTCTTTTTTGAGTCGCTTGAGAATGTAGTTGATTGTTTTGTTTTTGCATTCATTGGAATTCTTCAGATAGTTGAATTTGGAGGGCAGCTTTGAAAAGGTAAGGATGATGGTGAGTTCTTCTTCCAGCTTCAAACCAACCTGATTCATCTTTTGATTCAAGGAGCCAATCTTAGAAACAAAATCATTGATGTTTCTTTTGAATTTGATTTTGTTGAACTGAGAAAAGGCAAAGGTTTTATTTATAAAGTCAACTGGCATGTAGCAAGTTTTAAGCAGATCCCAGAGAGAGATGCCATTGCATCTTTTGGAAAGTGGAAAGGAACCGGCAAGGCAGGAGAGGTTGTCCTTTTAGATATGATCAAGAATAAGGTTATAGGCTTTAAGATTGATTCTATCAAACAGTTTTTTATCATTAGACTCTAAGTTCCAAGGTAATTCCCTAAGGACTATCTCTAAGGCATCAATGGAATTGAGTTTGCCTTCCATTGCTATTTACCAGGTATAGCAGTTTTTGACGGTGAGGAGAAGTTTTTGATTGGGGATAATAGTGGACATGGTTCAGAAGGGAGTTTTGGTTTTTAACTGTGATCAGATTTAAGAGTGGAGCTCTGGTTAAGAATTTTAAGAAAGGAGGAAGAGAGGGTGTTATTTTTCAGAGACTGGCGGATCAAGGAGTCTTATGAGGAAACTCAGGGGGACAATCCAGTTCAAGTTGAGTCAGAACTGATGGTGTTTATTCACTTGAGAACATGGCAGCTTAAGTATGCTAAGTACAAGAAGGGCTGACCAGTGGTTTAAAAGATGAGGAACAATATTGAATAAGATATATGCAAGCTGAACCAAGAAGTCTGCACAATTGGAGGACAGCAGAGAACAGACTGAGAAGAGACGCCACTAGGATTGATGACCAAGGAGATACTGGAACTACAACTAAACAAGTATAGCATAGAGAGGTCACTAGGAAACAATACTCAAGGGCAGATCAATAAAAATAATAATAGGTTTCAAGGCTGGAACGGCACTAAAGCTTGAGGCAGATCTAGTGAATGACAGAAATTCCAACAATTCCCCCACATCAAATTGCCATCTTTCTCAAAATCTCCAATCAAACTTCCCAGCATAAAGTTGAAAACCCAAAAAAGCTGACTGAAATTTTTTTATTATTTTACTCTGATTCAGACCCCAATTTTGGAATCAACTTGGTTACCTTTGATTTCTCTATTGTAAAAGCAATAAATGGTTCCAAGAAGACAGAATCTCCAAAAACCTATGTATGAAGGCAAAATCTTCATCTCCTCCCCAAGTTAAGCTTCCAGCAACTGTTGCAAGCTTTATTTACTTCATACATGAAACTTTTGGAGATGATTGAAGACCACCACATCTTCCAGAAAAATTCTTGGAATGCTCAACGCAATACAGCCATCCAGCTGGACATTGCTCTTTCTAGATTGGGATCAAACGTAAATGGAGCAGAAATTCATTTATTAAAAAAATATATTCTTAGTTGGTTATGGAAAGATTGAATTATAAACCAAAACAGTCATGATTTCTATCCTATCTTCCCTTTGCTCAGTAATTTGTTGGACCATCAAAGAAGAAGTCAAGAAGATGTCTCAGATAATGTAGATCAAAGGATTTCATGTTTGAATTGGTTTTGTTGATGGAATCACTATCCCCTTGAGCCAAAAACGCAAGCTAGATGGCACCCACTACTTTGATCAGAAAAAAAAGGCAATTGATTAATTTCTTTTCCAAAGGCTTTCATAAAAATTTGATAAAATACTGATCAAATATGTTTTATCTGTTTGTATGGATACTATATGGCAATACAACTTGTTTGTGATGCCAAAAAGAAGTTCATATCCTTCCATGCTGGACTTCCAGGTTCTTGTCATGATTTATATTTTTTCAGTTGGATGCGGATGGCCCAACAACCAGAGAAATATTTTGGGCAAGATCAATAACTTCTGGCAGATTCAGCTTATGATAGCCAGAAATTTGTGGTTCCAGAATGCTGAAATGTTTCATCAAATAATCAAGCAAAAACCAATTTCAACTATCATCTTGACCAATCAAATGTTTAGATTGAGCATCCCATAGGGGTCCTGAAAGGAAGATGGGCCAGCTTAAGGGAAATTCAAGACCAGCTTCAAAGTTTCAATAACATGAAGATCATCATCAACTGGATTATCAGTTGTGTAATTCCTCACCACCTTGTGGCCAACATCAAAGATGAATGAGAAAAAGTTTTTGAAGACAATATTCCAAATCCTACCCAATTCATCCCTGTTTCATCTTGTAACTCATCTTCTGCAATCATGAGAGATGGGATTCTACCCCTCACACTTGCTCACTTTGATGATTAGTGTTTGGTTTTTAAATAGTTAAAAAATAAGATGAAAGTATTTTTTTTGTTTTTTTATAAACAAGAATTGTGGGCTGACTCAGTGTTTTTTTTTCTGGTGGACTTACATAAAAAACACAAACCTCCAACTAATACCTCACCCCAAAAGACCACCAATCCACTCCTTCCTCCTCCTCACCAAATCACCTTCACTTCACCTACCACTGGTCCACTCTTTCCTCCTCCTCACAACTGGTCCATTTCTTCCTACTACCAACAAACCACCACACTGACCACTCCCACCCCACCATCCACCTCCACCTCAATTTCTCATTCTTTTCTGAGAACCCTGCCCCAGGTAAGCACCCCGCCCTACTCCTACTCATCTTGCTTACTTCCTCTCTCCTCCTGCCACTTTAGGCCACCCAACTCCTCCTTTTGTTGCACTTCATCACTTGTTTGGCGCTTGGCACCCTGGTCCTGGTAAGCTACCCCTCCTCCTCTTCATTGATTGATTCATCTCTTGAATTATCAACTGATTGATCAATTGCAAATAAATCAGAAAATTTCCAATCAACCAATCAAGCAATTGCTAATCAATTGATCAATCAAATGGTTGATTTACAGTTCATCAATTGATTGATTAAAAAATTATTGATTTATTGATCAGCAATCAGTTGATTTCTAATCAATTGACATAAGCGGCATGCTGAACCACTGCCCCTCCTCCTTCTCAGGCAATCCCTCCCCTCCTTGCTCCTGTCAGCTAGCTAATTTTACAGAGAAACCTGTCAAAGTAGATTATAAAATCATAAAAAATAAAAGAATTGAGGAAAACTAAAATATTACTAAAAATTTGAATTCCACACCCAAAATAAGGTAGGGGAACTCACTGAGCCCACCCTTGAATTCCAGTTCCTTAAATTTTTAAAAAATAATCAAAAGAGAAGTGAACAAAAAGCCACTTCATCACTATGGCACCTTTTGGCCATTTTAATGATTCACAGGTGGTGCGACGTATAGGTTTTAAACCTAAAATTCAATCAGAATTGAGGTGTTGTGTATATTTATGGAGTTACAGGACAATTTGTGTTGTGTAAAAATTCCCGCGCATAGCCTTGTATTCATACAGCAAGGGTAGACAAGCCTGACACTCAATATGCAGGCACATGTCAAGAAACCCGCATGCAATATACTGCTGGCTGTGGTTGATTGGTTCCCGCACACAGCTGTCAAGCAGCTGCGTGTCAGAAACAAGTGCACCATTCCTGAAAGCCAGGTACCGCAGGAACATGCTACAACCTGCATGAATAAATCATGCATATGAAACAACCTGACTGATAGATAGAGGAATGTTGGAAACCTCTGAATATTTAATAAAAAATGTGAAATTCAAAGTATAAAACAGATAAATTAAGGGAAATAATAATAAAAGTTGTGATGTAAATGATATTGTCAAATCTTTATGAACCATGAAAAATATCAAGAGCTTTACCTAAAAGTTATTAAGAATTACCAAAATGTGCAGAAGAGAGCTTAAAATCTACAAATACCCATATTGGCTCATTTCACTCAAAATAAAATAATAAAAAGTGAAGAAATACGCCAGAACAGTAAAAATAACAGGTTAATCTTTAAACATTTTCTGACAGTTATTTCACATAGAAATTTGACACCAGCAGGGCTAGCTAATTGAAAGCAGTAAGAATACTTGCCAAACTAGCCCTTGCCAGCCTGCCAACCTTAGACCAAAAGCAAAAGGCTCTCTATGTGCCCTGAAAAGATCTTATTACCCCAAAAAAGGTATAAATACAGATTCTTTTTGATCATTTAAACACCAGTAATTTTTAAGTAATCAATCCAGACCCCTTGCCATTTTTGATCAAGTTTTCATATAAGATAAAAAAGTGATTTATGGCCTCATTCTGATAGTATAATTATTAATTCTAACGCAATTGTTAATTCCATTGAAGAATATCAGCAAAATCCCCAAACTTTGTCCTGTTACCCTTTCAACCGTGAATTCCTGCAAGAATTTTGGAGTGCCAGCTTAAAGTAGTAAGGTATCTCCACCTTGCTTCCAGGCATAAATACTGCAAGACAGCCAGTCCACCCATTACCCTTGAGTAAACCCCTTTTAAGTAAATCACTAAGGACCTCATTGTCCCAAGGCCTTTACAAGGTTCCAAAAAGCCCCTTGAAGAGAGGTTGCTTCAATAAAGATCCCCTGCTTTGTATGAACTGTGGC
Source organism: Puccinia polysora (assembly GCA_025617555.3). Classification (NCBI taxonomy): domain Eukaryota; kingdom Fungi; phylum Basidiomycota; class Pucciniomycetes; order Pucciniales; family Pucciniaceae; genus Puccinia; species Puccinia polysora. The sequence continues at coordinate 6,028,395 of CM062639.1, forward strand.
CCCTCTTGAAAAATATATTTAAACAATTTTTAACCAAAAACAATCCAAACATTTCAGTTGCTTTTAATCAGTATTTTTGAGCATTCTATGAGTTTTTATGGAATTCTTGTTGTTCCAACACCAATATCACTTGCTGTAGCTACAGGAATTCAAAGTTTCTGTTATCAATAAGCTGAACACTGGGGGTCTGGCCGGGAAATATCCTTGAATAATTAATATTTGATTAATTAATTTCTTTGGACCAGATAATCTAAGTAAAAATAAGTAAAAATACTCATTATCATTCTTTTTTTTAATTCTTTTTCCTGTGGGTCTTAAGAAAAATTTATAATTAATTTATTGTTATTAAAACCTTCTCAAAAAAAACAAAGAAACCAGTCCACATGTCCTTCACCACAAAAAAAGTAGTGGCACTTGCTAGCAAGTGCCATCAAGAAAGCTCTGGTTGAAGCTCTGTCCAATCTCTAGTTGAAGGTATTTTCACTCTCTAACTTTTTTGGCTTCACAGTGACTGTGCACAATGCACAGCCACTGTGAAAAATGCACAGCCACTGTGCACAATGCACAGCCACTGTGCACAATGCACAGCAACTGTGCACAATGCACAGCAACTGTGCACAATGCACAGCAACTCTGCACAATGCAGAGAAACTGTGCACAATGCACAGCAACCGTGCACAATGCACAGCAACTGTGCAAAATGCAGAGCAACCGTGCACAATGCATAGCAACTGTGCACAATGCACATCAACTGTGCACAATGCACATCAACTGTGCACAATGCACAGCAACTGTGCACAATGCACAGCAACTGTGCACAATGCACAGCAACTGTGCACAATGCACAGCAACTGTGCAAAATGCACAGCAACTGTGCAAAATGCACGGCAACTGTGCACAATGCACAGCAACTGTGCACAATGCACAGCAACTGTGCACAATGCACAGCAACTGTGCAAAATGCACAGCAACTGTGCACAATGCACAGCAACTGTGCACAATGCACAGCAACTGTGCACAATGCACGGCAACTGTGCACAATGCACAGCAACTGTGCACAATGCACAGCAACTGTGCAAAATGCACAGCAACTGTGCACAATGCACAGAAACTGTGCACAATGCACAGAAACTGTGCACAATGCACAGCAACTGTGCACAATGCACAGCAACTGTGCACAATGCACAGCAACTGTGCACAATGAGTAGCAACTTTGCATTGGAGTTTGGATAAATATTGTGCACAGTCACTGTGCATTGTGCACAGTCACTATGCATTGTGCATAGTCAGTGACTGTGAATTGGAGCGTTGATAAATTTTGACCTGAGCTTGGTAGGATATTGACCTGAGCTTTGCCATATATTGGGCAAGAGCTCTTTGATGGCACTTGCTAGCGAGTGACATGCAGATTTCTATGGCAAGCTTGTACCTAATTATTGGAATTCCTTAACTCCTGATCAACAGAAAAAAATACTTCTGGACCATGAACAGGAAAACATCAAAGGAAAGGAACTTGAACTTGAAAGACTTATTCAATATAAATCTTTACTCAGGCAACACAAGGCCTGGAAGAATTATCAAAGAAAGCATCATTTATTTAAAAGAAATAAAAGAAGTAAGTTAATATATTTTTTGAATAAAAATTTGAAAAAACATTAAAATTTACAGAAATTATAATAAATCCAAAACTTATTGATTTTAAATTTTTTATCTTATTATAGTGGAAAGAACCTTCTCTCTTGCTGATTTTATTGAGCAAGACTTGTTTGAAAGTCACTCAGACCACAGATCTTTGGACTTAAGCCAAGATCTCATTGCTACCCACCAAGATCCCCCTGGATTACCCCCCAAGGATGCCTTTAACCCTAACCAAGCCTTGGTACAACTGAAGTTAAATTCAAGTAAGCTTAGAATAATTTAAAAATAACAAGAAAATTATTTTTTTTTTATTTTTTACCAAAGGTTTTGAAAAAAACGTACACACTTTTACACTATGTTGCAAAACAGGCCCAACACCTGTGTGACTGGAAAATCCCTGTCCTATGGAACCCTTCCTGGAGGAACATGCACCTGTAAGAGCGCCCATAGAAAGCACAATGAGGGTACTCAAACCCCCAACACCAGCACCAAGAGACCCTCCAGCACCTGGGCCACCCAGCTTGTACAAAAAATTTTTGGAGATGGCTCCCTCTCACAGAGAGTTATCCCCAGTGATTACGCCTCCACCCAAGCCACCCCAGTTGGACTCAGCCAAAGATTCCAAAATAAAGGAGTTATTCAAGGGCCATGTGAGTCACTGGGAGGCTTACAAACTGGCCCAAGTTCATGAGGACGTGGTAGCCATGAGAAAGGCCATATCACAGTCCAAGTCCTCTCAGATAGCCCTGCAGAAATAAATTCCCAGGAAGGAACTAGGGAAATACGCGGAAAATTGGAACCCTTGGGATCAATTACCCAAATTAAAGGGAAAAGAACCCAAAAATTTGAGGTCTTCAGAACACCAAAAGATGAGGAATCCCAAAGATTGGGAAAATATAATATCTCTAGATAAGAAGTGGAAGAAATTTTATCACAACTAGATGCTTATATTAATCCTATCTTTAATAAACTTTCTGATAATGTTTTTCACAACTTTAACATCTTGAGCATAAATTTAGATAAAATTCATAAAAAATTGGATAAAATAATTGAGAATTCCAATAGGATAATGCAGAAAAAAGCTTCCCATATTTAGACTAGTGACTTAGAAAATAAATTGAGAGATATCATCAACCAGGATAAGGTACCTATGATCCAACATATAAAAAACAATTGTTCTTCAGGAAAAGAAGAGATTCTCATCTCCATTGAACAACTCAAAGGGGAAATAAGGAAAAAAGCTGATAACCCTTCTGCTCACTTGGTTAATAAAATAGACTTATTGAGAAGTAAGATTGATCTAGGATTAAATATGATTAAGAATGATCTTAGACATATTAAGATCAAATGAAATAGTCCTCCCCTGGTCAACTTAGAGGAAAAAAAGCCCACCAGAATAAGAATCACTCCTAACATCCCTTATAATTCTGAAACAGTAAGGAATGAGTCTTACCAGCCCGGTCCAACTCCTGGGGTAGAACAAGCCCTGAATTTATTACCCCCTGTAACTGAAATGCCTCAATTCTCAGGAGAAGGGGAGTGTAACCATATCAGCTTTATTAAATTTATTGACTACACTCTTGCTCCATATGAGCTTGCTGATACCATAGAAGTAGTATGACTACCCAGAATATTTGAAGGGGTGGCCTTAGATTGTTTCATAAACAAAATAGGAGAATTAGGATCTCAAACTTGGAACTCTTTGAAAAGACTCATCAAGGATCAATTTGGTACTAGAATCTGGAAAAGGAAGATTATGAAATACTTTTAAAATTCACTATTTGACCCTTCAAAGGACAAACCCCATAAGGGGTGTTTGTAACAGAAGAAGAGATTAGATTTTTTTTATCCTTTAGCTGAAAAAGAAGAGATCAATGAGAGAATCCTCAATCTTTTTCCTGGATACCTGAATCACAGTGTGAGGTGCAAAATTAATATGGATTCCAATCTCTCTACACTAATTGGTATTTTAGAAGAAACTATTGATATGAATGGTCTTGAAAAGAGAAAAAAAAAACCAGAGTCCCTACTAACAATAGAGAATCACACAACTCTAAAACCAAATATTCTTCCAATACTCTCTTAGAAGTCAAGAAGACTTCTGAAACTAAGGAAAAGGTATGCTGGAACTGAAACCAGACAGGGAATGTAAGATCTGATTTCCCCCAGCCCAGGAGAAAGATCAATCTTTTTGAGGGAGAAGAGGAAGATAATGAAACTGACCCCCAGATTGATGACAGTGATGGATCACTATATGAATGTGAACTAATGATTACTAACCCTATGAATTTCATTGAAAGAAACGTAGAATCCTCCCTAGAAATAAACTATTTCAGAAAGGATTCTAACCTACCACAACAATGGACTCCCAATATGAAAATTAAACATGTTTCTGAAGCCAAAACTTTGATTCTGAAGCTCTCTCCTAACCTCAGGAGACCTGCTTATCACTATACCCCAAAATCAAGAGCTTCCCTGGAAACTCAAATTCAGGAACTGATTGAACTTCAATTTTTAATGAAAGTAGGAAATAATGAACGGGTAGATGTCACTACACCAGTGATTGGAGCTTGGCACAATGAGAAGTGAAGAATGGTTGGAGACTTAAGGATGCTGAAAATTACACTTAAGCAGACTATCACCCTATCCCTAGGATTGATCATTCTCTCCAAAATGTTTCAAAGGCTAATTTTATCACTAATATGAACATGCTGAAAGGATTTTAACAGATCACTATCAGCCCTGATAGCAGGAAGTTTATGAGGATTACATGCCACCTAGGTATATATGAGTACTTAAGGATGCCCTTTGGAATCAAGAATTCTCCCTTCCACTTCCAAAGAATGATGGATAGGGTACTAGGCCATTTTATTAGGCAATTCTGGATGATGATATACATTGATGATGTCATTGTTTACACCAATGAATGGGATTCCAATCTGAATAAATTAAGGTTTGTTCTGAAAACCATCTCTGCAGTAGGACTGGAAGTATCTATGAAGAAGTGCAACTTTGGACAACTAAAAATTAAAGCTTTAGGACACATAGTATCTGGTTCTACCCTCACAGCTGATCAAAGGAAGATAGCTGCTTTTATGAACAGACCAATGCCCCAGAACAAAACTGAACTATTGTCTTTCATCAGCTTCTGAAGCTACTACAGAAATTAATTACCCAAATTTGCATTGCTGACTAAATGTTTGTATCAGATTTGCAACAATAACACTCTCCTTGAAATTAATCATGAAAGGGTAAAGAATTATGAACAACTCAAACTATCCATGACCACAGACCCTGTGCTAATCCAACCTGATTACCGCAAACCTTTCAAGCTATAAATAGATGCTAGAATGGAGAGATTAGGTGCTTCCCTCCACCAAGAGATCATAGAATATGATAAACCAGTAGAAAAACAAAGAATCTTCAGCTCTAGAAAATTCAAGGACACCGAGAAAAGGTATGGTGCCAGCCAAACGGAATGCCTTACTCTAGTATGGGCCTTAGAAAAACTCTATTACTACCTTGAAGGCACTAACTTTGTGGTAATTAATTATTTCAATGCTGTCAGAACTCTGATGAACATGAAGAACCCCAGCAGGCATATGCTGAGATGGCAGAGAGCCATTAAGAAGTATAGAGGACAGATGACTATATTCCATCAAGTTGGTATAAAACATTAGAATTCTGAAAGTCTGAACAGGAATGCATTACCTAATGACTCTAGGAACCCTGCTCATGACCCAGAGGATCATGAAACTTTCCCCATATTAAATAAAACCCTGCTTGATCTTTATGCTCCAATTAATGGGATAAACATCTGTGAATTGGATGAATCCTTGTTTGAATCAATCAGGAAAACTTACAACCCTAGTATGAGAATCTTGGCCTCTATAATGGAAAGCACTAACCCTCCATCTGAACTAATCAACAGTTTGCCTGAATCTCTTCTGAAAATATACAAGGCAGGAAGATTTACTTTATGGGGTGGACTAGTTTATTACTGACATCAACACTCCAGTGTCCTATTATTGACTAATACAGAACATATCAAGCATATCCTATCCAAATGCCATGATGACTGTTCCTCTGGAAACCTATCCACTGACAGGACTTTGTAAAAGGTCAAACAGAAAGCCTGGTGAATTATATGGAGAGACTCCACCATTAAGTATGTTTCCAGCTGTTAAACTTGCCAAAAGTCTAACAGGAATACTGGAAAGAGATTTGGTTTATTACAGAAGATCCCCAAACCCAAGAAAAGATGGGAAGTTATCAATATGGACTTTGTCACAGGACTACCTCCAGGAGGAGGTTAATCTTAAAACTCAGTCCTAGTCATAGTAGACAGGTTCACCAAGAAGTCCAAATTATTACCCAACCAAAAAGATGATACTTCTAGGGAAGTAGCTCTATTATTCTGGAACAGACTCATGGCGGATGTAGGATTGCCAAGATTATCATAAGTGATATAGATCCCAAGTTTACCTCTGAATTTTGGAGAAATATTCATGATATGTTGGGAACTACCTTAGCCTTCTCCACAGATTATCTGTTGGATTTTGGTTTTTCTGCTCATAGCCTCACTCTCCTCACTCATTATTACATGTTACTTAACCTGTCACTGATTCATGTTTCTGCCATGGTTGATTAGTTATCACTGTCCTCCACTATAGTCATTACTACCTTAGGCCCCATGTGAGGGGCTCTCTAGTTTTAGGCCCCCTGTACGGGGCTCTCCAGTCGTCTATTTAAATTGGTCTTTTCCAGGACCTTTCAATTTCACCATCTAGAATGATTCTCTCATAGAAAGAGCCACCTATAGTGGCTGGGTCCCTCCTGGTAATCTGGGTTGAACTTTAATTGAGGTATTCCATTGAGATGTAAATTTCCTCCTATTAGCATTTACTCAAGCCCTTTGTAGGCTTACTATCCACTCTCCGCTACTGAATTACTTCAGTCTTGAAACTGGTTTTGCCTTATCTCATCCTTACTTAGCTTTGCTTAAATACGGTCTAACTCCACTATCCTCATCAGTCAGACATCTGAGTCTCTTAGTTTAACATTATCATCCCCAAACTGATAGATTAGCTGAAAGAGTGATCCAGACTTTAGAGGATATGCTCAGAAGATTCTGCTGCTTTGGACTAGAATACAAGAACACAGATGGATATTGCCATGACTGTGTTAGTCCTTTAACTGCCCTAGAAATGGCTTGAAACAGCACCAAAAATTCTACTACCAAGGAAATCACCTATGACCTGGAAAGAAGATGGATATCCAAGCTAACCAAAGATAGCCTTAACAAATACATGGTGAAAATCCATCCTACCTCAGTAGATATCAAGAAAATGATTGAAATAGATAATAAGATTGCTGCTAAGAGTGTCCAAGAAGCTGTTGAATATAATAAACAGAGATGGGATAGAACACCAAAAGAACCTGATTTCAAAATTGGAGACCAATTCCTGATCTCAACCACTAATTTGAATAAACTTTCAGGAAACAGGAAATGGAAACCTGACTTTTTGGGGCCATTCAAAATCAAGAATATTCATGGAAAGCATTCTGTAGAAGTGATCCTGAGTGATGAAATTTCCAGGAAACACCCAGTATTCCCAGTAAGCCTGATCAAAAATTTCACCCAAGAGAAGGAGAAAAAATACCTCCACCAGAGATACCTGTGGAAGCTGACCCGGATGAAGGAAAGGGAAAATAAGAAAGATCCTTAAAGAAAAGAAGGAAAGGATCAATGGGAAAGATGTTAGAATTTACCTTGTCAGATATAAAGGAGAATCTGCTGATAAAGATGAATGGCTGCCTGAAAACAACATTCCAGATGTACCCATAGACCTAAGAAATTACAGAGCCAATAAGAGACATTGAACCCAAATTTTTGTTCAGATATAGACATATCTTGAGTTTGGGGAATGTCAGCTTTCTACTGGTACAGAGCAACCTATCAAATTAGATTAAGAATTCATAAAAATCACCAGGGACAAATTGGGGTCTCTGGCTGACCAGTGACATGAAGTCACTATATGTGGCCAATGTTGTCTCAAATAAGTATCAAATGTTTCACCATTAAAAAAAAGGATGGATTCTGCGATTCACCATAAAATATACAGGGCTGATTGTGGATTTCACCTTGATGGAAAAAAATTTGACTGTTGTTTACCTTGGTTAAAAATAAAAGTCAGTCTAGTTTCACATTTGTGGAAAATGAAAGTCAAATTGATTTAACCAATGATCAACTTTGTTTTCAGGTTCAGATCACCAGACAAAAAGTAATAAATTTGAATATGTTCCAAGTTGTACCACTTTTTTTTGTAATTGCATGTGCAGTTGTTTTTGTGCAGTTTTTTCAATTTTATTGTCATTTACTCATAAATGAATGTCACCCCAACAAAAATACACTGGATGTTTCACAGGGTGAAATGTTGATTTTCACACAACCTTTTTTAAATGCAAGCTTAGTTTCATAGGAAAATCATGTGAATTCAAGGTGGCTTTCACCTGATTTTATTTATTTCATAAATATCAAAATGATTTTGGTATGCCTATAAATATATCAAAATGATTTTTATAATTCTAAATCCTTTGAGTGGAGCCAAACTAATATAGACAGGCCATCTTGTTAAGAAAGTGCAGCATGAAACTCAATATCACCACCAGTTATTATCTGCCAATTATTGGTTTCTCTCACTTGAAAAACATTCAGATGTCCCCAACTTGAAAGGAATTGTTTATTTGTTTCAAAAAAATTGATAAAAATATAAAAATGAGGGAAATCGTGAAAAGGACCAACAATTTTGATAATTTTTGTAATTTTGCCAAAAATGTGGATTATTATCTAGATAAAAACAAACAATGCTATTGCCCATATGTTTATTGTGCATGGTGAAGATTCAATTATTCCAGTTAAGATGATGTTGGGATCTCCACCATGGGGACAAAATGATGTTCCAAGAGTCACAAAAATTAGATGGAAAATCATGATCAATCCAGTTAATGAGTGGTTATAAATTCCTCAAATGATCAAGGAAATCAGTGTAATATTTTCTTTATTCCAGAATTGGTTTTGAATTAATCTGATTGTCATTTTCATCTTTGTTTTTTAAATATGATTTCATAAGTCTTACTTATGTGGGGGCTTCAGGGTTGTTCAAAAGGTTCTTCAAGTTGTTGGACTGGCAGAATCTCTGGTAAACAGTCAAGGGTATATTTGCTGCAATCAGAAAGAAATGAAAATTAGTTTTCAATGATTATTATGATTCTAAATTTGAGCTTATCTTGTACCTGTTGAATTGTTATGTTTACTACGGGAAAAAAGCCCATTTATTCTTTCATATGCCCATTAGGCAGAACAGGGAGCAGGACCCAATCTCATTAGTAGCTCAGGTATATGTGTGGAAAGGTGATGTTTTGGTCTGGATTTGCATGCAGGAAAAAGCTTCTGACACTATTTTTGTATTTGTTTCAATGCTGGGTAAAGTCTGGAGCAGAATGTTGAGTAACAACCCAGCTTGTAGCTATTTTGAGTGCGCACACAAGGTAAAAAGTGTTTTCAAAAATCTCTGCAGGAAGTTGATTTCCCCCTTTGTCTCTTGTTTTAAATAAAAGGGTAAGATAAAGTTTATATATCAAGAGCCATTGTGCAGCTTTCAAGCTTCCATGAGCGGCCATACCAAGATTCTTTGGCACCCTGGTCAAATTGGAGGGAATGGGTTTTCTTTCAATCAATTTTTGGATTTTGTTCAGAGTTTGTGGGTCAAATGTAAATGTTGGAATGATTTTGCCATCAAGACTTTCAGACTCAAAATCAGAGCTAGTGATTCTTGATATTGGAACATAGTCCAAATCATCATTATATTGATTACTGGGTCCTGAGGTGTGAAGAAAGTTGGCACTCCTTTCTAAATAAGGAGTGGTGGTATTTTTCTGATTGTTGGAAATATTTTTGTGGATGGTTTTGGGTATGCTCTGAAGATCTGGAATGGCATTCCTCCTCAGATATCTCACCTGTCTTGAGTCAATGTCTTTATTGAGTATGTAATCTTCATGTTAATTTTCACTTCTCAAGAGTGTGTCACTACTGGAAAAAATTTCCTTCTTGATCTTTTTCTTCTTCCATTTTGATTCCTGCAGGTAGAGTTTATTTGTGGCATTATCTTTCAAAGCTCCAAGGACCATATTGTGCATTACATCAAGATTTATCATCTTAGTTTCATCCCAATAAGGCAGCTCTTCAAGGATTTTTTTTATCTTCTTTCTATGTGATGTCAATACTGGGCAGTTGAAAAAGCCAACCCAGGTCTCATCCCATTAATTTTCATGTGGGTCTTTGAATCACAATCATCACATTGGCAGATGATTTTCTTGTTTTGTGAAGGTGACATGCTACTAAGTAGTTCTTACTATTTTTGGGTGTATTTTCTTTCCACATGTTAATCAAAACAATCTTAATGGGGGGAATAAAGTAGAAAAGGTAGAAATCTTACATAGAAGTGTCCTGATGCATTCCAGTGAACAATTTTATCTCAAAATTGTAAAAAAAATCAAGTGGATGAGTCTTGGAAATCATCAAGAAGGGGTTTTGTGCAGGCTTAAAATGTCTTTAACACAAAGATTCAAAATTTTAAATTACAAATGGTTATCCAGAATTATAAAGAATAGGACAGAAAACAAATCATAGTGTTTGAATTTTTGCATCAGTAATATGAGCCCCTCTTGGAAGATTGAAAACTTGGTCTCCATTGGGATGAGAATTCAGCTGGTATTCACTGAAGTCAAGCATAATGAACTTAGCAAGCTCAAATCTTTTTACACAGCAAGGAAAAAATCCATCTGCAGAAAAGAAATTCTTTTGAATTATGGAGCTGATTTACGTGTTGGTTCTTTTCCATATGGGTTCATCAATGTTGTTGGCTTCAAGTTCATTCAGATTGGAAACAATGGAAATGAGTTACAGGCAACTGGAGGCTGGGAAATTTCTGTAATCAATACAACTCAAAAGAATCCCACAAATCCCTGAAAGAAAATAAGCAGCCAAGAGGGAATAACATGGCCTTGAAGTGTACTCCTTGGGAATTTGATCAAATTGGGAGGTATAATGCTGGAGAGATTGTTCTGACCAATTGATTTTGAACCTGGCCTTTATTATTGAAAATCAAATCAATAGACGGTAGACATTATCAACCAGCCTGTCTAGAGCCTTTAAATCAATCTTGATACTTCTTTCATTTGATGATGCAGTGGAATGAGTGATTTTGGAAGTGGTGCTATGGCTGGTAAGACATTTTATGAAATACTGCATCATTGTTATCTCTCGTGCCAATTCATCATTGGGGTTGGTTGGAGCTTCATATGCTGGTAAAGGTGTGATATACTTAGCAATCAGTGTGATGGACTGGAAAAGTATTTTTGCCCATTCCTGTTGGTATTGCCAAAAACTGTTCAGATGTTGAAGGGGGAATGGGTTGAGGCTGGGTCTGATGGGGGACTTCACCAGGAAGTTGGAGAATATCAGGATAAATGGTTCCAGGTGGTGGGGGTGGCCAATGCTAATTTGTGGTAGATCTTTGAAAGTTGGATGGGAAGGATACCTCAAAATAAAACAATTGCAAACTGGGTTTGGGATTGTCATACTTTGTGATCTGCTGGATTTCAGGCAAAGTGATATTGTCATTTGTTGCACTGGAATTTGATGTGAAACAATGCCCTCTTTTGGAATGCCGGAGAGTATATTTGGATTGATGAGAGCGTTTAGATAGCAGATTTACAGACCCTATCTTCACCTGCTCTTCAACTGGCAGATCTTAAACACATGACAAAACTTTTAAAATGAAAAATTATTGGTTAAAATCATAGGATGATTGGAGAGAAATAAATTTAAATAAATGTGATGACCTCTATTGGATTCATCAATGGCATCCATAGCATTTTGTGCATGGTCATGAAAAGACTTGGGCAAGTTCTTATCATTATGGGCTTTTTCAAAGTGGTGTTGCATTGGTTAGATGTTTTCAAGAAACTCTTCCCAGGGAACTGAAGAGATCTCCAACTCATCTAGGAATGTCCCTGTCATTGGTGGTGGGGGGTGGGCTGAAAAATGTTCAAGATTGGATCTTTGTTTTGAATCAGGTTGTGGCCAGTGGGGTGCAAAAAGGTTGGTATACGTGGTATTTTGTTAGGATGTTGATGATGATGGTTGGGATGTTTCATTTTCCAAAAGTGGAATTTTAGGTGGGAAGATGTGATTTGATGATTTATTCAAATGAGTGGTGTTTGCAACATTGAAGAGGTCAACTGATTCAAATGTTAAAAAGTCTACAGATGACAAGTTATCAGCAAGAAGGTCAGTCCATGTTGCATGACCAAGGTTAATTTCTGGGATTTTGGTTGAGTAACCTGGCTGGGAAGGGTCACTAGCTAGGAGATCATTTGTTTCAGGGTCAAATAGATCACAAAGGTGAGGAGAGGGATTTATATTGTTGGGGGGAAAGGACATTTCCTGACTCACAATCACCTTATATAATAGATATATTGCACGCAGGAAAGGGGGGAAATTTTGATGAGGAAGGGATGGGAGATCCACTGGATCCTGGTATTTAAGGCAACCATGGGAACAAAGTGAAGAAAAAACTTTTGTTTGTGGGCAAGTAGATTTACAGGAAAGCATGTAAAATATGCATGTTTATGATTCACACAAGTCACATCCAACCATGCAATGCATTGTGACTGATAAATTGTGAGATTTTCATGGTGGAAAAAAAAATTTACCTGTGGATAATGGTTTAATAGAAACAAAGTGTGGCAATCAAGATAGATGGAAAAATTACATCTGGATGAAGAAGCAAGCTGATTGGTGAAAATTTCCTCCCTTGCACCAGGTCAACCAAAATTTCCCAAACCTGTTACTTGTGCCTTCTTGCAAACCTCAGCCAGGTTTTTGTTAATTTGGACTGAGATTCCTAAGCGTGTAAAAGGACTTCCAGGGGGTCTCAGCAGTTGGAATTTCTGATGGAACAGATAATTTGATGCCCAGATTACATCAGTCCAACCATCATTGCATTGAAATTCAATTTAAGTCTGAATCCCAGGCAAAAAATTGTCTATATTGAACATCAAAGCCCTGGTGTCTATGGGAAGGTTTCCCTGTCTCCTCAAAAATAACACAGAAGCCACCATAAGCCATACCACTGATTTCATTATCAACATGGGATGAATTATAAAATTCATTCCAAGTGGCAGTTCAATTTCCAGCAAAGACTTCTTCACTGGCAGAACCATATTCTATAGATGCAAATCCTGGTATTGCAAATTGATGCATTTGACCAATGGATTGCCTGTGGAAACCTGGCTCCATGTTTTTGAACCAATTCCCCAATATGTTTTCAATCCTTGGTAGACATTTCACAAGTTTCATCCAATGCACATGTTTCTGGTTTGTGTTGAATGAGGCAGGCACTGGCACATACTATCCTGGGACAATTGTTTGTCAGCCAATATGATGTAGCCAATTAAAATGATTAGAAATTTACCAGTGTTTTCTCCAAGATAGCCATAACTTGGATGCCAACAAAATTTTTTCATGATCCCTGACAAGAATGAGCCATTTTTCTGGTTTCCATAGAAAGATCCCAACTGGAAAAGAGTGTTAGTGACAAAGCGGATGTCAGCATATTCAAGGGGACTTACATCCCTCCATTGATTAAATTTCACTGCTAGGCCAATTTCCTTTTTTCCATTCCCATGCAAAAAAGCAGGCCCTGGTGGCCTGAGATACTTTTAAAATTGGAGTTCCTCCTTTGTATGGTGGATGAAATGCACATCTGGACATTGAATGGAACCCAGGTTTTTGGGTTTGTTGCAAGGAAAAGACAATCCCGGTAAATGCTGTAGCATTGCAATTGAGGCCTGTTTATATGATTTCTTTCAGTTGGCATGATTGTTGCTATTCTCAGGAAATGGCATGACCATGACATGTTTGGCAGGGTTTCTCCGTGGTGGATGCACACTCATGGAGTGGACATGGACATTATTCTGAGTTTGGCTTTCTGTCATAATACTCTGCATGTCATCCTTTTCTTGAAATCTCAGGGCACAGGGTTCAATAGCTGCTACTGAGAAATGTCATTCTTTCTTCAGCCAATCAAGAAAGGAATGTCAATAAGTGTTGTTCAAGTGCCTGTGGGAAGTATTTTATTGGAATGAGATGGGTGATATTAGGAAAAACAAGGGGAAAAAAAAGTTTCAATGTTTCAGGCATGGCGCAGCCACAGCCCAATCAATCAAATACAATCATCAATTAGACAGCAATTTACATGGTTTCCTTAATGTACGCATTCAAACAAGGCATTCAAACTTTGGAATGCTTTGGTTGAAAAAACAAAGCACCTTCTAGGGAAAAAAGGAATAAGTGAAGGACTGGGTTATTCACTTTTGTCAAAAGAGTAGCAGATGGATCGTTCATTTTCAAATTTAAATGGTTGAGTGGGAGAATTTTGCAAAGATGAAAAGGGAGTAGATGCAGGATTTTATATTGAAGTCAAAGGGGACACCAGCCTGTGGAAGCGTTCATTATTTACTGGCCTCTTTGAGCCTTCTGTCAGCATGAGTTAGGGGGAAATGCTGAAATCTTGCAGAAGTCAAAGCTTTGACGGATTTGGTGTTTGAGGATACAGCTGCAGGTTTGCCGTCAGCAGAGAAAGTATAATTTGGCAGGGTTAAAGCTCAGAAGCTGTAGCAGCACCCAATTTGATTTGCTGATGAAAGCAGACAGGATGTCTCAATGAAGCTGTCCGCTTTCACCAGCAAATAGCAAACCTATTTGCTCTTGCGCCGCCCCAATCAATAGATTTTCTGGTGACAGCAGACAGCTTCATCAAGTTGTCCTCTCCACTGTCACCAGCAAATAGCAAACCAATTTGCTCTCGCGCCGCCCAAATGACTGTATTCGCTGGTGACAGCAGACAGCTTCATCAAGTTGGCCTGTCCACTGTCACCAGCAAAGAGCAAACCAATTTGCTCTTGCACTGCCCCAATGACTGGATTTGCTGATGTCAGCGGACAGGATGGCTTGATGAAGCTGTCCGCTGTCACCAGCAAAGAGTGAAAGGGATTAATCCCCCCTCACTTTCTCAAAGGAAGCTGTCTCCCCCCTTGCTTGCTCAAACAAGTCTTTCCCCCCCTTGCTTGCTCAAACAAGTCTTTCCCCCCCTTGCTTGCTAGCTGGTGGGGGGGTGATGAATTCACCCCCGCCCAAGCCCTTCTCCCCCTTGCTCATTAGGTGGGGGGGGGGGGTGATCAAATCCCCCCTTGCTGGCTCAAAGGAGCCTGTATCCCCCTTCACTTGCTCAAACAAGCCTTTCCCCCCCTCGCTTGCTAGCTGGTGGGGGGGTGATGAAATCTCACCCTGCCCAAGCCCTTCCCCCCATTTTTTTTTTTTTTTTAATGGAATTTTGCTTTATCGCATTGCACACTATGATATAAACAATGGAAGTATATCGCCTCTGCAGGCCAGAGGGGATTGAATTGAACTAGACCAGGGGTACAAAATTGACCAAGTAATCAGAAGAAAAGAGAAGAGGAAGACAGGAGACAGTACAAAGGGAAGTGGCGCGAGAACCTAGGGAAGGAGGAAAAAAAATGAAAAACTAAAAAAAAAAAACCAAATTTGGCAATGAAAAGAGCCATCTCCAAGAAGGCATGGGGTAACAGGAGTAGTTGGTGGAGTGGGTCCGGGTTAAAACACAAAGAAGACATCCGTAAATCAAAGCAAAGTTTCCAGTATTTCACACAAAAGGCTTCACAGTGATTGATGAAGTGTTTGACAGATTCCTTGAGCCTGCAGAAAGAGCATAACGGATCATTGCGCTGGTGGAGAAGGAAGAGGAATGCTTTGAGAGGACAATGACCTGCCGCCAGTTGGAAATTCTTGCTATCTGGTGGGGGGCTGATAAAATACCCCCCAATAATTCATCAAATCAGGTTTTATTATTCTTACCCCAAGAAATAATAAATCCCCAGATTCCCGGTCTCCAAAAGTTTCCTGCCCTCAAGCCAAGCCATCCTTGTAGCTGGAATTCTTTCATGAGGCACACCCAATGGAGAAACAGAAATTTCCTTCATAATTTTTGTAACATCAATGATGTAATGCTCAAGATCCGCATTGTACTTATATCTCATGAATTCCAGCCAAATTTGACCTTTGTTGGACACCAATTGAGGAGCATAAAAGCTGATTATTTAGTTCCATATTGACTACCAGTTATCTTTGTTCCCAGGTGTTATGATGACTTCAAAAGCAGCATTTCCATCTTTGATCCATGAGGATTTCCACAGTTTTATATCTCTTGCACATGAGTTTGTGTAAAGTAGCTTCACTTGGTGCCTGCTCCATGGTTTTTAAATCACAAGATAGCAAACCTTTTCCCCTTCAATGATCTGTTATCCTCATGAAACAAACCAGGAAGTTTTTCTCTTTGAGTTTTTTTTTACATCTTGCACATGAGTCTGTGTAAATTTTCTTCACTTGGTGCGTGCTCCTTGGGTTCTAAACCACAAGATAGCAAACCTTTGCCCCTTCAATGATCCTTCATCCTTGTGAAACAAACTAGGAAGTTTTTCTCTTTGAGTTGGTTATATTGGGATTGACCTATTTCTCATGTGTTTCTTACAGCTTCAGCCTGATTAATGACTTTTAAGGCGTACTGGTAAGTTTCAGTGAGTAATTTTTGAGTGCAATGGGCAGTAAGTTTGAGTTCAATGATAAATTATGTGCAAATAAAATTTTGAAAGCAGTAAATAATCATTGATTTGGCTCTGCACCTTCCTTTGGATTTCAGTTGAAATCATTAAAATCAAAGGAGAAAGGAGGTTTGGGATTGGATGACTGGCCATGGGGAAAATTATGGCTTTGGATGATTTGATATGGTTGCAAAGAAGGTTCCAAAATGATGGAAACTTGCACCAAAATTAAAGTGTTTGGATGGATACATCCAAACACTAAGATTGTGATGCAACCACTTCCATTGCTTCAGTCAAAGGCTTTGAGAAATGGATACTTGCACCAGAATCCTAGTGTTTGGATGCATACATCCAAACACTAATATTCTGGTGCAACAACCTTGAATGTGGCAGTGCCCCTCACCCTACCATGGACACTTGCACCATAATCCTATTTTTTGGATTTATGCATCCAAACACTAAGATTCTGGTGAAACAACCTCAAATGCAGAAGTTCCCCTCACCCTACCATGGAAACTGGCAACAAAATCCTAGTCTTTGGATGAATGCATTCAAACACTAATATTCTGGTGCAATAAACTCAAATGTGTAAGTGTCCCTCACCCTACAATGGACACTTCCACCAAATTCTTTGTTTTTGGATGCAGCAGTGCGGCTCATCCTACAATGGACACTTTCACCAAAATTCTAGTGTTTGCATGCATACATCTAAAAACTAAGATTCTGGTGCAACCACCTTGAATGCAGAAGTGCCGCTCATCCTACATTGGAAACTTGCACCAAAATCCTAGTGTTTGCATGCATAAATCAAAACACTAAGATTCTGGTGCAAACGCCTCTGTTTCTGCAGTGCAAGGCTTTGAGCCATGTACACTCACTAAGATTTGCAACAGCCTCACTTGCACCAGATCTATGCTTCTGGGTGTGCATAAAGTGGTGGAAATTTTCAGAACAGGACAGAGGCTTTTGTATCAGAATCTCAGTGTTCCAACAGAATAGAAATGGAAAGATAAAAAAGAATCCAAGTTTTTGGATGTATGCCTCCAAATACAAAGAATTTGGTGCAAGTGTGCATGTGGGGATGCACATAATTTATCTCTCTATGTATGCATTTCAAAAAGGAACCTGAAAAATTTTCATGTGAGTTGGACATCTATGATAGTATTAGGATGCATACCCTACCACTCTATTGATCCAAACATGCACCTAATTAAATTATCTTTTGTGAGTATCCAAAACAGGTTGTGATGAAAAAAATTCATCAAAATCATTCTGCATTATCATTAAAAATTATGATTGTCTCCAACGCCCCAAAGGATTGTTCCCCAAATTATTTTGTACAGGCGGCCAAAAAAATCACATGATCCACCCATAAAACAATTCTGCCACAATATATAAACCCCAGCCCACCCTTGTTTCTCTGCATGACTCCACACAATATCTTTAAGCAATGACAAGAATTCCCCCCTCTCCGGTTTGCCTTGGAATTATCTCTTGCTACCCAATAGCACTCAATCCTGCTTTTCTAAGTAAATTGCCCCAGAAATCAACACTTTTCTGGGGCTATCTGAAGAAGTCAGATGGTCTAGTAGATAAATTATTTGGTAATGGAAATACTCTGGTGGGAAAACTTCCTCCACATGTTTCAGAGGCTCTATTTTCTCACCAGCTGCTTGTGCCAATTTGAAAAAAGTAACATCTCAATCCTCCTTGATTCAATCAAAGAAGCTGGAGTGGGGCTCAATATTGCATGTGCTTATGTGTGTTCTAACGGTATGTATGCTTCCAACAACCATTTTGGAAAATTGGAATTAGAGTCTCAATCAGCATCAATGTTGCCCCCAGGAGCCCCATTGGAACCCAACTGTTGAGGCCTAAGCTGTTGACTGTCTGCACAAAATTGGTCAAAAGAAAAATGTTCATTTATTAAATCTCATTACCCCAGAAACAATAGAGACCAAAATCAAAATGGTTAGCTTTTTCCTTTCAACAAAAGTTTTAAACTCAATTGATTGACTAATTTTTCAAACACATGAATTACATAGGTTCAAAGACGTAAGGATCAGCTGGCACAGGGAGTTCTTTGATCATGAATTTCTCAATACTTGCATGTATCTCATGATTATTTCTGATATATCAGGTCAACCATTTTAACCCAAACTTATTTTAGGGAGTTATTACAAGCTTTCTTGAACTGAAATCATTTGTAAAAATACAAATTTATATTGAGGGGGAAATTTGTTATAGACTAAGTACTTGTGGACGTTGAGGGTTGACCATCCTCTGTCATAATCTTGGTGTTTGTGATTTTAAGGCTCTCCCTTTTTGCAGCTGTAAATATGGCCAACCAAGAAGGGTTGTACATGTGGAGTGATTCATTCTCTGGTATAGGTGGATTCTCTTCATATTTAGTGCCATCTTCTCTGATAATGAATTTTGTTTGTTTTCTGCTTTTTCCTATTCTTGAACCCACTTGAATTTGATGGTCTATAACTTTGACAAGGTTGGAAAAGGAATCTGACCTCAATTCAAGTTTTGTTTGGTGATGCTGTGTCACGTGGCCAACTAAAACTTCCTTGGTGCCAGAGCATATGGCTGGGTCATTGAACTGTGCTGCCAGCTCAAAATAAAAATTTTAATCACACCACTTCTGCCTTCTTTCAGAAAGCTCTGATTTATATTGAATAAATTGAGTGGACCTTCATCCATTCAGAATGATATCAGCAAATTTCACTCACTCCTTTCCTTGTCTTGAGGGAAAGTGCCTTGGCTTTCTGTTTCTCTAAATCCTTTTAACCAGATCTTTGGACCAGCTTCCATTGATACTGCAGGTGTGGAAAATACCTTTCAAGTATAAATGACACAACTGCATGAGTAGCATGATTGGGGGACCACAGGTACCTATTATATTCCCCCAATGCAAGGCCATGTCAAGTGTCCTGAAAAACAGCAGGTCCATGAGCTGATTTAATGGACGCTTCCATGATCTTTGCCAATTAAATGTGAAAAGTGTTAGCCCAAGATCCCAGATTTGGGTTTGGACCCAACTTTTGTATGCTTTTGTGATGTTATTGATTGTTTTAGGGGCTGTTGGGGTAAGCTGAATGAAACTGAGACTCTTTTAACATTGAACTGCAAGGTCCATCTCATCTTGTAGTGGTGATGCAGGGAGGTTTTGGAGGTCAGCTCCTTCCAAATCCACAAGAACCCTGGCTGTTGATGGAAAATTGTCTTCATGATTTCACTTCAATCTGGAAGCTCTCCTCTAAGTTCCTTCATCCTTTTTTTGGGTTTGAAATTTGGCTGATTGTGCTTCTTTCCTGCAAGTTCCTCAATTTTTATGTGCTCTAGAGTCTGCAGCATAATCCTCAACTTCTACTGGGTCCATTAAGATTTTTGAAATCACAGTCAATTGTTTTTTCCAACAACCAGGCATAAACTACAAAAAAACTTGCCCTGATCATCAGATAAGTGTTCATCTTGAATTTGAATGTTTTTCATTGATTGTGCTACAAGCCAAAATAATAATTGGCAAGTGAGATAATGATCAATATTCTTCTGAAACCAATATATCACATGGATTTGGTTCATCAGGAATGGATTCTCTTGGTTCTTGTGTTGAAAAGTTTGAATTATGGGTCTCATTTGCATGAGGAGGATCTTGCAACATCACAGCTCCAGCAGCACGTGGGGTGGGGAAAGGTGTGGTTCTCCATTCAGGGGCTCTTCCAGTGAGTATACGCTGAGGAGTACCTGTGGGGCATTGTTACTTGCAATGGTAGTAAATGGCAATTGTTGGTGTTTTCTTCCTAGAATTGGTGATTGAATTCTGACCAGGAGTTTTATATGGACTGCAGCTTCTTGAGGCCTAGAAATGTTTTCCTCAAGTGAGGCCACATCTATTTAACAATTCAAAATCAATTAAATAATTGGATAATATTTCTTTCTGTGATTATTTTTGTACCTCTGGGACCTGAAGCACATATTAATATCCTCTGGCTTGAAACCTGTGCTAATGCACCCACACTGAATATGGAGTGTAATTGTTCAACTTCCACAGATATATCTGTGTTTTATCCTAATGCTTAGCTCCTGAAACAATGCTTGAAAATTAAAAATCCCCACCTACGTTTATTGCCCTTTCTTGCCTTTGTCCATCCTTCCAACAGGAGATGATAATTCTTCATCTAAAGCACAGGCTATGGATTAGATTCATTGCGGTCTAGCTTATGCCGTATGAAATTTCAGGGGAAAAAAAACCTTCTCCACTCTCTTCCAGATACTCAAAATGGGCTTTCTTTGGAATCCTAAGGAAATAATCTAACTCAACATATCCCAAATATTTTAAATGATGATTCTTTGAAGAACCTCATTTTATGAATATTTACCATCATTTCCCTGGGAGAAAAACCTCTTATCTCAAGTTGGAAATGCATCTTCTGCAAGTCTCTTGGATCTCCATTGAGATCCAGATTGTGCAGGAGGATTTCTTCTAGGAGGTGCTGAGATCCTCCAATTGTTCCAAAATTTTTTTTCTTAGTCCTTGAAGGCTGATTGCTGCTTCCCCCTAAAAAAATAAAACATGCTACCAATTAGGTTGTTTTCCTCTTTGTATATTTCAAACCAAACTTATAACTTTTTTACAAAGTACAATTTGAATTTTTCTATCAAAATATTGTAGCCTCATAGAAATTCTCTTTGATATCTCCCCAGCAGCAGATTTAGATGATTTTGTTAGCAGCCAGTAATTCATTGACTAAACAGATAATTTACCTTCCATCTTCCAATTCTCTGGTCTCTGGGCTTTTTTTCCTGGTGTGTAATTGCTCAGGCTATTCTTGCTCTCACATCATAAAATAAATTTTGATCCCCACTGGGCTTTCTGGAAAAATTATTAATGCAAAGCTAGAATTTGTACCATCCAATTCACATTAATCCCCACTCTCAAACCCTTCCATATTTCCCAGTTCTCCAGCAATATGCCTTGAATCTTCCTGTGATTTAGAAGCACCATCATGCAAATTTGAAACTTTTATCATTTTTTCTGATTTTGGGCTTATCACTTAGGTATGAATTTAAAAATAAATTACTATTACTGTTGTCAGGAATCATATCAATTTATCACATAATTTCAACATTTTCTGTATCTTCATCAATTGGTTCCCAACCTTCTCCATCACAAAGCATTAGGGTACTTGTATCAAATTCTTTTCCACTGTCAGATTTTTGATTGTCCCAGATATTGTGTGATTGTTGTGAATAACTGGAGTCTTCTAAAATGGTCATAAATAAGCCATTGTGCCCATACACATAATTTTCAAAATACCACGTTACTAACCCTTGGAATCCAATCTTCCACGGCAAAAATCCCAATTTTCCTGCACTGGTTGGAACAGATGCAGCCTGATTGATTCTTCCAACTCACTTCCCCTGGGTGAATCTCTCCAACCCAAACCAGAACTCTCCCAAACACCAGGGACATTTCCCAAACCTGTTGGGGTTAGCATATCACCTACATTGCTGGAAATGGATTCAATAGGGCTGTAATCATGCAGCTCAGCAACCGGGGGCCTTAATGATTGCTCCACAATTGAGGTGGTTGATATCTGATCTGACTTATCCTTTTTTTACCCAGAAATTTGACTCTCAGCGCCTGACCTTTTATTTAATGTTAAAAGAATTTCCGATTAAATTTCTTAAGTGTGTTGCATTTCTGAAATAACATAAAATCTGTGGCACCACCAGATGGCAAGCGTGTGTTTTGAGCTGTGGAATAAAATTTTCAGATCAATAATTTAAACTCAATGTTTGAGATGAAACAAACCTATTAAATCAATAAGCCCACCTAGAATCTGTGTCACCAGAACATCCACAGATTTTCTCCCCAACCTTGATTCTCCAATTGAACCAGCAGCTTCAAGTGTGTCCTTTTTTTCTTTTTGGCCCCTGATAGTGTTTCTGAAGATTGTGGTGGGTTTTCTATGCCTAATTTGACAATTTTAATAAGTTGAATCAAAATGCCTGCCAATGGTTAGACATCACAAATGATTTCCACATACCTGTTGAAATTATTGTTGGTATGGTTTTTTTCAATGCCTCAGATGTGGAAAATTAAGATGAAGCCACTATAAAAATTTTTTTTGTAAATGTGAAGGATTCTAAGAAAATTTTCCTGCTTCACTTGCAAGTATTGCTAGTGTCTCTTCTTGATTCAAGCAGGTTTACTAGTTTCTCTTTTCAAAGGAATTTTTAAAAATTATCAGTCATTTTGTTTGATTCAAGCACATTTAGATACACCAAAGTTCATCTTCTATATCTAAATTTTGTTCCAAGGCAATGCCAACAGACCTTACTCCTGAGTCTGACAACTTATTTGCATCTGCACCATGTGATTACATTTGCTTTGTTGAGGAGAAATACTTGCCAATAACCTCTTTGTTCTTTCTGCGTGGGAATATTGATTTTTCTCTCCTTGCTGCTGCTTAATTTTGTCTTTGTTCATTTTTTCTTTCCCATTCAGAAGTAGTCACTTGTCCTAAAAATTGCAATGTGATAAATTTACAAGTAAGTATTTCTGCAAAAATTTATGAATACCTACCCTGTCTTTCAGATGGAGCCACTGGGGACCTTGGAGTGCAGACTAGATCAAGATTGTATTATTACATAAGCCCACAAACATTTCTCACATAAATAGGAGAAAATAGGACTTTTTGGATAAACATTTCCTGCCTTTGGTAGGCTATTTTTTGAAGACCGCAACCCAGTTGACCCTTTTTTCCCTGAGAGGCTGAAATTTGGACAGAAACTCTACCAAAAAAAATTTCAAAATTTTTCTGTGATTAATTCATGCCATTTTCAACCCGTGAAAATTTGAACTTCCCACTTGGCCTATCAGCTTTATTAATAGTCTTTTCCAATGAACTCATTGGAAAAGCCTCTGTATATTGATGTGTAACTGAGTTATCTGTAACTTCAATCAAGCATTAATCTTTAAGATCTGGATTCAATGTGCTGTAATTGAAACACAGATCAACTTTCAAAAGCTTGAATTAACTTTGAATGATTCAAACTGCACAATTTTTACAAAAGTGATTTGTGATACCACAAAGCAACTCAAAATCAACGGGACTTTTGGAAATGAGAAAAGAATTGATCTTCAATAGTAAAATTCTGTTTTAAATGGTTTGAAAGTGAAGAGAGGAGGATACAGAGGATTCCAAACAACCAAGGATGAACCTATTCATATATTTGGAAATCCTTAAAGCTAAATGTCTTTTATTGAAGATCAAGTATGAAGCAATGACATTCTTGATGATTGGGGCCACTCTGAAATGCATGATTTTTCACAAACTAATACCCAAATAGTAACATAAACATTTTTCAAGTCTCAATGCTGTTTTTTCTCAATGGAAATGAACAAAAGTGCATTGGTGGCTATTTCCCCTGATGCCTGAGCAGGTTAACCTATCTTTTTTGGCTTGTGTTTGTAAATTTATGCTAATTGATACCATTTTGAAACACATTAATACAAATCCAAAGGCACTCATAAAAATCAACATGCAAAATTCAAAAATTGGCATATCATGCTTGTTCCGAATATCACTTATTAATTCAAAGCCAATCCATGTGATTTATATTGAGAAAAATATTGAAAAAAAACCTGAAGAGTTAAGAGAATGAAACTAAGGAATGTTTATTTCAGCATAGGAAGGATAAAGAGATCATGAAAAGGATAGAGAGATCATGAACATAGTACAAGTGGAAAAGAGCGTGACATGAATGAGAGAACATGAAGTGGTTGAAAGAAATACCTAAGGGACTCAGTGACCGCGTGTCCAGGTAGGGGAGCAAGGAAAGAGATTTGAAGGTTGAGAAAGGAAAGAAAAGTTTGAGCACAAATGTGATGAGTGAAGAAGTGGAATGTTTAGAGGGAATACAAATAAGCAGGCTGAGTGAGGAAAGAGCGCCTGAGAGTTGAGGAGGTAGGTTGAGGTCCAGAAGGGGTGGTTGAGAGTGGCTGTTGGGGAGGTGATGGTTGGAATAAGGGAGGAAGAGTCAATGGTCTTTGTTTGAGAGATGATGGTGGTGATCCAGGGTCAGAAGTTGGAGCACGGAAGAGATCCATGAAGGGAATGTTACATGCAAGTGAGGCAGTCACAGGAGGATCACGAGGGAGAGCGCGCGCTTGAGGTCAAGGATGGTGAGGAGCAGGCTGATGAGAAGAGAGATGAGATGGAAGGTAAAACATGAGAGGAGAAGGTAGTGAAGAACAGAGAACAAAGAACAAGGAGAAAAGAAACAGAGTAAGAAGAAAAGAAACAAAATAGGAAACAGTGAGAGAGCAGCATAGAGACAGTCAACTAGAAATTCCAACAGCCCCGCTTGCTCTTAAGCGTCAGATTGAGAGCAGAGAAGGTTGACAGCTTTGCAAGATTGAATGATGGCGGTACAACCAACAGCTTTGGTGAGAAAGTCGGCTATCATACTGAGTGAAGGAGTGAACCGCAGGGCAATGGTGCCGGCAGCTATGGCTTCCCGTATGAAGTGAAACCTTAGATCCATGTGTTTGGTCCGGAAGCCGGAATGATTCAGTTTGTTGTTGGCCAAGTCAATCGCCCCCTTGTTGTCGTTGAGTAGAATGGAGGTCAAGTTTTCTTGACCAAAGAAGTTGGAACGGAGAGTTTGCAACCATGTGATTTCCTTGGTAACATCCCTCAATGATTTATATTTGGCTTCCGTGGTTGAGAGAGAGACAGTTGGTTGTTTTTTCTAGCGCCAAGATGAGGTGAGAATTCCAGAATACACAGTTTCCGGAGTATGAACGGCGAGAGAAAGGACAATTTGCCCAGTCTGCGTTGGCGTATGCAACAATTGGAGACAATGGCAATGGGGACTTGTGGAAGGTGAGAGCGTACCCAACGGTACCTTTTAAGTACCGAAACACTTGCTTTGCTGCTTCATAATGTTTGAGACTGGGATTTTTGAGAAACTGAGACAGGGAGCTGCCGGCGAACGTGATGTTGGGGCGCGTAGTGCAGCTGATGAAGTTTAGTGCCCCCACAACCAACCGAAAGTTGATTTTTAAGGTCTTGAAGGCGTCAATGTCCGACCTTGAAGCTGGGACAAGAGGTGACTTAGGGTTAAGAGGAGTTTTAGATGGATGGTCTTCGAATAAGCCAAATTCTTTCAGACATTGCTCGATATAGTGCCTTTGGTCAAGAGAGAAGCAAGTAGGGGTGACAGATACTTTCATTCCCAACAGCAATTTGGCCTTGCCCAGGTCTTTGCAGGGAAATCGACTGGAGAGAAGATTGATAAAAGTCTTGGGGTCCTTGCTGAAGACAGCTATGTTGTCCACATGCACAAAGAGCCAGGTGTCCGCGGACCAGAATATGCACGGCTCGGCCGCGCAGCGCCTGAACCCAACGGACAGGAGCCAAGCTGAGAGGGTGGCATGCCAAGCTTGAGGAGCCTGCTTCAGGCCGTAGAGAGCCTTCTTCAGGTGGAGACATTTTCCTTTGGGTAATTTGAGCCCAGGAGGTGAGTTGATATAGATCAGATCTTCGAGCGGAGCATTCAGGAAGGCGGATTTGACATTGACTTGGTGAAATAGCAGGCCGTTCTGCACTGCAAAGGAGATAAGCAGCCAAAGGGAGTTAAGACGCCCAGTTGGGGCGTAGGTAGAATGGAAATTTACTCCCTCAATCTGCCAAAATCCTTGCACGCATAGACAAGCTTTGTGCTCCACATCTTGATTTTTTTCATTTTTCTTTACTTTGAATACCCACGTTCAATCAACAGGTCTTACCCCCTTGGGAGTGTTGACCATGATCCAGACTTGATGTTTGTCCATGTTCTTGAATTCCTTGTTGATTGCCTCCATCAACTTGAGGAAGTTGGGAGATCAAAGAGCTTCTCCATAGGAGGTTGGGATTCATTCAACGGAGGTGTGGAAGACATGATAGTGAGGAGTTATATCTGGTGGTGATTCAATTGGTAGTGTTAGGAAGACGAATGGACGGCGACTGTGATGTATGATGTTTGCTGGATCAACTTCTTTAAGAATGCGTGGAGTCTTAGGGACAGTGGATGTAGGGGAATGAGTTACGGACGGAATGTCAGCAGGGATGGACTCGGGAGAGGGAACAGCAACATCAGTGGTAGAGACAGGAGAGAGAGTAGGCGACGTAGAGGGGAGTGACAAAAAAAAAGAGTCAGAGGGAGAGAAGGAAGAAGGAGAAGAAGAGGAGGAATCAAGACCGGGGAAGGAGTGTTCAACAAAACAAACGTGTTTCACGGAATACACTTTCTTGGAGGAGATGTCAAGGACTTTGAATGTGGAGAAGTCGCTCAGATACCCTAGTAAAAGACAGGGCAGACCCCTCTTGCTGAACTTGGAGGTTTGAAAGGATTCGGGAATAAGATAGTAACCAAGGCATCCAAAAGGTCTGAGCCGGGAGTAGTCAAAATCCCTCTTGTGCCATGTCTTGAAGGGAGTGTCGAAGCCATTTGATCTAAAAGGGAGGCAGTTAGTGAGATCGCAGGCAGTTTTGACTGCTTTGGGCCAGTAACTGAGTGGAAGTTTGGATTGCACCAGGAGAAAACGCGCTTTATCAATCAGAGTGCAATTTCTTCTCTCAGAGATGCCATTGTTTTGAGGGTTATACGGAGGAGAGAAGTTGTGAGTGATACCTCTTTCGTGACAGAAGTTTTGAAAATTCTTGTTTTGGAACTCCAATCCGTTATCTGAGATGATTCTCTTGAGTGTTACTTGCAGTTGATTTTCCGCGTTGGTCACCAGATCCTTGAAGGAGTCAAAGGTTTCATCCTTTGATTTGAGAAACTTTACAAGTTTATAGGAGGAGTATTGATCAGTGACGGATAGGAAATACCGAGTTCCTTTTTGGGAAGGTGTCGCAATTGGACCGACTAAGTCCAGATGTAGCCTTTTGAGAGGTCGGGATACAGGAGAGAAACTGCTGAGGAAGGGTAACCAAGTCATCTTGCATCTGAGACACACATTGCAGTTGGAGCAGGGAGGAGAGTTAGGAAACAGCTGTGCCTGGTATTGATAGCTGGGGTGTCCCAGACGTAAGTTCCAAAGAGACAAGTTGGCCTCAGAGTGGGTGATCAGACATTTTGGAGTGGGGGGTTTTTGAGGAGATATTGAGGCATTTGTAACCTCCAGGAGGCTATTGGACATCGTTCCGACAAGGGTTAGAGAGGGGTTTTGGAAAGAGGCTGAGAATCCACTAAATCCAATGCAACAAATAATAACGCCTGAGTGCAGAAGTTTTGGGAGAGACAGAAGGCACCTGGAGATGGAGGGAATGAGCAGGACATCGCTGAGGACTGTTTCAGATCCATTGTTTAGGGTGAGAAGGGCCTTTCCGATGCCTTCTGCTTTCAAACCTTGGTCTGGATTTCCAGTGCCTACTGAGATATTGATGGGCTTAAGATCATAGAGATAAATTGGGTTGTTGACAATGTGGTGAGACGCTCCGGAATCCAGGACTATTTTTTTGCGGTCGTGTGATGCGGTTAGATAGAGTTTGGCCAGAAAGTGAGCGGATGGCTCCCCAGAGGGGGCCAGGTTTGAAGGTGGCGGAGCTGAGGCAGTATCAGAGTTTTGTTGGAGGTTAACTTGAGGTTTTTTGTTGTAGAATTGGTCTCGTAGGTGCGGATAGAGGCGGAAGCATCAATTTTCTGGGTGATTTGCGAGAGGTTTGTGATAACCTGGTCTGCAGGGATGTTCGGGAAGTGGGGGTCCAGAGAGATTGCGTGAGAGTTGGGAGGTTTTTGACGCACCGGGAGCCTTGAAAAGAGCAGTTCCAGAGGATGGCATGGAGGATGTGACGTTTTTTCTGGACTGTTCAAGATGGAAAATCTTGTGTAGTTTGTTGAGAACCATGGATGGGTTGGAGATGATGTTGTTGTTCAGGAGAATAGTTTTGACTACGTGCCAGAGCTTGGGTGGAAGTTTTGCCAGGATCGAGTGGTTCATGATGTCGTCAGGAATGCTGAGGTTTAAAACGGCTAGTTCATTGGCAATCTTCTTGCATTCAGTGAGGTAGTTGTCTAGGTCTCCAGGATACTCGAGTTGCATGAATCTAACCCATACTCTTCCTTTATTGTTTGCAGATTGACTTCCAAAGCGGTTAAGCACGGCCTTCCAAAGTTTGTAAGGTTTGGCTGAGTTGGATGGGGTGACTATAGAGTCAAAGGCAATGGTTCCCAGGTGTTGGAGAATTAGATCGGCGGCGTCATTTATCTTTTGGGTTTGAGTTGGAGTAGGGATATTGGGAGGAGGGTTGGAGCAGTACAAGAGAAGTTTCTTCTTTCTGAGATATGATTGGATCCAAATTGACCATTGAATGTAATTGGATTTGTTGAGCCTGGGAATGCCTCGAGTTTTCTGGTCCCCTTCCAAATCGGACATGATTGAGATTGCTGAGTCCCTTAGTGACGTGGAGGGTGGATTGTTTCTTGGGACTGTAAATTTGAAGAGTTAAGAGAATGAAACTAAGGAATGTTTATTTCAGCATAGGAAGGATAAAGAGATCATGAAAAGGATAGAGAGATCATGAACATAGTACAAGTGGAAAAGAGCGTGACATGAATGAGAGAATGTGAAGTGGTTGAAAGAAATACCTAAGGGACTCAGTGACCGCGTGTCCAGGTAGGGGAGCAAGGAAAGAGATTTGAAGGTTGAGAAAGGAAAGAAAAGTTTGAGCACAAATGTGATGAGTGAAGAAGCGGAATGTTTAGAGGGAATACAAATAAGCAGGCTGAGTGAGGAAAGAGCGCCTGAGAGTTGAGGAGGTAGGTTGAGGTCCAGAAGGGGTGGTTGAGAGTGGCTGTTGGGGAGGTGATGGTCAGAATAAGGGAGGAAGAGTTGATTGTTGTTGTTTGAGAGATGATGGTGGTGATTCAGGGTCTGAAGTTGGAGCACGGAAGAGATCCATGAGGGGAACGTTACGTGCAAGTGAGGCAGTCACAGGAGGATCACGAGGGAGAGCACGCGCTTGAGGTCAAGGATGGTGAGGAGCAGGCTGATGAGAAGAGAGATGAGATGGAAGGTAAAACATGAGAGGAGAAGGTAGTGAAGAACAGAGAACAAAGAAAAAGGAGAAAAGAAACAGAGTAAGAAGAAAAGAAACAAAATAGGAAACAGTGAGAGAGCAGCATAGAGACAGTCAACTAGGAATTCCAACAAAACCTGCACTGCATTTTTTGTAATGAATTGGGGAAAAGCATAAGGAAGTTTCTGGGAGTTGAACCAACTTTGACCCATTGCATGTGGGTTTCTATAAATTTTGAGATAGACTGCTTAGTGCAAGGTGTAAATCACAACATTTTTGGCAAGTTCTTGTTAATTCCTAAGAGCATCTACCACTGTCTTGACAAATTTGACAAGTTTTTGGGGCATTCAAGGTTGTATAACTTTCAAAAATTTATTTTTCTGCCTTGTTAGAATAAATCAGGCCCACGCAACAGTTATCCAGCTGTTAGGAAGCGGAACCCACTGTTTTTGCTTCCATGAATCTCTGCTCAATAACAGTTGGGACCGCCCCAAACATGGAAAAAAACAGTAATGGGATCATTTTGAGTTCAAAAAGAGAAGAAGGAAAATCAAAAAAATCAGGAAGAATGTATGTCAAGCCCTATTGATCAGACAATGGTGGCTTGATGGGATAAATTCTCAATAATTCCATTTCTCAAGTGGAGTTATCAAGAAAGAGGTAAATTCTCTAAATATTCATTTAAATTTTGTAGCTTTCAAATTCAATTCCATAGTGTTGTGATGTACACATTGCTCCAAGAAGTTTTACCTCAACAGTTAGAGCAAGCCACATGCAATGGGTCAATGTGGGTGGGATTTCCACTGACTGCATTAGCCTTTTCCCCATCATTACTTGTGACATACAATAAACAACATGATACCCCATTTATTGTATCATTTTATATTCTAAATTATTCCAACACTTTCTGATCAAAGTTTCTGAACAGAATGAAAATTGGCATGTTACCCAGAAACCCCAATGACAATTTGGAGACCAAGTGCCAGTTTAAATTGAAAAAATTGTCATGAAGGATAAAGTGTTTTTTTAGCAATGGAACCAGATGTCAAAACCAGTTGAAAGGATGGAAAAACCATGGTGAAAATTGTGATACAGACTGGGTAATTTCCAAAAATATAAATGTCAAATGAACTGGAAAATATCAGTTTTTTTATAAATTCTGACATTAATCAGAATGCAACTAGCCATTTTATAAAATATTGATCCCAAAATTTGAGCTGGGATATCAAAATAAACAATCTTTTATTTCAAATTTTTATTTGATGGGTAATTTCAAGTGAGTCCCAGTTGAATCAACATGAAAATCCAAGTGAGTTCAGGTTTTTTCATGGGGGAATTAAAAGTGAAATTCATTTTCCACCATGGTGAATAAAATGTGAATTATGTTTCATTTTTGATGTCAAATGAGGTTAAATCAAGATTATTCATTTGTGAATAGAAGTTCACTCTGAAGGGCCTCAATGGGCCAGGAAATGTGACTGGATGGTGGCATGAAGTCACTGGCCAGCCAGAGACACCAACTTGGCCCTGGTGAATAGAAAACGTGAGAAATGCTAAAATGTTATTACAAATTTGAATTCTTTACCCAAAATTGTTGAATTATAGAGAACTACTGCTCACAGCTCCTTGATCTGTTATTCTTTTTCTAGATTTATATTAATTCAGATTCAATTACCTTCATGCATGTATTCTCAAGAGCACTCTATTATATTGGTGCGTGTTGTCAATCTTGTCTCTCTTCTTGTTTTACTGTTTTTCTGATTTTATTTTCTTTTGTTTTCTTTTCTTTTCATAATTTATTCAATGTCCGCTCATCTTGTATTCTGCGCGGGTTACCATATTTGAATCACCGGTGTAGACACTCTCACTTGCAAGACGCGTGGACTACATCTACTCAATCAATCTCACTCAACTGACGGTTGGTCCTGGATCTGGTCTCAATCGCAACATTATCATTTCTCTTTTGCTTCCTATCTTAATTACCTATCCTCGATCCACCAATCTTTCCTTATCAATCAATCTCAATCCATCAATTGAAGCAGCCAGTTCTCCAAATTGTAAGGTTATCCAAGTCAACTCAACACTCATCAAATACTCACCTTATTTTTCTCAAACAGCTAGTTCAAGGCGCTCAAGATCTCAACCAATACAATCCACGCTGGCATCGTCCATATTCTCAATTGGCTATTAGTGAATCCTCATCAAACTCTCTGTCAACTCTGCCAGCTGCTTACCTCTCATTCTATTTCTGCTATTCTCTTAGGAGTCTTTTCTATTCTTTATCATTTCAAACTATCTGACTCTGTTGATTAGCCAAATATTATCCCTGTTGGTTATTTTTTTGACTTATTCATTCGTCATGTTTATTTTCTTTCTTACTCACTTGAATTGCAATAACAGTCTGGTCTTGGTGACCAATTCAAATTTCCACACGGTTGAAAGTCTTCTCGCTCGTAATAGATCGACCGGGACCATCTCAAACGCCAGGACCAGGGGGGGACTCCAAGAATTATAAATCACTCGCCATTAAATCATTAATTGAATCCACACCCTTACTGACAGCGGACAACTACAGCATGTGGCGGAAAAAATTTGAAAAGTTATTCAAACTGCGAGGTATATTTTATATTATGGACGATCCTGACCCTTTAAATCGCTTAGAAGAGGATACCAATCAGGAGTTTGTGGCGCACATCATTGCCAAATTGGATTCGAACACCTACGACAACATTATTGACGATGTCAATGAAGATGACGCAAAGCTAATTTGGATGTCGACCCAACAACACTTTGCTTCATCACAATCTGCGAATAGGGCAAGGGTCTTCAACGGCTTTCTTCATCTCATCATGAACACCAACATAGACTCGTTCGTCACATCTGTCAAAGTCTACCTAAAGAAGATGACCGAAGTCGGAATTGAGCTGCCGTTGGACATTATTGCGTACCTAGTATTGTTCAAGTTCCCAGCTTCCATGCAAGGCATGAAAATACAAATCATGCATATCACTACTGAAATGAAGATTGACGTAGTCCTCAATCATCTCATCCAACACAAGAATGAAGTAATAGCTCAAGAGGATCGAGCTGAACCCGTTAACGTGGCACTTTAATGAGGACCACGGTGCGAGAACGGCAAACACAACCCCGAGGTCACTTCGCACTCTGCCAAATCGTGTTGGTTCGAGTTTCCAGAGCTGAAGCCTTCCAATGCACACAATAGAGGCAGGAAATCCAAAGCAACGCAACAAAACAAAGCTCATTTTTACTCGTTCTTCTGCGGCTTGAATTACAACGGTGACAGCCTTTCAAATCGCTTCATCCTTGACTCGGGATGCTCAGTTCACATGATAACTGACAAAGATCGATTTAATCGGCTGGCCTTGACCGATGGATATGAGAAAATTCAAACCGGCAAAAAGGACGCATCTATTACAATAGAAGGATCGGGTGAGGTATCGTTAGCCACAAAAGATGCTTTTCTTACTCTGTCGGACGCTGTCTGGGTACCCGAATCAACTGTCAACTTAATCTCACTTGGAGCGTTGATGGTGAAGGGGGCATCATTACAAGTTAACTCTTCGTCCTCTCCCAGCACCTTCAAACTTCTCAAACAAGGTAATCTCCTTTTATGGGGCGCAATCACCAACAATCTGTTTGTAATAGATATGCCGGCACCGTCAGAAGCCTGCCACTTTTCACAGGCAGACCTCTCAAACATACATCGGTCTCTAGGACATGCGAGCATCGCAAGGATGGAAAAAATTCTCAATCAACCTATTCCAACTGATCTCACGGCTAGCTTCGAGTGTGTCAGCTGTCACAAGTCTAAGATCGCTGCTCAACCGTTCAATCATCAACAAAGACCCGCCGATAGATGTTTCAATAGGATCCACTTAGATCTAATGGGACCCATCTCACCAACTTCTAAAGGAGGATTCAGGTACATCTTGAATCTCGTCGACTCTTTCTCAGGTTACATTTCCTGTTTCCCTCTCAAACTCAAGAGCAACGCAGCGGATGTGATCATTTTCATCATCGAAAACCAACATCGGAAGATCAACCGATATCCCAAAGAGGTATGTTCTGCCGGTGGAGGTGAGTTTGTGAACTCCAAATTGCAATCTTACTTCAAGCTTCACCACATCAACCAAATAGTGAGCGAACCGTATCACTCTCAACATAACGGCAGAGTTGAGCGAGCGAATTGGACAGTCATGGAATCCACCCGAGCTACCATTTCCGACACTGGATTGCCCAAATCGGTGTGGCACGAAATAGTAAAGGGCTGTTGCCTGATGCTTAACCAGATACCTAAGGAAAAAGGAGAAGATTCGCCGTGGATTAAAATGCACGACAAAGCCTTGCCAGCCGAATACATCAAACCATTGGGCTCCTCTCTCACCTACAAGTTGAACCAAACCGAAATCCATTCCAAACTGGACGAAAAGGGGGCTCCTGGCATCCTGATTGGCTTTCATCCCCATCTTCTATCCTACAAGATTATCAACTCCTCTGGTAAAATAGTCGACTCCAAGCATGTTATCTTCAACAACCAAGAACCAATAAAAATACATCCTATTGAACCCGAAGAAGACAAATCACCTCAATTACTCATACCACCTCCACAAGAGGTAGAGAACTTCCAACATCCTCTAAAAGACGAAGAGAACGACTCGAATGATAAACCTTCAGCATCTGACTCCGAAGAGTCTTCCGATGATGAAGTGTCAATCGAGAATAATCTGCGTTCTACTCTTCGCGATCGAAGCAAGCTGTCCAAACCTGACAGGTATGGTTTTCTGTCTGAAAAATTACCTAAATCGCTCAAAGAAGCCATGCAAAAACCCGTATGGAAGGAATCAGCCCTTAAGGAATTCAAATCAATTGAAGATCAAGACGTGTGGGAAGAAGTGGAAGACAACAAGGTCATCAATCCTTTGAGTTGAACGGTAGATTGGCAGTGTACCTGTTCAAGTAATTAAAGGGCCGTCTTAGAACTTGTCTAACGGACACCGATACTTGTAATTGGGACACAAACCTGTTCAAGTAATTAAAGGGCCGTCTCAGAACTTGTCTAACGGACACCGATACTTGTAATTTGGACACGAACCTTCGCGACGACAGAGACAGAGATGAGAGTAAGATAAAGGAACAAACCACAAAAACCAATATCATTCGGAATGGGAGAATAATCAAGACAGACCTGTTCAAGTAATTAAAGGGCCGTCTTAGAACTTGTCTAACGGACACCGATACTTGTAATTGGGACACAAACCTTTGCGACGACAGAGACAGAGATGAGAGTAAGATAAAGGAACAAACAACAAAAACCAATATGATTGAGATTTGTATAGAGCCTTACAAGCGGGAGTTATAAAGTCTCCAGTCTAGTAGGTTAGGTTAAGGTTTTTGTGTCTGTCACTGTTCTTACTGACCGTATAGGAGTATGTATGAGATGATTTGAAAATGAATGAAGCTGTACAGAATTTGAAATAATCTTCGTCCGTCATTCAGTTCAACACCCCCCCTTATTCTCCCATTTTCATGCTCAATGCCTCCACACATCCGGCGTGCCGCACTCTTGCCAACAATTTTGTCAACAGGTCAGCTTGCATAGAGGTAGTTGGTGTATACTGCACGGATATTGTGCCATCAGAGATCTTGTCACGGATCCAATGGTAGACCGTGTCAAAATGCTTACTGCGCCGTTGGTACATTGGGTTTTTCGCAAGGCTCAGGGTAGCCTGGTTGTCACAGAACACAAGCAGAGGGTTGGTCAACTGGCGATGCAAAGAGGCCATCAAGATGGCAAACCACGTTGCCTCTTGCACTCCTTTGTACAACGCCTTGTACTCGGCTTCGGTCGTGGAGGATGAGACAGTTGGTTGTTTTGCAGAGCGCCAAGAGACTATTGCCGTTCCCATTCTTAGAACAAAACCCATGTACAATCTTCTGGTGTCAGGACAGTTAGCAAAGTCGGCGTCGGTGTATATTGATATCCCATCTTGACCCCTCTGGAAACTCAGCCCGTAAGAGAGTGTCCCGCGAATGTAACGCAACAAATGAAGACAAGCCTTCCAGTGAGTCAAACCGGGATGTTCCAAGTGTTGAGAAAGTTGCAATACTGCAAACGAGATGTCAGGACAAGTCAATATTGACAGGTAATTTAACAACCCAACTGCGCTCCTGTAGTTGATGCCCAAGGTCGCAAACTCGGCTTGGTCATGTTCATCGGCTTTCACCAGCCTTGTGTTTGGTACCATAGGGGTCGAGACAGGCCTAGCATTCTCCATCCCAAATTGCTGCAATATCTTTAAGGCGTAGGTGTCCTGATTGACATGCAGACCATTGGTGGTATGCGTGATTCGCATGCCCAGCAGATGATTCACACGGCCAAGGTCTTCCATTAGGAAATGCCGTTTGATGAGCTTCTTGAACCTGTCCACCTGTTTACTCGCAATTACCATGTCATCAACGTATACATGAACCCAACATTCCCAACCAGGAACCTGCAATATGAACAGGCAGGGATTGGCCGGAGATGGTGCAAAGGAAATGGATAAGAAGAACTCCTTAAGAGCAGCATACCAGACACGGGGAGCTTGTTTAAGTCCGTAGATGGATTTCTTAAGACGCAAGCAATACCCCGGTGGAATGGTCATTCCTGCTGGCGGCCTTAAGTAGATTTCCTCCTCAAGAATTCCATTGAGGAAGGCATTCTTGACATCCATCTGGTGGAGCTCGAGACCTTCCTGCACGGCCAGTTGCATGACTGTTTGGAGAGCTGACGCACGGCCAGTTGGGGCGTAGGTCTTGTTGTAGTCAAGACCCTCTTCCTGAAAGTTGCCGGCTGCACAAAGTCTTGCCTTGAACTTTGACAGGCGCCCATCCTGATTGAACTTCTTGCAAAATACCCACACCGTTGCAAGGAGATGCGCGCCATGGGGAATTTTTACTATTTCCCAGACTTGCAGCGTCTTCATTGCCTCTAGTTCAACCTCGATGGCTTTGAACCAGTTATCCCAGTCCTTAGACTTGCAAGCTTGAGCATAGGTTTGAGGAACATCTGTTGTTTCTTCAAAGAATTGCGCTCCAGCCAGAAATGCAATAGGAGGGGAGGATAGGTTGTATTGATCCGCAAGTGACATGTGCGCGCGTCGTCTTGGCCCGTGAACAATGTTGTGCTTGCCCACAGATAGATCAATTTTCTTCCTTGCGGGTTTTTCAACAGGCTCAAGGACAATATCCCATCCAGGTTTGACCGGTTTTAGGTGATTACTGCCTTGCGTGGACGTAGAGGGTACAGGTGTTTCCGGTGATGCTGCCGGATCACTTTGACTTGTAGTGCCTTCAATTGTGCGCTTGGGAGACTCGGGATGACGGATCTGCTCACATGTTGGAAGTGGATAATTACAGGAGATAATCTCATCCGAATGATCCTCTACAAGGTCAATGAACACACCGGAGTTGAATGAGGATGGATGCCCAGGAAACATCTTTTTGTCGAACGTGACGTCATGGCTATAGGTTACCACGCCCTTGTTGTAAATGAGCTTCCAATTGTGCATTCCAATTTGGTAGCCAATTAAGATACCTTTCTTCGCCGTGTCATCGAATTTGGATTCCCGATGAGGTTTTAGAGTGTGAATGTACGCTCGACAACCAAATGGATGTAGAAGTGAAAGTGAGTAGGGTCTGCCAAACCACAGCTCATGTGCAGATTTCCCCTTTTTCTTTCTGGTAGGTGTGATATTCTCAGAGAATACCGCTGTTAACACAGCTTCATGCCAGAGTTCAAGTGGCAACAACGCAGTCTTCAGCAGGGCTCTGGCTTTCTTGGTTGTACTACAATTTCCTCTTTCAGCAACTGGATTTTGCTGCGGGGTATAGGGAGCGGATATATGAACACTTATTCCATTCTCTGCCAAGAATGTTTTGAATTTGTGTGAGTTGAATTCTCCTCCTCCGTCCGTCACGACATTTTTTATGTTTTTGGAATGAATGTTTGTTGCCATTGCATGAAATAATTTAAAGTAATGAAACGCTTCAGACTTTCTTTTCAATATATACACAAATTTGTATGAGGTGAACGAATCTGTGATTTTGAAGTAGCATTCATCTCCTTGTTTTGTGGCGGGTTTAATTCTTCCACTCAGGTCCATGTGGACGAATTCAAGTGGTTCCATCGGCATAGGCAACGATGACGAGAAGGGAAGGCGAGTAGATTTTGAGAGGTGACATGGTTCACAGTCAACCACAACATTTGAGAGCCCAAACATTTTGCCGAGTGATTCATTAATAGGGTGACCGGCCTTCTGATGCAGTAGGTTGACATCAGTTGTGGCCAAACAAGTTGTCGCAGATGGTGAGGAGTGAGTTGACTCACTTTGAACAATTTCGAATTTGACAACGAAGACGTCCCCTTTTAAGAACCCATCAAAGAGCGGTTTTTTGTTGTTGGTAACTTTGAACGCGACCTGCCCATTTGGTGGAGTTACAAAGTAACCTTTACAATACAGTTGTCCGTTGCTGATCAGAGTGCCTACTATGCTTGGAACGTGGAGAAAATCAAATTCAACTACATCCCCGCTGCAGGTTTTGACTAGAACCTTGCCGGATCCCACGCTTAAAATTGTTTTGCCGTTGGCTAGTTCAATTTCTGTTTGCTTGGGAAGATAAGAATGGAAAGCGTTTCTGTCAGAGATCATGTGGTGAGAAGCGCCACTGTCCAGGTAAGCGATATTGGAGTTCCCTCGAGTCATGGAAGTTTTTGCTACACAGTGAAATCCAGACATCACAGATCCTTGAGATTCATCTTCATCCAGTTCTTTGAAAGGAGCCTTTTGTTGACTGGATTTTGCTGAACTTTTCTTGTCTTTCTTAGATTGGCGCTTGTCAATCCTCTCCTTAGCCTTTTTCTTAAGTTCCGGATGGAGTTCCCAGCACTTATGAATGTGATGCCACGCATTGGGATTGTGCTGCCCGTTACTGCACTCCTTGCTTCCCGTGGAGTATAAGGCACTTTCTCGTTTGATTGCTTGGCTTGGTGCAGTCACAATAGTTTCCCTGGATTTATTTTCCAGGTGTCGTTGTATGATATCAAAGGTTAAGGGTCTTTGACTGGTAAGTTGGTCCTTGATGTTCTTGAGTCTTTTGGGAATTCGATTTACAATGACTTCCGCTAGGAGGTTCTCATGAAGTACAACTTCTTGAGGAGTTCCAATTTTGATCCCGACTGAACGCATAGCTCGCCTATGGTGGGCGAGGTCCTTTAGGAAGTCACCTATGTTGTCGTCAAAGGCTATGGCAAGGAAGTCTTGGAAAACTTTTGCTTGATTTTGAATTGAATTTGACTGGAAATGACTTTCAATGTTGTTCCATAGCTTCAGGGGTTCTCTTTGGTTCTTGTCCGTTACTAGTCTGTCTATGTTTGCCTGTCCCATGTACCGTAAGATTATTCCGGTAGCTTGCGTTTTTTGAGAATGATGAATTCGCAGTTCAGCGGCATCGGTAATAGGAACATCAGAAAGGCCTGGTATGGTGTCTCTGATAAATTCGGCCAGTCCTCGTTCCATGATGTGAGCGCCTACTTGGATTTTCCACTTGGCATAATTGCCATCAGATAGTTCGGGAAGGCTTTGGGAGTTGGAGTCATATGACATGGTGGTTTGATTGAGATTGCAGAGTGGCAGCTCTGGGCTCATAACCAGTTGAACGGTAGATTGGCAGTGTACCTGTTCAAGTAATTAAAGGGCCGTCTTAGAACTTGTCTAACGGACACCAATACTTGTAATTGGGACACGAACCTGTTCAAGTAATTAAAGGGCCGTCTTAGAACTTGTCTAACGGACACCAATACTTGTAATTGGGACACAAACCTTCGCGACGACAGAGACAGAGATGAGAGTAAGATAAAGGAACAAACCACAAAAACCAATATCATTCGGAATGGGAGAATAATCAAGACAGACATGTTCAAGTAATTAAAGGGCCGTCTTAGAACTTGTCTAACGGACACCGATACTTGTAATTGGGACACAAACCTTCGCAACGACAGAGACAGAGATGAGAGTAAGATAAAGGAACAAACAAAAAAAACAAATATGATTGAGATTCGTATAGAGCCTTACAAGCAGGAGTTATAAAGTCTCCAGTCTAGTAGGTTAGGTTAAGGTTTTTGTGTGTGTCACTGTTCTTACTGACCGTATAGGAGTATGTATGAGATGATTTGAAAATTAATGAAGCTGTACAGAATTTGAAATAATCTTTGTCCGTCATTCAGTTCAACACTTTGAACACCACACCAGTCTTCAAAATCAAACAGAAAGCCCACGGAGAACCAGTCACTTATAAGACTCGACTCTGCGTACAAGGATTCAACCAACACTATGGCATCAATTATCTAGACACATATGCACCAACGGGTAAGGTGGCCTCCCTACAAAGCATTCTTACCTATGCCGCTGATAAAAATCTCCAACTTCTTCAACTTGACGTCAAAGGAGCATTTCTCCACTCAAGTCTAGAAGAGCGTGTATATATCAAACCTCCATTTGGATGCAACAGAAAATCAAAGTATCTTTGCTTGAAGAAATCTCTGTACATTCTCAAAAAAGCACCGAGAAATTGGTATCAAATTCTCAGTAATTGGATCAAATTGCAAGGATTTGAAGGATCCAACTGCAACCCTTGCTTGTACATTGGTGTCAACAAAATCTCAGTAGTGTTCTTCCATTTTGACAATCTTATTGTGGCCAGTGACGTGAATGGTTTTAAAGATGCATTTCTCTCCAAATTTCACAAATTCTCAGCTCACGAACCAAATACATTGCTTGGAATGAAGGTGGAACCCCGCGATGATCTCATTCAACTCTCTCTTCCTCTACATATAGAAAAAGGATAAGAAGAACTAGACATAAGCCATTGTTGGCCTGTTTCCACTCCTCTCACGCCCGGTCTGCATCTTCATCCAGCTGACAACAAAGACCACAAAAAATTCTTAGACCTCAACATCAACTATCGGTGCCCATTGGTTGACTCAATTTCATAGCCAGACTCGCAAGACCCGACATCAGCTTTTCTGTCTCCAGCTTAGCTAAATACTGTGATTGACCAGGTTTGAGTCACTGGAACAAAGTATTGCACGTATGGAAATATCTCTTGAAGACAAAGGACTTAAATCTGACTCTGGGACCTTGTTCTATCTCAAACCAACTCGTATGCTTCAGCAACACAACTTGGGGTGACGATCTACTTTCTAGGATATCACAGAGTGGATTCATCTGCTCATTCAAAGGGAGTCCATTATACTGGACCAGCAGACGTCAACAATGCATCACCCACTCATCCACCAAATCCAAATGCGTAGCCCTATCCAGTTGTCACCTAGAAGCTTGTTGGCTGAGGACCCTAATTGAAGACATATACCGCAAGAAGTTCAAATGTCCAATACATCTTATTGATAACAAAGGCCTGGACGACAAGATTAAAAAATTTGGCTTGAACTCTAAGGTCAAGCATATTGATCTCAAGACAAAAAGTCTCAGAAACGACTACAAGAACAAACTCATTGACGTCCAACTTATATCCTCTCTCTCTATGACTGCCGATGCATTAAATAAAGCAGCTAACAAATCATCCAATGTTTGTTTGGTAAACTCTTTCAGCTCGCTATTTCACTGAGTCTTGAGTTGAAGGGGCGTGTTGAATTATAGAGAACTACTGCTCACAGCTCCTTGATCTGTTATTCTTTTTCTAGATTTATATTAATTCAGATTCAATTACCTTCAT
Source organism: Puccinia polysora (assembly GCA_025617555.3). NCBI lineage: Eukaryota > Fungi > Basidiomycota > Pucciniomycetes > Pucciniales > Pucciniaceae > Puccinia > Puccinia polysora. Next base: position 6,069,656 of record CM062639.1, read on the forward strand.
GCATGTATTCTCAAGAGCACTCTATTATATTGGTGCATGTTGTCAATCTTGTCTCTCTTCTTGTTTCACTGTTTTTCTGATTTTATTTTATTTTATTTTCTTTTCTTTTCATACTTTATTCAATGTCCGCTCATCTTGTATTCTGCGCGGGTTACCATATTTGAATCACCGGTGTAGACACTCTCACTTGCAAGACGCGTGGACTACATCTACTCAATCAATCTCACTCAACTGACGGTTGGTCCTGGATCTGGTCTCAATCGCAACATTATCATTTCTCTTTCTCTTCCTATCTTAATTACCTATCCTCAATCCACCAATCTTTCCTTATCAATCAATCTCAATCCATCAATCAAAGCAGCCAGTTCTCCAAATTTTAAGGTTATCCAAGTCAACTCAACACTCATCAAATACTCACCTTATTTTTCTCAAACAGCTAGTTCAAGGCGCTCAAGATCTCAACCAATACAATCCATGCTGGCATTGTCCATATTCTCAATTGACTATTAGTGAATCCTCATCAAACTGTCTGTCAAATCTGCCAGCTGCTTACCTCTCATTCTATTTCTGCTATTCTCTTAGGAGTCTTTTCTATTCTTTATCATTTCAAACTATCTGACTCTGTTGATTAGCCAAATATTATCCCTGTTGGTTATTTCTTTTCCTTATTCATTCTTCATGTTTATTTTCTTTCTTACTCACTTGAATTGCAATAACAGTCTGGTCTTGTGACCAATTCAAATTTACACAAAAAGAAGGTAGGGGCACTCACTGACCTAACCCATAAATTCCAGCTCCTTATATTTTTAAAAAATAATTAAAAGAGAAGTGAAAAATAATCCAAGGAATGACTAAGGTACCTTTCAGCCATTTTAATATTTCAAAGGTGATGCCACATATTGGTTTCAGACCTAAAATTCAATCAGAATTGAGGTGTTGTGTATATTTTAGGAGTTTCAGTCCAATTTGTGTTGTGTCACAATTCCTGCGCGCAGCCCTGTATTGATAAAGCAAGGGTAAAAACTCCTGAAACTCAATATTTAGGAACCTTTCAATAAACCAGAATGAAATATACTTCTGGCTGTGGATGATTGATTCCTGTACGTAGCGGTCAAGCAGGTGCGCGTCAGAAACAAGTGCACCATTCATGACAGCCAGGTACCGTAGGAATATGCTACAACCTGCATCCATATATCATGCATATGTAACAAAATGACTGATGGATAGAGTAATGTCTGAAACCTCTGAATATTTAATAAAAAATGTGAAATTTTAAAGTATAAAACAAATAAATTTAAGGGAAATACTAATAAGGGTTGTAACCTAAATGATGTTATTAAATCTTTATGAACCATGAAACATATCAAGAAGTTCACCTAAAAATTATTAAGAACTAAAAACATGCGCAGTAGATAGCGTGAAATCTACAAATACCCATATGGGATCATTTCACTCAAAAAGAAAATAATACAAAGTAAAGAAATATGCCAGAAATGTAAAAATGACATATTAACATTTAAAATGTTTCTGACAGTTATTTCACTTAGAAATCTCACACCGACAGGGCTAGCTGATTGAAAGCACTGGGAATAAGTGCCAAAATAGCCCTGGCCAGCCTGCCAACCTTAGGAAACAAGCAGGACCTGGTCTATGTTCCCTGAGAAGATCTTATTACCCCAAAAAAGGTATGTATACTGATCCTTTTTGATCATTTAAACACCAGTAATTTTTAAGTAATCAATACAGACCCCTTTCCATTCATGATAAAGTGTTTATATAGTATAAAAAAGTGATTTATTGCCTCATTCTGATATTATAATTATTAATTCTAACCTCATTGTTAATTCCATTGAATAATATCAGCAAAATCACCAACCTTTGTCCTGACACCCTTTCAACCATCAATTCCTGCAAGAATCTTAGATTTCCAGCTTAAAGTACTAAGGTATCTCCACCTTGCTTCCAGGCATAAGTAATGTGAGACAGCCAGTCCACCCATTCCCCTTGAGTAAACCCCTTTTGATTAAATCACTTAGGACCTCATTTTCCCAAGGACAAGGTTCAAATGTTCAAAAGAGCCCCTTGAAGAGAGGTTGTTTAAAAAAAGATACACTGCTTTTTATGAACTGTGGCCCCTCTTTAAAAATATATTTAGAAGATTTTTAAAAAAAACCAAACTCCAGACTTTTCACTTGCTTTTAATCACTATTTATGAGCATTTTACATGTTTTCTTGGAATTCTTGTTGTTGTTTCAACACCAATATCACTTTCTGTAGGTAAAGGAATGCAAACTTGCTGGTATCAGTAAACTTACAGATCCATTTCTCATCAACCTGCCCCTGTTCAGCACCCTCCCGCCCTCCTCATGTTTCTCTGCCCCCTACTGGATGATTAAAATATCTGGCTGATTTTTTTTTTTTGATTTCATGCAATGGAAAAAATCTTCCCAAAACTTGTGTGTTATTCAACTGCTATTTTTCCAGTAGTCCAATTCTTCTCCCAGAAAACTCAAAATTTTAAAAAATCAATTGGATCCTTTCTTGATCCTAACCCTAATTGAAGTATTTGGATGGGGGCAAACCAGATGGGAGGAAATTATTCAATAAGCAAATGGAGAGGTGGCAAGAATAGGGCTGGTCCACAAAAGAGGGCTCAATACCAATATTCCAAACTCTCTTTGGAGATAGAAGAGGGGGGGATAAATCAAAAGGTTGTGTTTTCTGAGCAAAAACTATAGCTTTGGCTCTGTATACTGCCATCACCGCTGTGGTGTCATTATATAGCCTCGGGTCGGGGACTGCGTCGCGGCCTGCGCGCTCAGCATCTGGTAGGTTAGGCTCAGCAGTTGGGGTGCGCCGGTTCTCAGCAGTAGCCGCTGCGGGTTCAGCAGCAGCCGCTGCGGGTTCAGCAGCAGCCGCTGCGGGCTCAGCAGTAGGCGCGGCGGGATCGAGCACGCGACTGCGGGCCGGGCCTGACTAAGGGAGGCGGGCCGCGACCCGCTTGGATGTCCGACTCATGGATGGAGCCGGGCCAATCGGGTTCTCGGAGCGGCTAGTCGGGGAAGGAAGAAGCGGGGCGACAGCGGGGCTATATGCGTGGCAGCCGCGCGCAAGCGCGGGCCGGCCACGGGACGGGAAATTCGCAACGGCGCGTCGGGTGGATGCGCGCAAGCGCGGTGGATCTTGGGTATCGCGCGGCGGAGGGTCGCGTCGCGAAAAGACGAACCGGATGCGCGTAATGACAGGCAAGCTGGCGGGGGTAGGGTATGGGTATGGGTTTAGGGATAGGTTAGGGTTCTGGGTCTAGGTTTCCTTCTTCATGGTTGTCAGTCTGTCTTTGTGCTTGTGCTTAGGTTAGGGTTGAGGGGGAGGGCTCAAATACCCTACCCCTCGACTCCGGGTTGTAGGGGGGGGATTCCATAATCTATCATTCTCCGATCCATCTCTACATCTCATTCTCTCTCTCTCTCTCTTGGAGTAAAGGAAAGGAAGCATTCTCGGTCTTACAGACGCTAGAACCATCGATCCCGTAACTAGGGACAACTTCGTGAGGATCAACCCCGAAAGTTTCCACATCTGGGGGTCTGGCCGGGAAATCTCAATCCGTTCTCAGTCTCTTGAAGATTACGCAGAATGCTACCGACAACCACTCCGGGATCCAATGCTCCCCTTCCCTACCCTCCACGCCCGACTCCCGTCTCTGCTGTTCAACCCCCTCCGCCACCGTCCGCTCATGCTCCTAGAGTCAGCGGGTTCGCTCCTCCCTCGGAAGGGTCGTTGGAGATGGCGGTAGAGGCCCCTCGCCGCGTTTGGTTGAGGCCGAGGGATTTCCCCCATCTTCGGTTCAGTACTTCGGATGTCGAGCGGTTCCTTTCTAGGTTCGAAGGGATCGCGGACTCGGAGGGTGCGTCGGGCGCAGATAAGGTTCGGACTATCGTGCTGTTCATTACTGAAGAGGAGAAGCTGCGGGACGTGGAAGAAATGGTTGGATACGAGAGGCAGGACTGGGGGAAGTTGAAAAGCGAGATGTTGGCAAGGTGGGGAAGGCGTGAACCTCGGTTTCGGGAAAGCGACTTCGATCGAGCTGCGGAGGAGGCGATCGAGAAGGGCGGGGTGCGATCGCGCAAAGGATTAGTGGAATACATGTCAAGGTTCGAGCGAATCTACGGGTACCTTGCAAAGAACGAGGTCGTCGCGGGTCAGACGGGTGCCATGAAGCGGGCTTTCCTGGGGGGTCTCGCGCCCCAGCTTCGTTCCAGGGTGCAACGATACCTGTACGACCACGGCCTGGTTAAGAGGTCGTTGGATGGGAGCGTCGCGATTCTCCCCGATCTTTCGGTTATCCGTCAAGCCGCGGAAAGCGAAATCGATTTGGACGAGCTCATCGCGGATACGGCACGAACGTACCCGTCTTCCTCCAAGAAATCGGTCACGATCTCGGCGCCGGCCCCCGGCCAAACTTCGGCCGCGCGGCCGCCGACGCCCTCTCATGTCGGACTCCCCCAGAAGCCTCCGGGACCATCTGTCGGGGAGATAACGGAGATTCTGCGGGATATAAGGGTTTTCCTCAACCGGACACCGGCTCCTACAGCTCCGGCAGCCGCACCGATTCCGGCGGCTCCTTCTCAACCACGCGCGGTGCCGCCTCACATGACGGAAGGGTTCCAGCCTCCTAGCGGATCATCTGGATCGTACGGGTCGCCGCGATGTTCATACTGCGGGGTGAGAGGGCACTGGAAGTCAGTTTGTGAGGATCTCACTCGGGACATGGACGAAGGACTTGTTCGCGCATCCGGGATGACGTACATATTTCCGACGGGTGAATCGGTGGATCTGACTAAGGACAAGCCGCCACCAATGGTGCAAGTGCGGGAAAGAGCGAAGGCTAAGACCGAGACTGCTCGGGTCTCGCTCGGGATTGTCACCGCGCCCGGAACATGGGTAGCTCCGAGAGTGGAGGCCGAAGTCAGGGCGTTGGCGGCGAATGAGCGCATTGCAATGGATGTCGACGAGCGATCAACGGCGTCGAAGCCAGTCGCGCGAGTGCCGATTTCGGACGGGCCGTCCTCAAATCCCGTGGGAAAGAAGAAGGCCGCGGACATCGTCCGGAGGGTAATGGGGAACGACTCACCAATACCCCTGACCCTACGAGAGCTAGCGGCGGTGTCCCCCGCGGTCGTCGACGAGATGGTCCAGGCCCTGAAAGATTGCGGTCAGGGTCGGGTGCCGACAACGGTTCAGCGGGTTAACGTGGCGGAGGAGGAAATGGATCCCGAGCCGTGCCGGTCGAAGTCGGTATCCGTCCCGCTCGCTTATGTCGCGATGACCATCGCCGGGCGGAAGGTGTGGGCGATGGTGGATAGCGGGTCGATGGTCAACCTGCTCCCATCAAGGTTAGTGGACGAGCTCGGTCTGGTGCGGAGGAAGTGTGCAATGGGTCTTCGGGCGTTAAATGGCGGGGAATGTCGCGTGGACGGGGTAGTAGAGGCGGAAGAGGTGGAAGTCGCCAAGGTCTGTAAGCCTCTATCATTTCTCTCAGTGGAGTGCGGAGACGTGATTCTAGGACGGCCATTCATGTTTGGGTTCCGAGCCCAAATGGCCTTCAACGCCGAGGAAGGAACGGAGGCGCTGACCGTCGAAGACTCGCTCGGAGCACGGTTCGAGACGACAATCTGCGATCACGGGAGAGGGAAATGGGTACAGGACCCAATGTCTGGCGGCAACGGAGAGTCCGGCGCGGGGGTTGACCGTAAGGGTTACCCTGCGGAGGATTTTTCTTAGTCGGCCGCGGGAACCGTGCAGAGCAGGCTCCGGCTCTGCACGGGCGGCCTACAGATGAGGAGCAGGCGGGGGAGGACGCGCGTGGGGCGCAGGTGCCGGAAGTAAGTCCCATTCCTCAGTATGCATTGCCGGAAGGCTCTACGTTTCGAAAACCCTATCATCGTGCCACAGTCGTGAGCAAAGGCGAAAGCCCCGGTCTGGTCATTACTAGGACTTACGACGGCGACGATCGGGTCTGGATGGCGCGGTGCAATGCGGGCAAGTACAAACCGGTAGCGCGAAAAGTCCGGCCGCGGAACGAGCCAATGCCTCAGGGGCTCAACGGACCCTTACGACCGATTGCGTGGTCCCGCGACCCGTGGGAGACGCCCCTTAGGAAGAATGGATGGGTGACGCGGTCGGCGCGAATCACGGATGAGCGGGTGGACGCCCTTAACTTCGGACCGACGGGATGGCTGAGTGCGGAGGAGATGGATCTGCTGGTGTCGGTATTGGTACTGAGGGAGAAGGCACTTGCTTTTGGACCGGACGAGCGCGGGTTGTTGAGAAGTGAGATCGGGGACCCTTACGTTATTCCCACTGTCCCTCACGAACCGTGGCAAATCAAGCCGATTCCGATCCCCCGTACCGTTCGGGAGCCATTTCTGGAGCTGGTACGGGAGCGCGTGAGGACGGGGCTTTACGAGCAATCCACGTCAAGCTACTCGAGTCCTATCTTCGCGGTCGTTAAGCAGGACGGGAAGTCGCTAAGGATTGTTCACGACCTTCAGAGGCTAAATTCGTTCACTATTCGCGACGCGGGGCTTCCCCCGCGTGTTGAAGAATTTCTGGAGTCGATGGCCGGGCGCGCTTGCTACGGGCTGGTGGACGTGATGGGGGGATATGACCAGCGAGAACTCCACCCTGACTCGCGGCCACTGACGGCGTTTGAAACCGGGCTAGGCAGGATGCAGCTGACGCGGCTACCGCAAGGTGCGACCAACTCAGTGGCGGTATACCAAGCCCAAATGACCTGGATACTACGCGACGACCTTCCGGAAGGCGTGCAGATCTTCATCGACGACGCTGGCATTAAAGGCCCCAGGACGGACTACGAGGGCGCGGTCTTAGAGGATGCACCCGCGATCCGGCGATTCATTTGGGAATATGCGGAAACTCTGGAACGAGTCCTCTTCCGAATCGAGGAGGCAGGCCTTACTGTGTCCGGGAAAAAGTTGGCGGTCTGCGTTCCGGCGCTCGAAGTACTGGGGCATGTCGTGGCCTACGACGGGAGGCAAATAGCGGAGAAGAAGCGGAATAAGGTTCTTGAATGGCCGACCCCTCGGACAGTGTCGCACGTCCTGCAGTTTCTGGGGTTGTGCAGCTACGTCCGCATGTTCATCGAGCGGTTCGCGGAAGTAGCGAGCCCAATGCGGGCATTGACGCGTAAGGGGGCGGAGTGGAAGTGGACCGAGGGATGCGATGCCGCTTTCGCGAAGCTCAAGGAAATCGTGGGGCGCGACATTGTCCTTCGGAACCTCGATTACGACGCCGGAGGGATACGCCTGGCGGTCGACTCTAGCGAGCTCGGCGCGGGGGGGGTCTTGACACAGGAGGAGGACGGAAGAGATAGGCCGGTGCTCTACGAATCGGTCACCTTTACCGCGACAGAGAGCCGGTATTCGCAGCCGAAGCTGGAACTGTGCGGTGTCACCAAGATCGTACGGCGGTTGCAGCACCTCTTGTGGGGCGTGCACTTCGAGCTCTTGGTTGACGCGGAGGCCTTGGCGCGAATGATCAACTCACCGACGCTGCCGAACGCGCCCATGACCAGGTGGGTAGCGTTCCTCCAGTTATTCTCCTTTGACGTGGTGCACATCCCGGGAAAGGCGTTCACGATGCCGGACGCGCTGTCGCGGTACCCGCGGGACGACCCATACGAGGGGGCGGAACCTTTGGACGTGGAAGCTCCGGTCGTTCGGGTAGCAAAGACGGAGGCGTTGGTTTGTCTTCCGTTGCGTCAGTCGGGACGTTACGCGGTCTTGTGCTCTTATTTGCAGGATCTCCGGTTCCCCGAGGGCACGACGGAAACGGTCACCCGATGGGTGAGGCGAAACGTTCTGAACTTCTTCTTACAGGACGATCAGCTATGGCGGCGGAGCGGCTCCGTGCCTCTTGTTGTCGCGACTTCCAGGGCCGACCAGGAGGTGATTCTAGGAAGTCTGCACGATGACCTTGGTCATCGGGGTGAGGTCGAGACGCGGAGGAGGGTGAAAGCGAGGTTTTGGTGGCCGGGGGTCGTTCGCGCGGTGCGCGACTGGGTAAAGTCGTGCGAGGCCTGCCAACGGCGAAGCTCGAGGCTGCCCAAGGAGGTCGGCCACCCCACGGGTGAGGACGCGCTGTTTGGGCGCGTTTCGCTGGACGTGGTCCACATCAAGGCGGGTAAGTTTGCGTATTTGCTGGTTGCGCGCGACGATCTGTCTGGGTGGGTGGAAGCGAGGCCACTGGCGAAACTATCGGCGGAAAAGGTGGCTCAGTTTCTGGAAGAGGACTGGTTCGCGCGCTACGGGTCGCTTCGCTTGGTCACCGTCGACGGAGGGGCGGAGTTTCGGGGACGCTTGATGACGCTGGTGCAGAATTGTGGAGCGAAGTTCGGCCGCGTGACGGAATACTACCCGGAGGGCGCGGGGATGATCGAGCGGGGACATCAACCAATCAAGGATGCCCTGGTGAAAATGTGCGGTGAGGACGGCAAAAGGTGGCAGATGGCACTCCCCGCGGTCCTTTTCGCCGACCGGATCTCCGTGAAGCGCTCGACGGGGTATTCGCCTTACGAGTTACTCTACGGGCAGCGGCCCGTGCTTCCCGTGGACATTGAGCTGAACACGTTTTTGGGCGTGGATTGGTGGAAGGTTAAGACGTCCGCGGATCTGATCGAGGCGCGCGCGGAACAGCTCCTTAGGCGTGAGGAGACCTTGGAAAAAGCCGCGGAGCGGTTGAAGAAAACCCGGATGGCGTCAGTCCGCTATTGGGACGAGCGTTGTTCCCATCGGCTCCGGGATCCGTTGCGGAAGGGGGACCTGGTCCTGCTGTATAATCGGAGTCTGGAATCCCAGTGGGGCCGGCTTTTCGCCAACCGGTGGAACGGGCCGTACCGCGTGGCCTCTAAGTTTTTTGGGCGGCAGCTACGGGCTTGAGGAATTGGACGGGACGCCGCTTAAACGGAAGGCCGCGGCTTCGCACGTAAAACGCTTCTTCGCGCGCGGTTCCACTTCCTTCGACGAGACGGCGAGCGATGATTCGGGGCCCGGGGGCGAGGCGGTCTCGGAGTCGGACGACGGCGCGGATCGTTGGGACAGCGAAGTAGCGGCGCGCGACGCGCGACCCCGGAGAAGTAGGAGGTTGCAGACGGCTGGGGACAGCTGTCAAGCTGGGGGGGGGGCGCTAGGTGGTTAAAGAATGATTTGGTAAGGGGGTGTTCTAGCCGGTTCACAGCCGGGACAACTAGACACCCCAGAATGTTCGTTTCCTTATGTTTTGGTTTGGGCTTGGCTTTGGATTGGTACTGGCTATGGGTTATTTATTGCAGGAACGCGGGCGCGGCGTGGTGTCGGGCCCGCAAACGCGAGGACGAGCCCCGCTCACGGATGGCGGGACGAAGAGCTAACTAACTGCAAAAAAAAAAAAAAAAAAAAAAAAAAAAAAAAAAAAAAAAAAAAAAAAAAAAAAAAAAAAAAAAAAAAAAAAAAAAAAAAAAAAAAAAAAAAAAAAAATGGGATGAATGGAATAATAAATATAGGATATTCTTCTTTGGATTCGGGCTGTTTCCTTTCTTTTTTTTGTCTATTTCTCTCCTGTTTCTCTCTTCATTGGTTGCGCGCGACGGTCGGGGACGGTATGGACGCGGATTTAAGCTTAGCTTGGTAAGGGGGTGCTCTAGCCGGTTCACAGCCGGAACGACTAGACACCCCAGAATGTTCGTTCCCATCGCCTCTCCCTTATACTCCCGGTTGTGAGCGCGCGCTGTCGGCGCGGTGTTTGTTTTGTTTTGTAGAACGGGTACGGGGAACTGTGTGGCAGTCCGTCTGGGGCGGTCCAGGTACCTCTTTTCGTTGGGATAACTGGTCACTTGCGGTCTCTCACAGAGGGAGCGCGCGGACGCGGATCTCAACCTCAACCTCACTCACACTCACTTCTCACGCGGACGCGGATCTCGGCACTCACACTCACTTTCCACCCGGATGCGCGGACGCGGCCTTTCGTTTCCTCGCGCAGCAGAATATATTTCTCTAACGACCGCGGTACAACAATGGAACAAGAGAGTACACGAGAAAGGAGAAAAGGAAGGGGGCGGGGACGTCTAAGCCATTCGCATCATCTCCTCCATGTCCGCCCTCGATGATGCCAGAAGGGCCCGGTAAGACGCCAAGAACTCGCGCCGGGATTCGGAAGATTGGGCTCCGGGGGTCGCCAGGAAGTTGCGGAGCATCGCGGTCGACCTTTCCGCGAAAGCCTCAAAGCCAGCCGCCGGGAGTGCCATCACGACCGAGATCTCCGGGATCTCGGGGGAGTTGGAGGAAGGCGGTGCCGGTGCTGGGACGGGGCTTGATCCGAGCGGACGAGGAGGTGATGAGGGGGTCCCTGGGGCATCGCGCAGAGGGCGACGACGGAACAACGATCGGGGACGGCGGAGGAGGGACCTCTGGAGTAGTAGGCCTCCCGTCCGAGACCACGGGTGACGCGGGCGGCGGTGGAGTACCTTGCGGAGCCGGGGCGGAAGGAGCTGGTGTAGGGGCCGGAGGGGGAACTGGGGCTGCGGCAGCGCGACGTCGGAGAATCTCATCGAGTCGCGGGTCCCTCGCGCCTTCCCTCATCCGAACACGATCCGACCAGAATCGTACGGCCCTCCGATAGTCGTCGACGGACGAGAAATCCTCCTTCCGCGGCGGTCCCGCGCGGCAGAAGGGGGAAGCCGAGTCGCGATCCTCGCTCGGCGGAGGGTGACGGGACGGGGAGCCAGGCGGAGTCCACGAGTCCTCCGAGATGGTGTCGTCATCCGAAACCACGAACGGGTCCGGACGAGCCCTTTTGCGCGGCCTGGGGCGGGAGCCGAAGTTGGGTGGAGCTCGGGGCATTCGATCGCTAAGTGAGCAACGACGATGGCCGCGACGGCAAGCGACACAGGCGCGTCGACCAGGAGCGATCGAGCACGCCTGCCCGGTCCGGGCGCAGAATTCGCAGGGGAGCATGACGGCGATGAGTGCGGAAGGGGAGTTGGTGGAGTGTGGTGGAGTGTGGAAAGAGGAGTGGGTAGGGAGGAGCGGGGTGCGGGTAGTCGAGGTGGCGATGGGAAGGGACCTCTGGGGACAGAACTCAAGTTGGGGGGGGGATGTGGTGTCATTATATAGCCTCGGGTCGGGGACTGCGTCGCGGCCTGCGCGCTCAGCATCTGGTAGGTTAGGCTCAGCAGTTGGGGTGCGCCGGTTCTCAGCAGTAGCCGCTGCGGGTTCAGCAGCAGCCGCTGCGGGCTCAGCAGTAGGCGCGGCGGGATCGAGCACGCGACTGCGGGCCGGGCCTGACTAAGGGAGGCGGGCCGCGACCCGCTTGGATGTCCGACTCATGGATGGAGCCGGGCCAATCGGGTTCTCGGAGCGGCTAGTCGGGGAAGGAAGAAGCGGGGCGACAGCGGGGCTATATGCGTGGCAGCCGCGCGCAAGCGCGGGCCGGCCACGGGACGGGAAATTCGCAACGGCGCGTCGGGTGGATGCGCGCAAGCGCGGTGGATCTTGGGTATCGCGCGGCGGAGGGTCGCGTCGCGAAAAGACGAACCGGATGCGCGTAATGACAGGCGAGCTGGCGGGGGTAGGGTATGGGTATGGGTTTAGGGATAGGTTAGGGTTCTGGGTCTAGGTTTCCTTCTTCATGGTTGTCAGTCTGTCTTTGTGCTTGTGCTTAGGTTAGGGTTGAGGGGGAGGGCTCAAATACCCTACCCCTCGACTCCGGGTTGTAGGGGGGGGATTCCATAATCTATCATTCTCCGATCCATCTCTACATCTCATTCTCTCTCTCTCTCTCTCGGAGTAAAGGAAAGGAAGCATTCTTGGTCTTACAGACGCTAGAACCATCGATCCCGTAACTAGGGACAACTTCGTGAGGATCAACCCCGAAAGTTTCCACACCGCAAAAAAAAAAACTTGGAAAACCCTCCCCTGACAATTTTGAAAAGGCCAAGAAGAAGATCAAAAATTTTCATATCTGTTCCTCTGGAAAAGTATTTGTTCACAATCAATTGGATCATGAGGCTCTCATTGAAATAATTAAATTTTCCCCATTGAATAAACATCCTGAAAAAGAGAAGAAGGAAATCAAAGTGGTCACCACCTTCCTTCACCAATCCAAAAAATTTGTCAACACTTCTGGTCTCTCAAGATCTTGGGGTAGGAAAATTTGGGAATTTGGATGGAAAAAATTGATGCACCCTTCTGTACTATTTGGAAAATATTGTAAGAAAAAAGATAGTCAATCTTCCCCTCAAGAGTTTGATTTTTTGAAACTTAGTTCAGACAAGGTTGCACAAATTTTAGGCCAAATTTTCCATGTTAAGAATGAAGTGACATGTCACCTATCACCTGGGGAGTCTTTCTCCCCGCCCAGTCTGAATACACCCGTGCACTGAGTCTCCTGGATCAATCTTGAGGACCCTTCTTCCTTCTACTCTCTCATTGTTCTTTCTTGGGTGCTCCTTTTTCTTCCTTGTTTCCTCTCCTTGTTTTCTTTTCTTTCTTTTCATTCCTTTTTCTTTTAAGTATTCTCTTTTCTTACCAACTTCAACTTCTCCACTTGACTCATTGCTATGGATCACTTGATCTTCTTCAACCAACTCAGCAAACTTCTTGATTTGAACTCCTACTCAAGCTGGTTCAGCTTCTCCAACAACTCTAATCTAATCAAGATTCACGGCCTACAAGTCCTTGCCTGGTAAGAAACTGGTCCTCAAGACCGTCTGTTCTAGACACCTTTGACAATATATTTGTTTTACCTGCAGTCATTCATCTACATCTCTTGCCTCAATCCACCTTGCATTGCCATATCCTTCTTCTCTTGACCATATAAAGTCAAAGCTGTTTGTTTCTTCATCTTTCTTCTTCTTATTCATTCCATTGATGGTTTCTCAACTCCTTAACGCTTTTCCGAAGTCTGCTGGTTTTCAGTTCAAAGAAATCACACCTCAATCTTATCATGGTTAAAAGCCAATGGACAACTCTACACAATCAAAAATGAACAAAAAAGCTGGAGCAAATGACTAATTCCACCAGGTTGCACTCAAGGCCTCTGTCAATGCTATTCCCCATCTAAACAAGGACAACTATCTCATCTTGCAAGACAAGATGATGATTTTATTCAAATTTAAAGACATCAAAGAAGTCATAACCAGAAACTCAGGTCAACTACCTGTAAAGCAGGACCAAGAAATCCAAGCAATCATCTGATCTAAAGTTGATTGCACAACACATGAAAATGTGGTCAATAGTTCAAACATAACATCATCCAAAATAATCTGGGCAGAGATCACTTGCAGATTTGCATCATCAGCAACCGCTAACAGCGCCCCTGTCTTTAATCAATTTCTTCAGGCTCTGTTCAATGAACACACTATTGAAGGATTGATAAGGGATACTCAAAAAGCTCTCAGTTTCATGGCCAATCTTGGAATAGAATTACCAAAGGAAATATTGGCTTATCTAATACTTTTCAAGCTTCCTTCCATCTTCAAGAACTTGAAACAACAAATTATGCATGTAGAAAAGTCAATAATGGTAGAGGTAGTATTTAATCACTTGACTCAATACAATAATGAGCGCAAGGCACAACTCAAAACAGGAAAATCCACTTCTGATGTCTCACTAGTGACTACTAAGAGCAAGACAGAAAAAGATGACAAAAAGATCCAGATCTGATGCAGGGAAGGCTTCCACAAACCAAATGCACCGCATCCTGAATCCTCCTGCTTTCACCTACATCCTCAAGTCACTCCAGGATGGTGGATAGAACAAAAGAATGAATGCAAAAACAGAACCAAGAAGACACCTACTATCAACTATCACGCTTTTCCCACTCTTTGGATTAATGCGGAAAACACACCTAACCTCCTTTTGGACTCCAGTACTAACATTCATATATTTAAAAATTTGAAATACTTCACTTCAATTGATGTACAAGACAATCTGGAAGAAATAAAAACAGGCAAGTTGGAATCTAATCTCAAGATACAAGGAACAGGTACTGTTTGACTCAAATAGAAAGAATCTATCATAACTCTCAAGGAATGCATGTATGTTCCTGACATAGTAGTCAACCTGATCAGTCCTGGTCTCCTGGCAAAGAAGGGATGCAACCTCTCACATGAGAAAGATTGGTTTTCTATCACCAGAGGTGGTGAGATGGTTCTTAAGGGCTTAATCCAAGACAATCTATTTGTGATAGAGAAGCCTCAAGCTTCTGGAAACAGTCTCTCCATCAATCTCTCAAATCAATTTCCAACCACCACAAGGACCAAAAATCAATCTCTATTGGATCTCCACAAGATGTATGGACATGTCTTGATTTCTACCCTTGAAAAAATTCTGAAGGATTGATTCTCCAAGGTTGAACTAAACAACTTCCAATGAGATGGCTGTGTAAATAGTAAAATCACAAGAGTTCCCTTTTCAGGAACATTGACACCCTCGTTTAAAACCCTAGAAATGATCCACATTGACTTGATAGGAAAAATCATTAACCAATAAAAGGCTGGTCATTGCTATATTTTGACTCTTGTCAACAACTTCACAGGCTACCTTGCCGCCTTTCCTCTACTATCTAAAGATGAAACTCCTGATTTTATCATCAGCATCCTTGAGACTGAATACAAATAGCTGAACTACTATCCAACAGAAATATTCTCAGATAAAGGAATGGAATTCACAACCAAAACCTTGAGGGATTTCACCAAGTCCAAAAATATCAAGCTTCTAACCTCCAAACCCTACCATTCTCAACATAGCAGTCAAGCCAAACGGGCTAATCAAACCATCACAGAGTCAGCACGTGCAAAGTTCACCTCCTCCAGATTGAATGAGAGTTAATTGAAAATTGTGGTCAGAAGCTGTTGATTTCAGCTTAATAAGGTTCCTAGGGAAGGTAATGACCAATCCCCTGGGGAACTGATGTTCAACAAAAAACTCCCTACTGATTACTTGAAATCCGTAGGATCACCTGTAATCTTCCTTGAAAATTTTCTACAAAAAGGAAGAAAGTTTGATGAGAAGGGATTGGAAGGAGTCCTAGTTTTGTTCAATCCCATTTTTCATTCCTACCTTATTCTTAACTCATCCGGAGCTGTTATTGAAACCAAAAAAGTCCATTTTCTCAAGATTCCTCTCCAAAATTTTCCTCTGCTTGAGTGACCCTGGATGAATATCTTTGGCCAAACCAACTCCAAGTCAAACAAGTCAAATTTCTCTTTGGTAGAAAAGAAATACACTATTTGAGAATCCCAGGACAACCTCTCTGAATTGGAATTGGACCGGGAAGACTCATCATCTGTAGCCTCATCAGCTCAAGACCCAAAACCTCTTCCATCACCCTCTCCATTCCAAGAACCTCCTGTTTGATTCATCACTCAAAGAACCAGACAAGAGACTAGGAAGCCTCAACAATACGGCTTTCATAAATACTAAAAAACACCCTCCTTCAAAGCCGCACGTAAATGTCCTGAGTGGCCCAAGTGGAAAAATGCTGATGACAAAGAACTGAACTCTATAAAACTTCAAGATGTTTGGGAAGAATAATATGGAACCCTGGGAAACATTTTAAATAAAACATGGGTCTTCAAAATAAAGGAGAACTGCCACGGTGATCCTGTCAAATACAAAGCTCAACTCTGTGTACAAGGATTCATCCAAGTCTTAGGAGTCAACTATAATGAAACCTGGGCACCAACTGGAAAACTGGGGTCACTTCAAATAGCCCTTGTATACGGTCTGAAGGAAAAGATGAAACTGACTCAATTTGATGTAAAAGGCACATTCATACATGCTTCTATCAACAAAACTGTCATCATAAGAACTCCAGAAGGCTCAGAAAGGAAGTCTCCATGTTTAAAATTGAAGAAATCTCCCTACAGTCCAAAACAATCTGCCAAGAATTGGTATGAAACTCAAACCTCATGGATCAAGTCTCAAGGATATCAATATATGAAAAGTGACACCTGTTTTTACCTCAACTCTAAAACCCAATAAATTTTCTAATTCCATGTAGAATATTTAATTCATGTGGGAAATTCTAATGTCTTTGAATCTAATTTTCTCAAACGCTTCAAAAATCTTCATGTCATTCTCCCAACACTATTCTTGGAATGCTCATGGAAATCCAGAACAATAAGTTTTGCTTGAGTCAGCCCAACCATATTGCTTGTGGCCTGGAAGAGCTTGGACTATCATTGTGCAAGGAAACCTATACTCCACTGACCCAAAACTTCAACCTTGAACCAGACTCCGACGCCGACCACACTGAATTTTGCCAACTGAACATCAACTACAGGTCTGCTATTGGACTTTTCAATCATCTAGCTCAATAAAGTTGACCAGATATCTCTCTCTCTGTGTCTAGCCTGGCTAGGTTCAATACAAAACTGGGCATGAATCACTGGGGAGAAGTTTAAAATGTGTGGAAATACCTTAAAACAATCAAGGAATTCAAACTAGTTATCAACTGCAACCCTGAGCAGGACGCTCTCTCAAGCTTCAGTGACTCCAAAAGGGGAGACAATCCTACTTTATGTAAGTCTCAAACGGGTACATTGTTCTTCACTACGGGATTCCAGTCATTTGGAACTCCACTAAAAAAAGAATATTACCTACTCTTCCACCAAATCCAAATTGAACGCACTACTTGATTGCTCCCTCAAACTCAAATGGATCAAGCATCTAGTTAGTGAAATATATCAACTTCCCAAGCCCAAGACCACTTTTTACATAGACAACAAGGGTCTAGATGAAAAGATAAAGAAGTTTGGATTGCACTCAAATTCAAGACATATAGATATCAAAACAAAGCGGCTACACAAAGACTTGGGTAATCAAGAGTTTACTCTTAGTCTGATTCTATGATTGCAGATTCTCTCACAAAGGTCTTGTTGTTAAGATCCTAAAAAATTCTTCAGCAAAAGGTTTTTTCCATGCTGAACAAATAATTGCTTGGACTATCTCCTTACCAGTCATGTGGGGCGTTAAGAATGAAGTGACATGTAACCTATCACGCAGGGAGTCTTGATCCCTGCCCAGTCTGATCACACCCGCGCACTGAGTCTCGTGGATCAATCTCAAAGACCCTTCTTCCTTCTACTCTCTCATTTTTCTTTCTTGGGTGCTTATTTTTCTTCCTTGTTTCATCTCCTTGTTTTCTTTCATTTCTTTTAATTCCTTTTTCTTTTAAATATTCTCTTTTCTTACCTACTTCAACTTCTCCACTTGACTTGTCCCTACAAATCCCTTGATCTTCTTCACCCAACTCAGCAACCTTCTCAATTCAACCTCCTACTCAAGCTGGTTCAGCTTCTCCAAAAACTCTCATCTAATCAAGCTTTACCGCCTACAAGTCCGTGCCTTGTAAAAACCTGGTCCTCAAGACCTTCTGGTATAGACACCTCTGACCATCTATTTGTTTTACCTGCAGTCATCCCTCTGCATCTCCTTGTATCAATACACCTTGTGTCACTATATCCTTCTTCTCTCAACAATATAAAGTCTAAGCTGTTTTTTTCTTCATCTTTCTTCTTCTTATTCATTCTAATGATGGTTTCTCAACTCTCCAACACTTTTCCTTAGTCTGCTGGTTTTCAGTTCAAAGAAATCACATCTCAATCTTATCATTCCATAAATTAGCCAGACTGGCATATGAATCCAACCATCAACCAATGCTGGAAAACAGTATCCTCTCTTTTCCTCTGAATCAAAGTTGGGATCCTGGCTAACCCCCTTTGACTGTGGACCCACATAACCTTCACTTGAAATTCCCTCTGACCAAGGTGCCATCTCTTCATATTCCTTTTTACTGGTGGTTTCAACAAAAAAAATAAAACAGAAAAATTATCGACAATGAGGAAGAATACCAAGTATCCCATGGCCAATTTGTTTCTCCTGACTTGGGTTTTGGTATTGATTTGAAAGAAAAAGGCATGGTCAAAAAAAATGTGGGCAGCCAATAAGTAAAAGCACCATACTTTGCTGGCTGTGGAGAATGCCACTCATACAATGATGGCCATGTCAATGAAAATTCACAAGAACACTTGGAAAACTTGCAGGGAATAGAAAAGTGAAAAAATATAAACTAGAAAACAAAATATAAAAAAAAAATAAAAAAATTTCTTTGTTGGTGGGGTTAAAAATACTCTCAAACATTTTTGTATTTGAAAATATTTTTTTTTTATCTTGAAAATTTTCATTAAATTAAATATTTTAAAAACAATAAATTGAGTAACTTAATGAATTTATTCCACTGTCCTGGTTCTAAAAATACAAGGAATGGATACCAATAAACCATCTTTTTTCCATTGCTAATTGTTCCCTCTCCTTTTCTAGTCTCTTCCTGTTGATCTTTCTTATTTTCCTCTTTATGATACTACTGCTTTGCCTCTTTCAATTTCCACTTGGCATCCAATTTTGTTGATGAGCAAAAATCTTGGTCTTCTTCTTTTGAAAATAAATAGCCAGTTGATGATCCCACTTCTCCTTTTCAAATTGACATTTTTCAGATTCAATTTGTGATTTCACTGTTCTTTGGAGGGGAATAGAAATGAGCTCCATTTTTAAAGAAAGAAGATTAAATCAATTCACTTTCTTTAATCTTGCTTCTCCACAATATCTTCAAATCTGGAAAAATTGGAATTTTTTCTCCTCTTTTGACGGCTCCTGAGGTTAATTTTGATGGAATTGGGGGCCTTTTTCTTTCACTTTTCAGAGGATGTTTGTGTGGTTACATCATCACTCTCATTTGCAGGTGATTTTGGAGGCCCCATTGGCTTGCATGTTTGGCCATTCAGAAATGGATATTTCTGTTTTTTTAAAATCTAAATCAGTCAGGATTACCCCAAAAAAAAGAACTGCCTTCCTTACTTGAAAAGATGTTGATTGTAATGGAGATAGTGGAATAAATTGCTCCTCATTGGCAAAGTCTTTAAGTTCTTTCACCCCAGGAAGAGAGAAATCCAAAGAAGGAAGTAAGGGGTCCCTGGAAGTGTTGAATCATTGATCAATGCTGATGTAGAAATGATTGGTGCTGGTTGTTTTGGAATTTCCTCCTCCACATTGGATTCGGGACACTCCTAGGTTTTGTCAGGATCATCATTGCTAGGCTAAGAATCCACAGCCAAGTCCTCAGCATCTACTTAATTGAATTTTTGGGCATCAAAAGCAGCTAAAGGGGTGATGTTGGACTTCTTTACAAATATTTCATCCATATGAATATACAAAGGAAAAATGGAGCCAAACTGATCAACAAAAAAGTTGATTCAATTGGCTTTATCCATGTTGGTGATTCCAAAGCAAGGGTGATTGAAATTGAGTTGGCCTTTTCAAAATTAGCTAAATAGTTCTTGAATGGCTCCTGCTTCTGTTTGGATGAAAGATCCAGACTAAGTTTTGTTTTATTTTTCAGTTCATTGGCCATTGGGAGAAAAACATTAACCTTAGAAGATTGAGGTTTGCCAACTTTTACTTCTTTGTCAGTTCCTTTCACACAACCACCCCACCTACTATAGGGCAATCTTAGATGATTGTGAGTGCAAATGAGGGAACTGAGGGCAAGGTAGCAAGGCTTACTGCAAAGTGCAAACTGTGGTTTAATGGCTCAACAAATAGAAAGAGAGAATTAATTGTTCTGATGGGAGCAAACCAAAGCAAAGACCAATTTAATGACTTGTTGTCAGCCTCCTGAATGCCAAGACCATTGATATCCTTTAGCTACCAGAGGTGATAGAATAAATAATAAATATATTATTTAATAAATGCAGCCAAAATCTGTAAAATATTTGGATTAAGCTTGTTTCAAGGTTAAGTGGTTTGGTAATGGTTTATTGTTTTAATTAAATATGAATTAATTTATTATTGAATATTTTAATAGAGGGGCCAAAATTATATTGGGGATCTTTAACACCTCTCTTCAGGGATTTCAGCATGAAAACAGGTAGTCCTGGTTACTTTGGGCTCTTTAGTTTAAAGGATATTTTGCCCAAAGATAATATGTATATAAAATACACGGTGGAGTGGCAGGGCCTTGTAGCCAAGCTGCCACGACAGAGAAAGGATAATAAAACTCACTGGTATTTTATTAAATCATTTGGGTATCTGTTTGAGACGTGCACTGATGGGTTAAACCTATATACTGGGGTTATAAGGTTGTTCAGCAGTTTCAATTGATATAAAAGAGGTTGAGGACGGATATTATTCATCAGAATTAGCCATAAATCACTTACCTATCTCTTATAAGTACTTGATTACCTTGGCACGGTGTCTGGATATAAATATAACTGGGTCTCTGCCCATCAATATCCTCAAAAGTACTCTTTATTTATAGCTTTTGGAGTCCTAATATTGTCCTTCTGAGGGGTGCAGGGGCTCAAAGGGACAGACACTAAGGCTAGAAGGGTAACAAGGGGTAGCCTGTCATGTATTCTTGGTGCTATAGCACGGGTAGCATCTAATTCCTCAGGGTATGGAAATTATTCTACTTCATAATAGATATTAGGACATGTGAATAAAACTAATCAGTCCCATTTATGTATTATATTCTTAGTAAATGTTCCCAGTAAGTTAATAACTATATAAATAGAAATTTCTACGGACATCCTGATGTTAGGTGAGTTCTCATTATGTATTGTATAACTGGAGTAAAATTCATGATATTGATTTTACTCCTTATTTTCGAGTTCCAGTTAATTTACTAAGATAATTACTTAAAAATATAAGTCATGGGAATTCATGTAATATTTTTACATCATTAGTTTTCTTAGTATGTCACAAAAAATATTGGTGCCTAGAGATTCTCATAAAAGGATATCAAACTATTTTAATATATTTTTAGAAGTTTTCATTGTCTTATTTTCGACATTCTTGGTACTTTGAATTATATTAAATCAAAAATAAGTATAAGGATTATTCAAGTATTTTTATATAATATTATGTACTTTTAGAATATCTACTATCCGTGGGAACATTTATTACATATGTAGAATGTTGCCGTGTGGGTTGTAGCATGTTTACGCGGTACCTGAGCCTCTCAGGCCGCCTGTAACTCTGTCAACTTGTAGTCCCGCGGCTGCGTACTTGTCAGAGGCCCAGGGCTGCGTACACAACCTTGATGGAGTGACAGGGCTGTATCTCAGCCGCGCGCGGGTGCATTGGCTGCGGCGGCTGCGTGCGGGAATTGTGACAAAACACATTTCCGTCTGTAACTCCTAAAATATACACAACACCTCAATGCTGACTGAATTTTAGGTGTGAAACCTATACCTGACAATGTTTGTGAAATGTTTAATTGACCAAAAGCTCAATAGTGGAGCCGTAGTATTTTGGTCTTTCTTTCCTTAATTATTTTAAAAATATAAGGAGTTGGATTTCAAGGGTAGGGTTGGTGAGTGACCCTAGCTAATTATGGGTGGAGAATCCATTTCCGTAATAAAATCTATGGGTTTCCTACTCCTTCTTAGGTTAATTGTATTATTATTATTTTTTATGTTATTTTTGTTACTTTTGCAGCTTGCTCTGCAATAGTAGCAAGCTGACACTTGTTAGGATGGAATTAACTAACTGAGGATACAATCTTCATGCAGGTGGTTTAGCCTCTATATGGTAATCAAATGAAAACTAGATACAACCTGATGGACGGCTACCTCCAGTTAGGGAGAAATGTCACAATGAATGACAGGAATGAAATGGAGAAAATGAAATAACATTACAGTTGTTTCTGAGGTTTTTGCATAGGTGCAAGAAAATAGAACATGAATTTACAGAGAGTTAATGGATGATACAGGCAATAAATTACATGTGATGACAATGCAAATGAAGGGATATAGTCATGCAGTGAAATTGGCTAGTGTTGACATGTCTTCCTGCTGTAGTTGACTGTTGACCCTGCAACCTGTTGTTGTGGGTAGGTTCAGATTATGTAATCCTCATACTCCCGGAGAGTCAACTATTTATTCAACTATTTCTTCATAGTCTCCATTTCTCAATTTTCTTGGTCTCCTTTTCCTTTTTTTGTTCCTTCTTTTTTTGAATTGAACTCCTCAACCCTCCTCAGGACACAACTACCAACCCGCCAATTTTCAACCAGAAATTGCTTCTCAACCTCAAAACTCTCAGCTTCACCATGATTTCTCTCCCAAGATGACCCAAAACCGTTGCCTATAAAGTTCCTCAACCTACTCCTTTGGTAACCTCTCATCTTCTTTAGCACTTTTGTTCTTTCATTGTTCAAATGTGCTCTTTTTCTCTACTGTTTTCCTGACTTGATTCTCTTAGTCTGTTGGTCATAATTCATCTCAAATTATCAGATTGTTTCAGCTAGTCCATTTGCAAACTATACAGTGAACAGGGATATCTAGGCATGGATGAAAACTAGTGAGATTGGGTGACCAAAAGTGGAAGTCCAAGGGCTGATTATAGGCAAGGGTAGAAGAGATAAGGTTGAAGTTTGAAGGTATGCTTGACCAGATTAGGATTAACTGCAAAGATTTGCAAGTATATACTGAGTTGCCAAGATTGGAAGGCTTTTAAACTAGACAGAGGTAGTAAGAAGAAGGAACCATTGATTTTAAATTTATTTGTGTCAATCTTATGGACTTAGGTAGATGGTACTGAGGAAGAGGATACTTCAAATTGTTGAAGAGAATGACCCTTGATCTTGGAGTGTAAAAGTTGCCAGGGTACAAAGCAGAAAAATTCTGCAATTGTCTGGATAATTTACCATTTATTCCAAATTTTTTTACCTTAATTCATACCCCTACATTGTAATTAACTGCTTGAACAGATTTAAAACTATTTATGTTGTCATCTTCCACTTGCTGTTGTGAAAATTGTATCCACCAATACAAGAGGTGTTTTACAAGCAATACTGTTTGTGGTATTGGGGGAAAGTGCAAGCAATATTTTCATTGTATGTGGCTTGTTCATTCCCTTTAAATAGAAAACCATTGGTTGATACCCCTGAGGCATATAAAAGTGAATTCCAAAGTTTAAGGTCTGCTCCGCATGTGAATCATGACATTTCACAAGTGCCAGAGATTGATTTTTTGGAATGCAAATCCCAGGAGAGTGAGGTTGGATACAAACTAAATTAAGAGAATGAAAATAACATAATGAAATTATTTTCATTTTCATTATTGCCAATTTTCTGCAGGTAAACCACCCCACCATACTTTGGACCGTCAAAGAAAGTTCAGATGAATTGAGTGGATTCTGAGGTTCAAGGTGAAGAGAAGGTCAAATCAATTGCCAAGGAAAAAAGGGAGAGAAAAAACAGAAATGAAGGAGGAGACAGGATGGAAAAGAAGGAAGATAATGAAGGAGATGGAGGGGAAGGAAGGAACAGAAAGGAATGGGAGGATAGGAAGGGAACAGAAAGGGATGGAATGGAGGATAAAAGCAAACAAGCCACAGCGCAAGTGGTAGTGCCAATAAAAACTGATGTGAGACATTTGACTGGCAATTTTGGAGAGGTTTTGTTGCAGTTTTGAAGGAAGAGAGCCCATGAAGAGCTCTTGGAGGAAGATGAATGGAATTCTGAACCAAACAGAGCTTTGAATGCAATGTTCAAGAAGATCATTGGGGAAGCATTATTCACACCAGTTCTTGTGTTGTGGCAAATTTTGGGAATAATAAATGATGAAGATTTTGAAGAAATTCAATTGATGGTGAGGAAGTTAACCAGAAAGTGGGAACAAGTGAAAAATAAAATAAAGGAAAATTCATACTGTATTACATATTGTTATTTTATTTACTAAACTTATTTTTTTATGATAATTTTCTGTTTCTAAAAAGATGTATATAAACTTTTTTGAGGAATCAAGAAAATTTATTTTAACAGGATAGAGAGAGAAATTAAAGGGAAATAGGAAAAAAACAGTTGTTATGACAGTATAAAAAACGGTAAATTAAGAAAAAAAAGGTGATATAGTTTGGGAGATGAGAAGAGATTTGGATGAGATGGATAGAGGTAAGCATGGCAGGTTTTGCAAGGGTATTTTGCATGGAATTCTTGAAAAAAGTCAGGGAGGTGCAGAGGTGATGGGCTGGTTCCCAAAAATTTAAATCTTTGTTGGACTGGAAGCAAGTCCATTCAACAATGTATTGATGTTTGACTTTGTGTAACCAGGAATATAGAATATGGCTTACTTTGCACTCTAAATGATCTTGGATTTCTACTGGTTCAGGAGGAGGATGAGTCTCTCCTTGTTATAAGACTCAAGCTGGCTCTAGGAGAGAAACATGGAAAAAATTGGTGGATACCTTTCCACTTTGCAGGTAAAGATATTCTCAAAGGATTAGGAGAGATGACTGCTTGACTTTAAAGGAGCCAAGTTTAATTTCAGGGAGTTTTTGGGCTGGGAAAGTGCTGCAAATGTTGAAAGCATCAAGAAATACCTGATTGCCTACTTCACAGGTTTGTGTCATAGTGCAAAGTTGGTCCTCTTGCTCCTTGTAGCACTGTTTTGCTTCTTCAATTTTAATTGAAAAGATTGGATGTGGGTAAGATACTTGGTAGCTGGTTGAGAAGGTGCTAGGTGAATGGAAGAAAAGGTTGGCGTTCTTCCATAAAGAGCCTTTGCATCTCTCTGATACAAAGAACCTTGCATTCCTTTAGCTACAGAGAGTGATAAAATACTGGAATAATAATATTCCAAGGATAAACCCTTTAAACCTCAAATAATAAATATTTTAAGAGATGGTACAAGGTTTATTTGGTTTGTTTCAAAACGTTTTCAACATTTTATAAAAAGAGGGGCCACAGTATTATAATACTGGGGATCTTTACAGAAAACCAAACTCAATGCAAGGGGCCTCCTTAGGAATTTTAAAGACCTTGGAATGATGATAAGTGCATTCTAAAACCTTATCCAATAATACGGCTGGGAAAAACAGAACACAGGCCAAGTCAGGAAGTAAAAAACTCAATTTGAGAAATAATTCCACAGAAAGGCTGCAAAGATTCAGAAAAAGGGTTTCAGAGAAGGTGGGGTTGATTTCTTGACTATAATTAAAATGAATCAGGTTGATTGGTTTTGGAAATAATAATAATACTGCAGAAAAAGTCATAAATCACTTTGTTATCTCTTTATAAGAAATTGATTAAGAATGCCACGGTATCTGATTGAAAATAATAAATTCATGGTAAAAATGATGGGGAAAAAAAGTTTGTTGAGATCTACCCTCAATTAGCCCTCCTGGCTACCACGTCCTATACTCCAACCCCTTCTGGACTACCCCCAGATGTAGGCTCTCTCACATATGCTGTCGTGAATTCCTGCCTGGGGGTCCAGATACTCTGCCCTGTTCAATCCCCTGAACTGCTTCTAGGTCTTGGTGACCTCCCAATCACAATTCTTCTTTCCTCAAATTCTTCTCTTTTCCTTCTTCTCTATTGCTTCTCTACTTGCTCTGTCACCTCTACCTCTTTCCTTTTCTTGAACTTCAATCTTTCTTTTCTTCCGTCTTTAATCTTTCCTTTCCTCCATCTCCAATCTTGACCGTTGTCTCCGCTCAACTGGCCTTGTCTTCAAAGCTTCTCTGATCATCTCTCCCTGGTAAGATGACTCAACTTTCATCTCAAGACTCAAATTGAACTAACAATATATGTTTGACCTCCCATTAGCATCTCTAAAGGACCTTCTGTCTCTCCTCTCTAATCTCATCTTCTTGTCTCTCTGCATGTCTATTCTCACATACTCTTGACTCCTTGTCTAAGCTGTTGGTGTTCTGCTTTTCATTTCTTTCCTCCTTCTCTCCTCACTGTTTCCATGTCTGATCCCAAATCTAGCTTGTTGGTTATAGTTCTCAGTCTCTTCAGCGCAATATTATTAAAGGTTCAAAGAGTTCTGTATAAATAACTTTTTGGGGTGAAAAAGAGCTTCTGAGCGAACATAGAGAGAGTTCTGCTCAGGGGCTGAGGCTAGCAAGCCAGTCAGGGGAGTTTTTGCACTTTCACTTGTTGCTATCCATCGTATGTTCTCAGATCTTCTGGATTTCTGTACTATTTTAGCTACTGGATCTTTTATCATGTTAATTATGTTATTTTCATCATTCTGCACTGATCCTTGATTTTTACTATTGATATTGAGCTAAAGTGTACCATGTGCATATATAATGATTTTTAATTATCTGATGACCATGTAGGCGATTTTCAATAATTCTTAAGGCCATTCCTTGTTGTGTTTTGTGGCATTCAAAGATTAGAATCTGTCTTTGTAGAGGTGATTCTTCATATTTGATTTCTAATTTAAAATAATTGAAAATTATTTATTAGCAAATTTTGTTCAATTTTTAAGGTTTTTAGAGGGTTTTTTATGCTTATGTAATGTTATAACACATACCAGGTGGATCCTACTAGTTTTTAGCTCTTCTTTAAGCCTCCTGGATACCAAGGTCCTTGCTACCTTTCAGCTAACAGAGGTGATAAAATAAAAAATGAATAGGTAATGTCAAATTCACAGCTCATTTAGACGTGGACACTGTTCAAAGTGGGCCATGTGGCAGGCAAAACAATCCAATCAAAGCTGTGTACAACCACCCTCATCTCCAAGAGTTGCCCGTCCCACCCAGCCTGGTCCAATGGCGTGTTGGATTCCACACGACTACATTTGAGTTGTGTGGAGTTGTACACAGCTCAAATGTAGTAGTGTGGCACTGTGTACAACCACCCATGGCTCAAAGAGTCTTGAAGCCCACCCAGCCTGGTCCAATGGCGTGTTGGATTCCACACAACTACATTTGAGTTGTGTGGAGTTGTACACAGCTCAAATGTAGTCGTGTGGCATCCAACATTCTACGGCATTGCGGTGAGCCAAAAAAACAAAAAAAAGAAACAAATTGAATGAAAGGGCACTAACATAACCCATGAATCAAATAAAACTTACAAAAAACAGGAATTAACCAAAAAATCAAAGAAATCAAAAAAAATTGATTTTTTGGTTAAAAAAAACAAAATAAATAAATAAATAAATAGAGGGCAAAAAAAATGGGACTATCCAATGGACTAGCCCTAAAGTAAAAAGACCCAAAATGAAAAAAACTAACTGGACTAGCCCTAAACTAAAAACACAAAACAAAATCACAAATAAATGGACTAGCCCTAAATTAAAAACACCGAAAAAAGAGAAGTAACTGGACTAGCCCTAAATTCAAAACACCAAAAAAAAGACAAGTAACTGGAATATCCCTAAACAAAAAACACAAAAAAAAGTAAAACTTGTGTTAAGCTGATACCATCATAAGGAGTAAAATAATCCTTATGATGGAATTGGCCCAACACAAGTTGAAGTGACCTACCATTAAACTCTCATTCAAAACACTCAATATAATGAGTTTAACTCAAAACACTCAACATAATGATTTTCAAAATGTGATAATCTTTATATTAATAGAGCTTGATAGCTGCATAAGAATTACAATTTATAAAAAACCTAATGATGAAATGAAGTCAAAGTCTATAATCCATATAATCTGGAATAAATTTGAAGTTGATCTTTGAGATGATCAACCCAAACAGAGGCTTTTTTAGAAATCAAGGAATGCAGTTTTGCTACAATGGGTGGGTTTTGAATCATTTCTCTCTCAAGTACTAATAGAAAGCAGTGATTGTTGTTTACAAGTGAAATGAACATTGGATCTGATTGATCAGTCAAACCATTTTTCATTGGAGTATAAGTATTAAATGACTCAAATGAAATGAAAAATATAGGTCTGGAATATGTGTCTGCTATGATTTGACCCATATCTAATTTAGCCAGCCATTTTGAGGAGGGAATTTTTTCATTGATTTCTTCAACATCAAGTCATTTTTTAATCTTTTCAAACTTCTTTTCACCAACAAGAATCTTAATGTATAATGCTTCATGTTTCTCCAATGTTTGTATCATTTCTTGTCTCACTTTGAACCAACTATGTTCTTCATAACCAAGAGATTTAGAAATGAATATTAATCCGCCATTCCCATCTCCAATCCAATCCCAAACCTCACCCAAGAACTTATGGAATTTCTTTAGTATTTGATTGAGGTATATCAAATTTGGTTCCTAAAATAAAAACTAACTTAGTATTAATTTTTTCAATTACATCATTCAAATGAATACTCACAAAAAATGAACTTCCGGTTGAGCTTTTCTGCATGTTGTCTTCATCTGCAAAGGATTCTGATTCCAAATTCAGTGATCCCAATTGTCAGCCTCCTGGATGCCAAGACCCTTGCTATCCTTTAGCTACCAGAGGTGTAGAGTAAATAGTAAATATATTATTTACTAAATGCAGCAGAAATCCGTAAAATATGCGGATTAAGCCTATTGCAAGGTAAATTGGTTTGGTTATTGTTTATTGTTTTAAATCAATATGAATAAATTGATTATGAAATATTTTTATAGAGGGCCCACAATTATATTGGGGATCTTTAAAACCTCTCTTCAGGGATTTCAGTATGAAAACACGTAGTCCTGGTTACTTTGGGCTCTTTAGTTTAAAGAATATTTTACACAAAGATAATATGTATATAAAATACACCTTGGAGTATCAGGGCCTTGTAGCCAAGCTACCACGACAGAGAAAGGATAATAAGACTCACTGATATGTTATTAAATCCTTTGGGTATCTGTTTGAGACGTGTACTGATGGGTTAAACCTGTATACTGGGTTTATAAGGTTCTTCAGCAGTTTTAATTGATAAAAACAGGTTTGAGGACGGATATTACTGATCAGACATTGCCATAAATCACTTACCTATCTCTTATAAGTACTTGATTACCTTGGCATGGCATCTGGATATGAATATTACTGGTTCTCTGCCCATCAATATCTTCAAAAGAGCTCTTTATTTATAGCTTTTGGAGTCCCAATATGGTCCTTCTGAGGGTTTTAGGTGCTCAAAGGGACGGACACTAAGACTAGCAGGGTAACCAGGGGTAGCCTTTCATGTGTTCTTGGTGCTATAGCACGGGTAGCATCTAATTCCTCAGGTTATGGGAATTATTCTACCTTATAATAGACATTAGGACGTGTGAAAACCACTAATCTTTCCTATTTATGTATTATTTAATTAATTATCTTTAGTAAATGTTCCCAGTAATTGAATAATTAGATTAATAGACATTTCTACAGACATCTTGATTTCAGGTAAGTTCTCATTATGTATTATATAACTGGAGTAAAAGTCATAATATTGATTTTAATCTTTATTTTCGAGTTCCAGTTGACTTATTAAGATAATTACTTAAAAATATAAGTCATGTGAATTCATGTAATATTTTTACATCATTATTTTCATTAGTATTTCACAAAGATATTGATGTCTAGCAATTCTCATAAAAAAAATTAAAGTATTTTAATATATTTTTAGAAGTTGTCATTGTCTTATTTTCGACATTCTTGGTACTTTGCATTATATTAAGTAAAAAATATGTGTAAGGATTACTTATGTATTTTTATATAATATTATGTATTTTTAGATAGTCTACTATCCACGGGAACATTTATTACATATGTAGAAAGTTCCTGTGTATGTTGTAGCTTGTTTACGCGGTACCTGAGCCTCTCAGGCCGCCTGTCACTCTGTAAACCCGTAGTCCCACGGCTTTGTACTTGTCAGAGGCCCCAGGCTGCGTACACAACCTCGACAGTGTGACAAGGCTGTATCTCAGCGGCGTGCGGGTGCATTGGCTGCCGCGGCTGCGTGCGGGAATTGTGACAAAATACATTTCCGTCTGTAACTCCTAAAATATACACAACACCTCAATTCTGACTGAATTTTAGGTGTGAAACCTATACGTGACAATGTGTGTGAAATTTTTAATTGGCCAAAAAGCTCAATAATGGAGCCGTAGTATTTTGGTTTTTCTTTCCTTAATTATATAAAAATACAAGGAGTTGGATTTCAAGGGTGGGGTCAGTGAGTGACCCTACCTAATTTTGGGTGGAGAATCCTTTTCTGTAATAATATTTATGGTTTCCCTACTCCTTCTTAGGTTAATTGTATTATTATTATTTTTATGTTATTTTTGTTACTTCTGCAGCTTGCTCTGCAATAGTAGCAAGCTGAGATTCCCCCACTCCAAGATATGGGAATAACTGAAAAAAGTCTGGAGGAAGTTGGGAAAAAAAATTAACTGCATATGTGCTTCAGTTCCTTTTGCTGGCTCTGTAGTTTCTGAGATGTATTGGTCCATCAGGTATATTATTTTTGGGTAACCATTCATCTTTGTCTGGAGATTCTCCCTGGTATCTTACTAAGTATAGTCTGATATCTTTTCCTTGTATCCTCTCTTTCTTATCTCTCAATATTCTGCTGACTTTCCCTTTTTCTTTTACAGGGTCAGGTTCTATTGGGATTATTGCTGGAGGGAGTTTTCTGCCTTATCTTGGTTTAAAGTGTTTGACTAGGCTAACAAGAAATACTGGATGTTTTCTTGATAATTCTTCACTCAAGATTACTTCCACAGAATTTTTTCCATGCATCTTCTTGATAACAAATGGTCCAACAAAGGCTGGTTTCAGTTTTCTGTTACCTGTCAGAATGTTGAAATTAGTTGTAGATATCAAGATCTGGTCTCCTATCTTAAAGTCAGGTTCTTTATGGGATTTGTCCCATCTTTGTTTGTTGTATTCAACAGCTTCTTCCACACATGTCTGAGGATAATTATTTGCCACATCTATCATCTTCTTAAAGTCAAGAGATGTTGAATGAATAGTGGCTAAATTATAGTTCACATTATTCCTAGGGAGTTTTGGAATCCATCCTCTTTCTAGTTTGTAAGGAGCTTCTTTGGTAGTAGAATGTTTACTGCTGTTATAAGCCATTTCTAGGGCTGGGAGTAGGCTTACCCAATCATGGTAATAACAATATGAGTTTTTGTATCCTAGACCAAAGCTACAGAACCTCCTTAGCATATCTTCTAGGGTCTGTATCATCCTTTCAGCTAATCCGTCAGTTTGGGGATGTTATGCTGTAGAAAATGCTAGAGTAGTACCCAGTATATCATGTAGATTCCGCCAAAATTCAGATTTGAATTTGGGGTCTCTGTCACTGATTATAATCTTGGGTATACCCACATAAGCTATAATCCTATTCCAAAATAGTAAGGCTACACCCATAGCACTATCTTCCTTATGGTTAGGTAAGAATTTTGCCTTTTTGGAATATCTTTCAACCATAACTAGGACAGATTTATAAGAATGAGTACCCTCCAGGGGGGAGGCCGGTGACAAAATCCATATTGATAATTTCCCACCTGGTTATAGGTTCAGATATCTTCTGTAAGAGTCCAAACCTTTTTCTAGTAGTTTTCTTAGATTTCTGGCAGGTTTCACAGCTAGTAACATATTCTGTAGTGACTTCTTTCCAGTATATCCACAAGGCAGTTTGTTTCATTTTCTCTAAGGTTCTTTCTGTGGATAAATGTCCTGATGAACAGTTGTCATTGAATTCCTGGAGTATATGTTACATATGCTCTTTTTTGCTTAGAACTAATACGTTGAAATGTTGGTGTATATAGTATAGGAGACCATCCCAAAAGGTAAACCTTCCTGCTTTATAGGTTTTGAGTAGTGAAGCAGGCAGGCTATTTATAAAAGCTGCTTCTGGTGATTCACATTCCATAATAGTAATCAGAAGCTTGATTTCAGGAGAGTAGCTATCTCTTACTAGGTTGAAGAAAGCAGTGTCTAATTCACATAAGTGGATCCCCATTATTGGAGCACTCAATGCAAAAAGATTGATGTTCAAGATAGGAAAGATATCTTGATCTTCAGGGTCATATGCTGGATTTTTAGAGTCATTAGGCAAAGAATTCCTACTTAGAATATCAGCATTCTGATGTTTAGCTCCTGCTTTATGCACTATAGTCATCTGTCCTCTATATTGTTGTATAGCAATTTGCCGCCTGAGCATATGTCTGCTGGGTGTTTTCATTTTCATAAGAGTTCTTACAGCATTTCAGTCCGTGATTACTTGAAAAGTGGTGCCTTCTAAGTAATGGTGTAGCTTCTCTAAAGCCCATACTAGTGCCAAACATTCCAACTGACTGGCCCCATATCTCTTCTCAGTATCTTTGATCTGTCTAGATATGAAGAGTACAGTTTTTTCTACTGGTTTTTCTTCTTGTATCCTTTCCTGATGTAAAGCAGCTTCTAGCCCTTCCATGCAAGCAGCAATGTATAGTTTGAAGGGCTTAGAGTAATCTGGTTGGATGAGTAGAGGACTGCAGGTCATAGCTATTTTTAATTCCTCATAGTTCTTTAGTATCTCATGGGTCATTTCAAATAGTGTGTTGTTGTTGCATACTTCATACAGACTTTTAGTTAGCATAGCAAAATTTGGTATGTATTGTCTGTAATAACTGCAGAAACTGATGAAAGACAGTAATTCTGTCTTGTTTTGAGGCATAGGTCTATTCATGACAGCAGCTATCTTATTTTGATCAGCAGCTAGAGTTATGCCAGAGACTATATGTCCTAAGGCTTTCAATTCTCCATAGCCAAAGTTGCATTCCTTCATGGAAACCTTTAGTCCTGCTCTGGAGATTTTCTGGAGTACTAATCTTACTTGGTTAATATGAGTATCCCAGTCATCAGATTATATGATAACATCATCTATGTATACCATCATCCATCCTTGTCTGATGTAAGTACCTAGAACTGGATCCATTGTTCTCTGGAAGTGTGATGGAGCATTCTTTATACCAAAAGGCATCCTAAGATATTCATATATTCCAAATGACAGATTATTCTCATAAACTTCCTGCTTTCAGGGCTTATTGGTATCTGGTGGAAGCCTTTAAGCATATCCATAGTAGTGATGTACTTAGCCTTGGACAATTTATCCAGAGCATGATCAATCCGGGGTATAGGATAATAATCTGCTTGAGTGTAATTGTTGAGAATTCTGAAGTCTCCTACCATTCTTGACTTGTCATTATGCCAAGCTATGATTACAGGTGTGTTCACATCTACCTGTTCATTATGCCCTACTTTCCTTAATACTTGTAAGTCTATTAGTTCTTGGATATGTTCCTCAAGGGCTTTTCTAGACTTAGGAATAGACAGATAGGCTGGCCTTCTTAAGTTAGGAGGATAAGGAGGCTTAATGGTCAATGGTAATACCATATCATGTCCTTTAATATCACCAATAGGATGATCTTTAGTACAAAAAGCATTCTGGTTCTCAAAGCAGAATTTTAATATATCTTTCTTCTGTTCCTCAGAAAGTTTCATATTCAGAGCTGCTTGAGAGAAATATTCTTGGTCAAAGTCTTCTAAATGCTTCTGAAAATTAGAGGAGGGGAAGTTAGACTGAATGGTGCATATCTTAAACTTCTTATCCCAATTACCTCCTACTGTGAAGTATCTTCCTCTACTCTGGAACACATCTATACCATATAGAAATAAGGCATCATTACCCAGTATCAGGTAGTCACAAAGTCCGTTGAGAAATACTACAAATTCCACTTGTATTCCCAAAGATCCTTTAGTGTGAGGTAGTATTATAGGAGCAGTCCATACTCCAACAGCGTTCATGGTAGAGTTGCAAGTACTGAACTTGGCTTTTGGGATGGGTAAAACGTGTTCTCTCCAATTGGTGTCCAATTTGTTTAAGAATTCAGCACAGACAAATGAGCAGAAGGCTCCACTATCCAGTAATAACCTTATAGGTCTGTTTTTATACAACCCGGTTGCATAGCACGTTTGACCAGTGGTATAACTTTTCCTACTCATGGGTTTAACTGTTAATGGTTTGAAATCCATAATATTTCTAGGAACTATAGTAGGATCCCATTGTTGGGGCAGGCTAGAATCCCCATGGATGTTATTGATCTCTGAAGAAGTACCTATATCTCCTTCTAGAACATTAACAGGGTTGGTCAAGATCAATTAACATTCAGAAAGAGATCCTTCAGTATCAGCTATGTCTTCATAGTTCTGATTCTCTTCAACCTCCTAATCTCCTTCCATGACTTCTATCTTCCTTTTTGGTAATGAACAGTTTTGTTTCATATTCCCAGTCTTGTTACAATTCCAACAAGTTTCAGGCATCCTCTCTTTCTCCCTATTCTCATTGGTTTCTTATTGTCAGAGGCATTTAGAAGAGGAGGTTGTTCTCTGGTTTTGTTGATAGTATAGTTCTCTTTGGGTCTGGAAGGGGCTTTCTTGTCCAACCCATTCATGTCTATTACTTCTTCTAGCATATTGATTAGAGTGGGCAAGTCCTCATCCATCCTCATCCTACATCTTACACTATGGTTAAGATTTCCAGGACACAGGTTGAGGATTCCTTCATTTACTTCCTCTTTATCAGAATCTGGATAGAAGCAATCCAATCTTTTCTTCTCTTCCAAGCACCATTTGTGAGGTTTGTCCTTGGAGGGGTCAAATGAGGAATTTTCAAAATTTTTCATCATTTTCCTTTTCCACATTCTAGAACCAAATTTTTCTTTGATCAGAAGTTTTCAAGAATTCCATGGTAAGGATCCTACTTCTTCTCTTTTACTGATAAACCAGTCCAATGCTACTCCTTCAAACAGTCTGGGTAGCCTGACTAAAGCTATAGCTTCTGGTAGGTCATAAGAGTTAATGGTGTAGTCAATAAATTTAATAAAATTTATATGATTGTATTCTCCTTCTCCAGAGAACTTGGGCCATTCAGAAATAGGGGGTAACAGTTTGAGAGCTTGCCCCATCTCAGGAGTAGGACTAGGCCTAAAGGTGTCACTCTTATGCAATCCTAATAAGGGTGGTGCATGAGGAGTAGTGGTTTGTCTGGGAGGCTTTGGTTCCTCTGTAGTACTCCCCAAGGGGTTGGTCAGACAGACTTTCAAGTCTCTAAGATCATTTTTGATCAGATTAAGTTGCAGGTCCACTTTGTTATTGAGCACATCCAATTTTTCACTAAGGGATAGAATAGAACTGTTAGTGGTGGTTTCCAATTCTTCTTTTAAGTGGTGGAAAGACATAATAAAATATTCTTGGATTCCTGATAACATATTCTCAATTGTTTGAGTCTGTTTGATCCAACCTTGATTAATTGTCT
Organism: Puccinia polysora; assembly: GCA_025617555.3. Taxonomy (NCBI): domain Eukaryota; kingdom Fungi; phylum Basidiomycota; class Pucciniomycetes; order Pucciniales; family Pucciniaceae; genus Puccinia; species Puccinia polysora. Next base: position 6,104,735 of record CM062639.1, read on the forward strand.
CCAATAACTGTTCTGTGTGTTCTTTAATTTCTTCCATTCCTACCGTCTTTGTTGGGTTATTAATCACTTTGGCTACTACTGAGGTTAATTTATCCATTTGGGTGTAAACCCCGTCCAAATTTTCACAACAATTTTGAAATTATGACGCATATCATTAGAAAAGGAAGTAATTACATCAGAGGTTTGTTTGGACTCAGAATTAGAGGCTAATTTTTGTAAACCTTTTTCCACTTTTGAGCTAGGGATATTATCTGGTCCCAGTCTTTCTTTCCCTTTGGCTTGGGATGGGAAGAGGATCTCTTCTTTCCTGATCCTTTGCCTTTCAGTTGCGCTAATTGATCCCAAGTATTCCACTTTTCTACGTAGGATTCTACCTCTTTCCTTGGAGTCATTTTCTGAAGAGCTATCTGGGTGACCTTTGCCTGGGAGATTATCTTTTTCATAGATACCATGTCCTCCTTGCCTTGGGCTTCTTTCAATTCTTACCAATATTTCACGTGCTCTTTGACTAAGTCCTTGATCCTGGCCTCCTTGAGCAGATTCTGCCGGGGTGGCTGCAGGGAATATTTTTGTAAAGGAGGGTGGCTTGATTCTGCTAATTTCTCCGGCTCTAGGTTAGGAGAGGGCAGAAGTGATTGGTGCTGCTCCTTGTCCATCAAAATTTGATTCACGGGTTCAAGTCCCTTCATGGTTGTCCTTACTGGTGGTCTCATGGTTACTGAGAGCTGTTGGCAAACATCCATAGGAGGGAATTCTTCCTGAGGCTCTTTTGTTGCGTCTATTCATTTTCAGAATAATATGTTTATAAGTATTTTACAGAAAAAATCCGTAAAAATAAGTTTTATTTCAAAACTCACTTAAATTGATGTTCAAATCTACCAAGACCTTATTGGGGTTAAATTGACCCTTAGTAGGTAATCCTACGGGGTCTTGGTGGGTTCCAATGAGGTCTTCACCTGCCCAATCAATCTTTTCAGGGCGTCCAGAGATGTCTGGGACTTCCTGATCCAATAGATCAACTTCAGTGGCGGTGGTTTCTGGTACAGGAGGGTTCACTGATAAAAAGGTGTATTTTATTGGTTTAATAAAATATATTAATATTAGTTTCTTTAAAAATAATATGGTAATGCAAGTTGTGTACTTACTTTTATATTTCAAAAAGTAATTTATACGGTATTTTTTCCAAGCTTTATGTTTTCTTAATAGAGCCTGAAAGTTGATACGCCTTTCATGATCTTCTTGTTCAAGGAGTTTATCTAAGTGTTTACGTGCAGAAGTGATATTAAGTTGCTCAGCTTGAGTTAAAGCTTTCCAAACAGTAGGTTTATAATTTTTAATATATTCTTCTTTTATTATTTTTGAAAGATTGAAATAATAGATTATTAATTCTGCATTTCTTTTTAAATCCACTGCAAAAGAATTCAATAATAAATCACGGTTATAAAGTCAGATAAATTTATCTTTAATTTATTTTTTTTGTGAAAATGTCTGGTCCAAGGTATTAAATATAATAAAATGGAATATTTCCCGGCCAGACCCCCAGTTGTCAGCCTCCTGGATTCCAAGACCCTTGCTATCCTTTAGCTACCAGAGGTGATAGAGTAAATAATAAATATATTGTTACTAAATGCAGCAGAAATCTGTAAAATATGTGGATTAAGCCTATTGCAAGGTAAAGTGGTTTGGTTATTGTTTATTGTTTTAAATCAATATGAATAAATTGATTATGAAATATTTTTATAGAGGGCCCACAATTATATTGGGGATCTTTAACACCTCTCTTCAGGGATTTCAGTATGAAAACACGTAGTCCTGGTTACTTTGGGCTCTTTAGTTTAAAGGATATTTTACCCAAAGATAATATGTATATAAAATACACCGTAGAGTGGCAGGGCCTTGTAGCCAAGCTACCACGACAGAGAAAGGATAATAAGACTCACTGGTATGTTATTGAATCCTTTTGTTATCTGTTTGAGACGTGTACTGATGGGTTAAACCTGAATACTGGGGTTATAAGGTTGTTCAGCAGTTTTAATTGATAAAAAGAGGTTTGAGGACGGATATTACCTATCAGAAATTGCCATAAATCACTTAGTTATCTCTTATAAGTACTTTATTACCTTGGCACGGCTTCTGGATATGAATATTACTGGGTCTCTGCCCATCAATATCTTCAAAAGAGCTCTTTATTCATAGCTTTTGGAGTCCCAGTATGGTCCTTCTGAGGGTTGTAGGTGCTCAAAGGGACGGACACTAAGGCTAGCAGGATAACCAGAGATATCCCTCCATGTGTTCTTGGTGCTATAGCACGGGTAGCATCTAATTCCTCAGGGTATGGGAATTATTCTACCTTATAATAGACCTTAGGACGTGTGAATAACACTAATCTGTCCTATTTATGTATTATTTAATTAATTATCCTTAGTAAATGTTCCCAGTAATTTAATAATTATATTAATAGAAATTTCTACGGATATCTTGATGTCAGGTAAGTTCTCATTATGTATTATATAACTGGAGTAAAAGTCATAATATTGATTTTACTCTTTATTTTCGAGTTCCAGTTGATTTATTAAGATAATTACTTAAAAATATAAGTCATGTGAATTCATGTAATATTTTTACATCATTATTTTCCTTACTATGTCACGAAGATATTGATGTCTAGCAATTCTCATAAAAGTATATTAAAGTATTTTAATAAATTTTTAGTTTTAGGTGTGAAACCTATACGTGACAATGTGTGTGAAATATTTAATTGGCAAAAAAGCTCAATAATGGAGTGGTAGTATTTTGGTTTTTCTTTCCTTAATTATATAAAAATATAAGGAGTTGGATTTCAAGGGTGGGGTCAGTGAGTGAACCTACCTAATTTTGGGTGGGAAATCCATTTCTTTAATAATATTCATGGTTTTCTTACTCCTTCTTAGGTCAATTGTATTATTATTATTTTTATGTTATTTTTGTTACTTCTGCAGATTGCTCTGCAATAGTAGCAAGCTGACACCAATTCACGCTAGGTCTCTTCCTCTGGCTATGAAATTCATATTCAAATTCTGCCAACTTTGAACAAAAATTAATCATTAGTTAGTAAATAATTTCATTAAACCAAAAAAATGAACATATCCCAAAAGAAAAGACTTACAATTTTTTTCTTTTCTTATTTGAAGACCTTCTATTCCTTCTTTCCCCCTTGAGTTGTTTTTCAACATGCTCAAACCAAGATGGTTCTTGCCTCATATCTCTCAATTTTGGCTGGCCCCTACTTGATTGTAAGACTTGAGGTTCAAGTCTTGGCTTCAATTGATATTTTTTAATCTTCCAAATGATATAATTCAATAGGCCTCTTTGCTCATGATCTAGAGATTCCAAGATAATTGCATTCACTTTGTGATGTAACTGAGGAATGCTTAGCATTTTGTCAACATTGCACTTTAAAAATTCAAAAGGATCAACCATGAGTGAATTATCAATCATTAATCAAAAAGCATTAATCACATAGTGAATTGAACAATCCAACATGAAAAATCCAACTTAATCCAACTTACAGAAATAGAAATGCACGGTTCATAGTCAAACCTCCACTGAGGATGAACATCTTTGTGTAACACAGATCATCTGAATGATAGATGGTCACCTATTTGGTGGGAACAGGGCAAACCCAAAGTCTTGGGATATGACTTGGTGCACACTTCTCAATCATTATCATGTTTGAACTTCTCAAATTTTTCCCTAATAAGCTGAATTTCCTCTAAAGAAAATTGGTATTCAAATGGTAACAGTTCAGGTGGAAGAATGGTCCCTAAATTAATTCAAGAGTTACAAAGTGAAAAATGAACCAATTTAATTTGATTTGAAACTTTTCCTTCAAGGCTTTTCCAAAAATCCAACATAGTTTGCAAATAGTTTACAAGGAATTGTTTGAGAGTTGCATAGGCCATTTCAACCAGAGATTTTGTTTTTTTTTTCCAAAATCCACGCTATACAAGTCCACCCTGTTTTAAACTTCTCTTTGATAGGGAAAATGTTATTTTCCATATACTCGAGTACATCCTTATAGTCTTTCAAGAAAAACTATACAATTCAAAAGGTCAGAGCCCAAAACTAGGAAGAATAAGAAGAAGTGATTTGGATCTACTCTGAGTTCCGCATAATTGACCTCTGCCTCCTACTTGGTATTTGAGGCCCCATACTTTGCCAACAGAGTCATAAAGCTTTTCCATCCTTCAACGTCATTAACAAAGAGCACTATACAGTTTTGTTGTATGTTTTTAAACAACTTCCAAGTGCAACATTGTCTTGATGACTCAGGGAAACTAGATTCAATAGCACAAATCAGAGATTTTTCATGGTCCATCACAAAGACTTTTGGAAGTCTCTCAGTATCATACTCCAAATCTTTAATGAGTTTACAGACCAAATGTAGAACTCAAATGTTTCTTTTGATATAAAAAAAGGAGCTTTTGTGAAAGTTTTCCGTTTGGCTGTCATTCCTACAACATTCAATAGTGGGATTTTTTACTTATTTGTCTTATAAGTACAATCCGACATAGAAATATGATGGTGTTTTTTTGAAAGGTTTACTGCCTCAGGATGTGCTAAGTACAGGGCCTCCAAGTGACCCTTTCCACTGAACTTTGACCAGTGAATCCATCTTTTTTCTTCAAGCTATTCATAGAGTACCTCCATAAAATTTTCCCCTTTAGTTCTGCAAGCATTACCTTCTGCTTAGTGTTTTAGATTGTTTGGTTATCAACATAATACCCTCCATCAATCTTGCTCAATTTCCTCTTAAGGTGCAACGTATTGAGCCCATCATTCATGCCTTCTATTAGATTGTTTAAGGCCTACCCCAATATTCTCCTCAGTTGAGGATGCACAGAGGGATTTTCAGATGTTTGATGGTTATGTTGGGTTTCTTTTTAGGAGATTTTCCACAAGGGGTATGCCTTTGTGCCACTTGCGTGGATTCAAAACTTTTTCCAACTCTGCTAGTTTTCCAGAACAAAGGACTACTTCTGGTGGTGTGGCTGGGGCATGCTTTGCTACTTAATAAATAAATTCTGCTTGAGACCAGACCCCATTGTGTGCGATTGCCCTCCAAGCCTCCCACTGAAAGTTTCTCCCCAGGAACTGTGGTTTGCCTTTTTGCCACCTTGCCAAAATATCCCCCTTCAGTTTCAGCCAGTCAAGGTTCCTATAGCCTTCCAACCCTTCCACCTCCCAAAGCTTTTTCTTGTCTGTGATGAGCAGAACAATGAGGCGTGCCATGTCTTAATCCAACGCGCCTTCAGATTCTCAAAGACTTCATATTTCAAGATGAACTGCTCCACTTCCGCATTGTTGAATCAAATGTGAGGGTAATCCTGTGGCACAATTGAAGCAGGCCGGGAATAGGGAGAAAGAGGAGGGGCTATAGACCCTGAGGAGGAAGAAGAGAAGGGATAAAAATTGGTTTTTTGGAGGTGTTATGAGGGCATTGCATCCATTTACCCTCAAGAGACTGAGAACAAAAGATTACTTCCCATCCAGACCCCCAGATATGGAAATTAAAGAAAGTTAGTCCCCAAAGTTGACCTTAGGTTAGGAAGTTCTTGGTCCTAGCTTCTGCAATCAGTGGGATGCACCTTTATATATATATATATATAGAAATTCCTTCCTCCACCACCATAATCCATGGTAGCATGATGCTCCCCCTCAACCAGGAGCTGAGAGTAGTGGACTTTATATCCTCCCTCTCAACCCTAAGCTAGGTACAAGCGCAATGATAGCCCAAAAAAAAGAGAAGAAAACCCTGGAAACAGAACCCTAGCTCAACCTTAACCCATACCTGTACCACCCAAATCCCTCAAGCCCACCTTCCATTACTCACATCCGGTTTGTCCTTCTCATGACACAGCCCTTCACTGTGCCCAACTCAGAGCCCCCTGTGCTTTCATATATCTTCCCAAAGTGTTGTTGTGATTTTCCCAAAGTGTTGTTGTGATTTCCCTGACCCCATGGGTTGGCCTGCGCTTGTGCGCGTTTGCCCCACTTGTATAACCACGGCAATTTCCCCGCTCCTACCTTCCTGAACTAACAATTGCGCAAACCTGGTTGAGCCTGCTCCATTCCTAGTTCTGTAAGATCCAAGCGGGTTGCAAGTTCACCACATTTGATTAAGACCAAACTGCAACTGGTGTGCTGAGCTCCGCAGCACCTACTGCTGAGACTGAGTGCACCCCAACTTCTGAGCCTGACCTACCTAATGCTGAGCGCCCAGGTCACAAAACAGTTCTCAATCCAAGGCTATATAAAAACACCACACCATGCCTTGCTTGAGGTAAATATTGCAATTGGAGAGAACTTTCAAATATTTGTTGATCCAAGTTCTCTGACCCAGTTGCAGTGCAGGAAAACCTGAATCACATCCTGTTAGTTTTTTATTTTGTGGATGTAGCTTACAATTCTGTCTTCAGAGTCAGAATTGTTCTTGAGGATGTATACCTTTTTGAAGCGCAAGTAGTCATTGATTATTTCCATGATATACAAAATCAGCTTTTTTCATGGGGAGTGATTTGGAGAACATCAAAGTGGAGTTGATGAAACATTTTGAGCAAGACGGGCAGTGGGTTGGAGTGTGACTTGCACTTGATCTTGCACTTGCAGCATATGTTGCAGCGCTCTGAAGATGGGAATGGGATTGACCTTGGTATATTGTTGGAGTGAAAGAACTTCTAGAGGTAGATGTCTAACCAATGAGCAAGCATTATCTGCCTGTCCACTGTGGTCCCAGGTTTTCCTTCCAGGTTGATTTCAGGAGGGGGAGATTAGTAGGAGGTATATAGGTTTCTGATCCTTGCAAAACTGTAAACAATGTGGTCCGCTAGCTTAACCGGTGTGGTTTGATGTGTTGAGATTTTGCTGTCTTGTGTGCTTGCTGAGCTTTTGGTCCACTGACCCTGCAATGTCTTGGCTCCATTTCAATCATTTTCTTATTTCAAATATATTTTTCTTTGATGCCCTATTTCAAATATCTTTTGTTCTGCTCTGCCCACGCGCGCAACCAAGCTTTGGTGAGGAGACTCTCTTTTTGATACTGGCTTGTGAATATTTATAGTGGACCTGCCCCAAGCTCCCAGCTGATCAGACCATCACTTAACCAAGTGAGGTCTCTGACTTTGGCAGGTTTTGGGTCAGGTAAAATAATCTCATTCTCTTTCTTTTATTCTTTTGTTTTTTCTCATTTCAAGAACTCACCACTGTGCAATCACTTTTAGTTCAGGATCTGTCTTATGTCAACACAGTGTTTCAAGGTCAATGGTCATTTGTTCTTGTGTTCTAAATTCATAGCTCTTTGCAATACTGTCTCAGTTCTTGGTCTTTTTAGGTATTTCCATTCTGTCAAACAATATTATTTCCATTACTTTCCTTTCCTGTTTCTGAAATCAATTTCTCTTTTTAGTCTCCCAAACTTGAACATATTTAAAGTCCCAAGACTTAATGAATCAAGACCAAGAACAATTTCCATAAAGAAAGAACCAAAGTCTGACTCCAAAAAAAACATCCAATTGTTAAGAAAAGACAACTTTGCTTCCTGTTATCTGCAAATGAGAATCTATCTCAGACAAAAAGGTCTGTTGGAACTAGTACTAGAGGACCCCAATAATACATTGGCCACACTCACAAAGAGACAATACAAAGTAGCGGATATTCTAATCAAACATCTTGGAGACACGGAATTTGATCTAATCATCAATCCCCAAAACAAAAATGATCCAAATGCTATTTGGAATGCCATACATGCTGAATATTCCTCAAACTCCTCCAAAAAAACATGGCAAACTGTGGTTGAATTTCATCCACATATGTTGGCCCCTCAGCATACAACTTTATTTTAGTGCACTCCACATGGATGTTGAAAAGATGTACTCAATGTGTTGTACCTTGGATTCTCAGCATACAATCCCATTTTTGCACACCACAGGGGTGCTGTACGCTGGCTTCTCAGCTTAAAACTCTGGTTTGAAGCACTCCATAAGGGTGTGGGTATAATTAACTTGGTTTTTGAATGCTGGATCCCCAGGGTGAAACTTCATTTTGGATCAATTCACAAGGGCATGGGCATAACACAATTGGGCGTGGTATGCTAGCTGCCTATCATACAACTCCATTCTGGAGCACTCCTTAGCTGGGTGGTTTTCCCAGCACATACCACTCATTTGCTTTGCCCCCTCATCATTCAATTGGTCCCTCAAGCAGCAGAAGATAAAAAACCACGAGAAAAAAAAACAATAACAATATATGTATATATATATTGGAGCACACCATACCATGATGGGCTTCCAGCAGATACCACTCATTTACTTTGCCCCCACATCATTCAATGAGTACCTCAAGCAGAGAAAGACAAAAACCATGATAAAAAAAAAAATAAAACAAAAATAAATAATCCAAAATAAACTTGAAAAAAAATCTAATCCAATTCAACTTGTGAGCTCAATTCTCAAAGAAACAAATAATGCTTATATTTATTTGGCCATATTATGAACTAAAATGTAGTTAATGATAACTATGGTGTTATTTAAAAGTATGTTCCTGCAAGAGAATTTTCATCCCCCTGGTTCAACCGGCAGAAAAATGCTCACCCCAAACTGGTGGTTGAATCAGTGAATTCTTCACTTCAACAGTAAGTTGGAGTTGGCGGCTCACTCCTCAGTTAATTTTCCCAATCCCCCAATTACATAGTCATTTAATTGGAGGTAGCAGCTCTGATGATTTGGAGGTTGAATGGGTTGTCCACTCACCCCTGGAGCTTGGTGGAGCAATGTGAGTTGAACTCCACTTATGGATGCTGCCCAGGAACAGAGGGAATTGAAGGTGTAGTAGGGTAAAGTTAGCTGGATGGAGAGTTGAGGGTGATGTGAAAACCTCTGCCAATGACAGAAGGGGGGGGGGAGGTGAGATCAACTGCAGATAAAAAGGAGATACTTCTTGAGATATAGCTTGGAGACAGGTGAGATACAACTTTCCACCTGCATAAAGGTGGCGCCCTATTTTTTTGTGGTGAACAATATTTGGTTTTATGCCTGTATTTAATTTTGAAATTGACCAATACTCTGAAACTTTTGGTGTTCACAGTATCACTCCTAAACATAGAGTGAAACCCAGTAAATTTATAATAAACTTTTGGATAGAAAGTGAATTTAAACTGTCACATTTTACCCCTCAACTTCTAAATAAAACAAAATAATTTCCGAAATCCGGAAAAAAACCTTCTCCCAGATTTCATTTTAATTTCCAACAAGTTGAAAAATAGACCACACAAAAAAGCTAAATTCACAGTTTTAATACTTTCACTTCTATTTATATTTTCAGTATTAGAATAAAATAATCCCTTTTGAGATTAATTTGATTTTAACCCAAGGGACAAACACTTTGAACAAATTCTTCATGGTTTAATTTTGGGCCTCCTTTGGGAAGACAATTCTGTGGAAGGAATTGAGAAGAAAGAATTCAACATCATCATGTCTGTTTGGATGGTTCAATTACAAATTTATCACTTACTGAATTTCAGCTTCCTGATGCCAGGAACTCTCAATTTTGGGTGGGGAATTGATTTCTGTAACATTATTCATGGATTTCTCACTCCTCCTAAGTTTATTATTTTATTTCTGTTTTAAATCTGCTTTGACAGGTTTATATGTCCAAGTAGCAAGCTGACATGCCCCCACATCAAGATATATCTATTGTTAGAATTGGAGTTTATATATATGTGACTTTCACTGGAGTTTGAAATATCATTGATTGGATTGATTTGATTTATATTATTGTTGTTATTGAAGTATTAAAATAATGGTTAAAATATAACTAGGCTGTGTTCTTAGTAGTGATTGTCAGAATGTCCAAGCATAACATTTCAATTACCATGTCACTTAAACTGCTTATGTTAATTTTGCCTTATTCATTTTGTACTCAACCACTTGTTGTTCAATCATGTATTTAGTCTATATAAACCATGGTGCTCTCAAGTGGAATTCACCATCTGTTCAGCCAACACATCAACCGGAGTGTCCTTTTCCTCCTGAGCTCAGGTTGGTTACGCTTGACGTTACAAGCCCCTTTCACTCATTCTTTAATCCTTTCATCTCATTAGAGCTCAAGATTTTTTTATTTTTACATGGTTAAAAGCCTATACTCAACCTGAGCCAACTGTCTTTCATTCAACTGGTTTGCCTTCAATAGCCTCATCCTGAGATTTGACTCTTTTGGCGAGGGGGTGAGATGAGGATGAGCCTTGTTATTGACAATTAAGCTCATCCCATCCATTCACTTTGACAGTAGGCATCAGCCATCAAATTTGATTGAACAATCAAGATAACCTAGCATCCCAAGAATTACTCAATCACCATCCTCAAAATCATCAGAACAACCTTTTTAGTAAAAGGATGGCTAGGATAGAAGCAAGTTGGAGTCCAATATGGAATCTGAGCAAGAAGCCAATAACAATCAGATCATCCTCAAGAATCAAGAGATCATCCAATCATCTCAACAGAGGTTCAAACTATATCCCAGGGAACCAGAACCAGGTCTGAAGCTGGGATCATCATCATCATCAGATTTTGAGCATTGAGTTTGAGTTTGAGTTCAAGGTCAAGACCAAATTGAAGAAGATTTGTCTTTGATTCATATCATCTCTAAAACTGAATTGACCAAAGGTTGAACTTTAGGTTATCATCCTCCGACCCTTTCAGACTCACCCACTTCTCATTGGACCCTCAACGGTTTATCAATGGTTTAGATTATTGATTCATCCCAAACGAGTGGCCATACTTGAGCCCATCCAATTATTGCCATATGATCGTCTGGAGTCGCTTACCCCGCATCAATCCAAGACAAGCTTGCTCAAGCAATCAACTCACAACGGCTTACAAGAGGGGTCTGTCAGGGTTTGAGAACCTAACAAAAGATTTGATCAATTGATTGAATCAATTCAACCTTAACAATCATTGCTCCTTCCCAGCCCATTTTGATCCCAATCCCGGTGACCATCATCATCCACTCGGCTTGGATTGGGAGATTTGCCGATTCATCAAACTCTGTTGGCACCTTCAACATGGTTTCATCAACCTCATCTGGTTCCTCAACCCCAGCTACCTCCAATCCTGTCCTCAACTCGCTCACTTTCACGTCTCAGTCTGTATCAAGTGTAAGAACAATCATCCCGATTGATTCAGTCTATTGACCAAGACCCAGTTTAAACAGGATTATCTTCTCACCAATCCCAAACTCAAGGATTCAGAACTATTACCCCATCTACTCAAAGCTAATCCACACCAATCAAAGTATTCCAACATGATGTTATTCCTCAGGGAACAAGTTGAACCCTATGCGCTCTCCAATCAAAAGTGGGGTTCCCCAGAGGCCTTGGAGCAAGAGTCGGAATGTCAGGAGGCTCTCAAGAAAAAGATCAAGAATCAAAATTTTGAGAATCGATTGAAGTATCTCAGAAGGCAGTCCATCTCCATACCTTCACCCTCATTGTTGAACCAACCAATGACTTGACTCGCTCAAAATCCTCCTCCTCCAAGGGTCACAGGCAGAAGAAGTTTGTCCTTCAACTCTTTGATCTTGATTGCTTACTCCCAACTTCATTGTCATTTGATCCGTTGCAATCAAGTTTGAACCCCGCAAGTCCAATGCCCCTCAACTTTGCAATGAGTACCATACCCAGAAGATCTTGGCCGGATCATCTTGTGTCCACTCATGCTCAGCCTATATTTTCTTTCATCAATCATCCATCAATCTATTATGTATTCTAGTACTCAACTACATAAGTCAAGCAACTCAATTTTTCTTATGAGTGCTACAAAATCAAATCCAGCCTTGAACAAATCCAATGCATCTGACAAGTCATTCACTTTTTGAACTGAAGAATTTTCCAGCAAATAGTAGAAATTATACTTTGAAGATAGCAGTTGTATTCAAATATTCCTCAGGAAGTATACAAGTCATTCAGCTCATCTTATTAATCAGTCACTAACCTGTATGTAGAATTATTCCAGCAGTTAGTTGAACAAGATTTAATTGAAGAAAAAGAGTTAGATTCCTTTTTTAAGACAGTAACTTCCTCCAGTGCAAGTCAAGCGGGTGGGTTAGAATTTGAGTTTATATATATGTGACTTTCACTGGAGTTTGAATTATCATTGATTGGATTTATTTGATTTATATTATTTTTGTTATTGAAGTATTAAAATAACAGTTAAAATATAACTAGGCTGTGTTCTGAGTAGTGATTATCAGACTTTCCAAGCATAACATTTCACTTACCATGTCACTTAAACTTCTTATGTTAATTTTGCCTTATTCATTTTGTAATCAACCACTTGTTGGTCAATCATGTATTTATTCTATATAATTCATGGTGCTCTCAAGTGGAATTCACCATCTGTTCAGCCAACACATCAACCGGAGTGTCCTTTTCCTCCTGAGCTCAGGTCCGTTACGCTTGATGTTACAAGCCCCTTTCACTCATTGTTTAATCCTTTCATCTCATTATAGCTCAAGCTTTTTTAATTTTTACATCTATATCTGAAAAAAAAATTTGGGGATCAATGTCTTTTATTGGCTCTGTAATTTCTTAAGTGGATAGGTCCATATGGAATGTTGTTTTCAGGTAACCATTCATCTTTGTCAGCAGATTCTCCTTTGAATATGAATAGCTAGATTCTGACATCTTTCCCATTTATCCTTTCTTTCTTGTCTTTAAGGATTTTGCTTATTTTTCCTTTGTCTTTCTCAGTTTCATCTGCAATAGGAATTGCTGGTGGCAGAGTGTGTTCTCCTTCTCAAGGATGGTATTGTTTGAAAAGGCTTACTGGGAAAACTGGGTGTCTTCTGGAAATTTTATCACTGAGAATTACTTCCACCGAATTCTTTGCATGGAGTTTCTTAATGGTGAATGGTCCAACAAATGCAGGTCTGAGTTTCTTTTTTTCAGCTAAGTTAGTAAAATTTATTGTAGAAACTAAGACTTTATCACCAATCTTGAAGTAAGGTTCTTCATTGGTTTTGTCCCATCTCTGTTGGTTGCACTCAACAGCTTCTTGAATGCATTTTGCAGCATGTTTGTTGGCTGTATCCATTATATTCTTGAAGTCAAGTGACGTGGGGTGGATATTTGTTAGCTGCTGAGTCAGGTGATCCTTGGGTCATTTGGGAATCCACCCTCTTTCCAGTACATAGGGGGCTTCCTTGGTGGTAGAATGTTTTCTGGTGTTGTAAGCCATTTCTAGAGCAGGCAAGAGGCTGACCCAGTCATGGAAGTACCCATCAGTATTGTTATATTCTAGAACAAAGCAGCAGAATCTCCTGAGCATTTCTTCCTGGGTCTGGATCATCCTTTCAGCCAATCCATCTGTCTGGGGGTGATAAGCTGTAGAGAAAGCTAAGGTGGTTCCTAGAATGTCATGAAGATTTCTCCAGAACTCAGAGGTAAATTTAGGATCTCTGTCACTGATATAGATCTTGGGAACTCCAACATCAGCAATGATTCTTTTCCAAAATAATAGGGCAAATTCCATAGCAGTTTTTTCCTTGTGATTAGGTAGAAACTTTGCTTTCTTGGAGAACCTATCCACAATGACTAGGACTGAGTTGTAGGAATAGGATCCTCCTGGTGGTAGTCCAGTTACAAAGTCCATGTAGATGATCTACCATCTTTTCTTGGGTTAAGCAATCTTTTTTAGTAGACCAAACCTTTTCCCAGTGGTCCTGTTGGACTTCTGACAGGTTTCAAAACTAGTAACATATTGGATAGTGGAGTCTCTCCAATTGATCCACCAAGCAGTTTTTTTAACCTTATCTTAGGTTCCATCAGCAGATAAATGACCAGATGAGCAGTTATCATGGCATTCAGCCAGGATGTGTTTGATATGGTCATCCTTAGTTAAGACTATGACACTTGAATGTTGATGCTTGTAGTATACTAGACCATCCCATATGGTGAACCTTCCGGCTTTGTATGGTTTCAAGAGGGGTTCAGGTAGGCTATTGATCAATTCAGATGGTGGAGAATGAATTTACATAATGGTGATCAGAGTTTTCATGCCAGAATTGTAAGATTCTTTGATTGAGCTGAACAAGGTTTCATCCAATTCAAAAATGTGGATTCCCATTATAGGAGCTTCAACGTTCAACATGTTAATGTTAAGGATAGGGAATATATCATTATCTGCTGGGTCATAAGCAGGGTTACTTGGGTCATTGGGTAGAGCATTCCTACTTAGACTTTCAGCATTCTGGTGTTTGTTCCCAGCTTGATGTACTATTTTCATTTGTCCTCTGTACTGTTGGATAGAAATTTGCCATCTTAAAATGTGCCTGCTGGGAGTCTTCATGTTCATCAGGGTTCTAACATCACTTAAATTTGTAATAACCACAAATTTAGTACCTTCCAGATAGTAATGGAGCTTTTCTAAGGCCCATACTAGAGCTAGGAATTCCATTTGACTGGCACCATATCTTTGCTCTGTGTCCTTCACTTGCCTAGAGATAAAGAGTATAAGTTTTTCTACTGGTCTATCATTTTCTATGACTTCTTGATGAAGTGCAGCGCCTAGCCCTTCCATGCTGGCATCAATATATAGTATAAAGGGTTTAATTTAATAAGGTTTAATTAGTATGGTGTAAGACTCCAAATGGCGCAGGGCGTTGGCAGTTCTGTGGAGGGGATAGGTGCTTTTTTAGGTTGACCTCCCGAGTGTTACAAAAATATTTAAATGTAATCAGGATCAAGGTCCAGTAACCTTTGTTAATGAGGAATCAAATGGGATAGGGATAAGTCAATAGTAACAATAGCTGAGGGGGAAGCAGCAATACCTGAGCCAAGATGATGAGGAGAAAGACTTTGAACAAAATAAGTTGAAGTTTTCTCAGAGCCCAATAGAACAAAGCAGTTGTAAGTAACGGCACCCACATGCTAATAACTCTGGTCGTCAGCAGGTGCTTGGGAGCAATCAACTCAAACCCAATCAACCTCCGGGTTCTCAATGAACCTGCCCAACTCTCCAAAATCAAGCGCTTGAAGGGTACCAGATAACAGTGGGTGGCTGCTGAAGACAATGTAATATTTTTATGAATCACTGAAACAAACAGTAACAATTTTGGACTAAGAGTAACCAAACACTTCTCAAGGATTCAAGAATAGTGTGGCAGAATGCAACTTGAATAATTAAAGGGAGGTTTAACACTCCAGGCTTAAACTTAATAAAACCTCTTAGTCAAACTTGAATGGTCCAGAAAGACAATCAAATGAAAGATCAAGACCAAATAATGGTCAGAAAAAGGGATCAAGAGTGGTATAACACACTCAAGAATTCAATTTAATGAATTCTTCTTCAACCAGAAAGGCTATGGTTGATGATAAGGAACAGGGCCACAGAAGGGCAGATCAGAGTTTCGGAATTAAAAAAAAGTCAAGGGTAAGGGATTAGGATCAAGGGATAATCAAAAGATATATCCGGAAAAGTGATCAATTTCACAAAGGAAGGAGCTCTTGGATCAGAAGCTCATAATTCTGATTAGTGGGAAGAATTGATTATGGAAAAAGCAGGGGAGAGCCCCTCCTTTTATAGGCTAGAGTGCCCTGTAACTATTTACAATTGGATAACAAAAATCAAAGCAGAATTTTTTTTTTTCAAAATGATGAGGCTCAAGCTTGGGGAGGCCCGGTTCCCTTCTGCCAATCTTCCAGACTGGGGTGAGAGATTCTCACCCCAGCCTGTTGCTTGAAAACTTCCGTGCGGACGTTTGCACACCTAGTAACAATGCAACACCCCCTCCCATCCAAATCTGGAGGGGGGTGAGAAAGAAAGAAATTGGATGGTTTTTGATGATGAGCAATGGGGTTGATGTGATCAATGATCTTTTCTCACAAGTGGTGATGGTGGTGATGATGAGGATGCCATGATAGATGAATCAATGATGAGAGGGAAGGCAATGGCTATGATTTGTGCATGGCCAAGAGATGGGGAGGGTCATGATGAACAACTGATGGTCGCAATGAAAGTGAGGAAGGAATCAAGGATGCAAGCAATGGAGATGAGGATGAGCAACGCGCGAAGCGATGAGGATGAGCAACGCAATGAGGATGAGGATGAGCGACACACAAGGATGAGGATGAGTGCCGCAATGAGGATGAGGATGAGCAACGCGCAAGGATGAGGATGAGCGCCGTGCAAGGATGAGAATGAGCGCCGCGCAAGGATGAGGATGAGCGACGCAATGAGGATGAGGATGAGCAACGCGCAAGGATGAGGATGAGGACGCGTGAAGCCACTAGGACAGTTTTTTTTTTTTTTTTTTTTTTTTTTTTTTTTTTTTTTAAATTTTTGAATTCTTTTCCCAAGGTGTCCCAAATGATTCACCACAACGGGGGCAGTATTCATAGCCACCGTGAGTTCCTCATAGTTCTTAAATCTTTCATGAGTCATTTCAAACAGGGTATTGTTGTTGCAAATCTCATACAAACACTTAGTTAAAGTTGCACTTTTTGATGGATACTTTTAATCCTGCAGCAGAGATGTTTTTTAGGACAAGTCTCACTTTATCCATATGGGAGGTCCAGTCATCAGTGTAGATGATAACATCATCAATTTATACCATCATCCATCCTTGCCTTATGAACTGGCCTAGTACAGTGTCCATCATACTCTGAAAGTGGGAAGGAGAATTCTTGATTCCAAAGGGCATCCTCAAGTACTCATAGATACCTAGGTGACATATGATCCTCATGGAATTCATACTTTCTGGGCTGATGGGGATCTGGTGGAATCCTTTCAGCATGTCCATGGTAGTAATAAACTTAGCTTGTGAGAGATTATGAAGGGCATGGTAAATCCTAGGAATGGGGTAATAGTCTGCTTGAGTGTAATTGTTCAACATCCTAAAATCTCCTACCATTCTTGACTTATCATTGTGTCAAGCTAAAATCACAGGAGTAGTGATATCTACTTGCTCATTGTGTCCTACTTTTCTCAGGACTTGTAAGTCAATTAGCTCCTGGATGTGAGTTTCCAAGGTTGTTCTTGATTTTGGACTGGAAGGATAATCAGGTCTTCTCAGATTAGGATGGTAAGGGGGTTTGATAGTTAAGGTAAGGATCATAGCATGTCCTTTGATTTTACCAATAGGGTGGTCCTTAGTGCAGAAAGCATTCTGATTCTCAAAGCAGACCTGAAGGATATCAAATTTTTGATCTTTACTGAGTTGGTCATTCACAGCAGCTTGGGAGAAGTATTCATGGTTAAAGGTTTCCAGGTGTTTCTGATAAGTGGAGTCAGTGATTTGAGAATTAAAATGGCATATTTGAAACTTCTTGTTCCAATCGCCTTCTATATTAAAGTATCTTCCTTTACTTTGGAATACATTTTTACCATACAGGAAAAGAGAATCATATCCTAAAATGAGATAATCACACATTCCATTTTGGAGTACTACAAACTCAACCTTGAGTCTCAGGGAACCTTTGGGATGGGGCAAAATGAGATCTAAAGACCATACTACAATGGCATTAAGGGAGGAGTTGCAACTGCTGAACTTAGCCTGTGGAACTGGTAGCAAGTATTCTTTCCAGTTGGGGACTTGGTTCTCTAAGTAACTTGACCCAACACAGGAGCAAAAGGCTCCACTATCTAGGAGTAACTTCACGGGAGAACCTTGGATTAGTCCAGTAGCATAACAAGTTTTGCCAGTGGTGTAGCTTTTTCTAATAAAGGTTTTTTGAGTCAGAGTATTGGCTTCAGAAACATGTTGGATTTTTATTTTGGGAGTCCATTGTTGTGGTAGATTGGAATCCTTGTTGACTGAATTGATTTCCAGGGATGATCCTATGTCTCCTTCAATGAAATTGATGGGGTTAGTAATCATTAATTCAAACTCAGATAATGATCTATCAGTGTCATCCAGTTGAGGGTTAAGTTCATTATCCTCATCTCCTCCTTCAATGAGATTGATCTTTCTTCTGGGCTGGGGACAGTCAGGTTTTACATTTCCAGTTTGGTTACAGTTCCAGCATACCTTTTCTTTTGTCTCAGAAGTCTTCTTGATTTCTAATTGGGGATTGGTGTAATCAATGAATTTAATGAAAATGATATGGTTATATTCTCCTTCACCTGAGAATATGGGCCATTCAGCTACAGGAGGTAAGAGTTTCAGAGCTTTTTCCACTTCAGGAGTTGGACTGGGTTGGTAAGATTCATTCCTTATTGTTCCAACATTAAGAGGAATGTTAGGAGTGTTATTTATCCTAGTAGGCTTTACCTCTTCCAAATGGATCCAAGGAGGAGCAGTTGAATTGACTTTGAGGTCTCTTAATTCATTGTTGATCATACCTAATTCAAGATTCAACTTGTTACTCAATAGGTCAATTAGGTGAGCAGAAGGGGTATCAGTTTTGTTTTTCACTTCTACTTTGAGATGCTCAATGGAAAAGAGGATCTCTTCTTGTCCAGAGGAGTAAGTGGTATTGATGTGCTTGATCAAGGATATTTTGTCAGCACTGATAATATCCTTTAACGTATTATTTTATAACTCATTGATGTGAAATTGTTCAAGTATACTGACTTTGTTTGACTCAATGTTGTCTTTTAATACCTTGGTTTCAGACTCATTAGTTTTCATATGGTCAGCTTGACCTTGGATAATTATGTTAGTATTCAGGAGGACTTTATCAAGTTGTTTATGAATATTATTCAAGTTGCTGCTCAAGATTTTAAAGTTGTAAAAGACATCATCAAAGAATTTGTTAAACAACGGTGTAATATCATCAGATCCTAGTTGTGATAGAATTTCTTCCATTTATGGGCTAGAGATATGATATTGATCCAATCTTTTGGGTTTCTGATTCTTTGATGATTTGAAGACCTCAGCTTTTTGGGGTCTTTTCCCTTCCTTTAATTTGGCTAATTGGTCCCAGGGGTTCCATTTCTCCACATATTTCTCCACCTCTGCCCTGGGGATTAATTTCTGAAGGGCTATTTAAGAGGACTTGGCCCGTGATATGGCCTTTCTCATAGCTGCTAAGTCCTGCTTTTTGTGGGCTAGCTTGTAAGCCTCCCAATTACTCAAGTGATCCTTCACCATCTCTTTGATTTTGGAAACTTTGAATAGGTCCCAAGTGGGAGGCGTAGGAGGAGGGGTGACTGCGTGGGACAACTGTGGGGGAGAGGGACTCATCTCCAACAATTTGTTGGTTGAGTTGGAGGGCGCAGGTGCTGGCAGTTCTTGTGGCACTTGTATTGCGGGTTCAAGCCCCCTCATTGTGCTCACTACGGGCACTAGTACTGGCGCGCTTTCCTCCGGGCAGAGGTCCATAGGACAGGGCTTGTCCTGTCGGGCGGTTGTGGGGTCTGTTTTGCAACATCATGCAAAACAAGATGTGAGTTTTTGTCAACAAGACTTTGAAAAAGGTAATAAAAAATATTTTTATTTATTTTTAAATAATTTAGGCTTACTTAAGCTTAAATTCAACGGTACTAAAGCTTGGCTGGGGTTATAAGAGTCCTTGGGGGGTAATCCAGGGGGATCTTTGTGGGTACCAATCAAGTCTTGGCTTAAATCCAAAGAAAAATGGTGGGAACTGTTTTCCAACAGGTCCTGCTCAATAAAATCTGCTAGGGAAAAGGTTCTTTCCAATAGTTTAAGATGAAAATTAAAATGAAAAAATTTCGGTTTTATTATAATTTTTCTTAGTTCTTTATCAAACTTTGATTTTTTTCAAATTTTTGTTATATATTTTTTTTTTTAAAAAAATAAAAAATATTTTAAGCTCACTTTCTTTCTTCTTATTAAAGAAATAAAGTTGCCTCTGATATTTCTTCCAGGCCGCGTGTTGCCTGAGGAAAGAATTAAAATTAATAAGTCTTTCAAGCTTCAATTCTTTTTCCTTAATAGCTTGTTGCTTATAATGAAGTGATCTGCCTTGTTGTTGCTCAGGAGTTATGATAACAGGCACAAAATTATTTAGTCTTTCTTATTTTTGTTGTTTAAGAAGGTTCAAATAATAATTGATTAATTCTCCGTCTGTTTTAAGGTCCACTGGAGAAATAATAATCAAAAGTAAGGATAATAAGTATTTTCACTTATTTTTACATAGAAAATCTGGTCCAAAGAAATAAATTAATTAAAAATTAATCATTCATGAATATTTCCCGGCCAGAACCCTAGTTGTAAGCTTCCTGATGCCAGGAAGTTTGCCCTCCTTTAGCTACAGAAAGTGATATTGGTGTTGGAATAATAATTCCAAGAAAATTACAGTAAAATGCTTAAATAATTGATTTAAAAGCAAGTGCAAAGTTTGGTTGGTTTGGTTTGATTAAGTATGTTTATATATATATTTTTCAACAGGGTCCACAGTTCATGCAAGCTGGGGATCTTAATTGAATAACAGTCTCTCTTCAATGGGCTCTTTTGAACCGTGTAAAGACCTTGGAACAATGAGATCTTGAGTGATTGCTCACAAAAGAATAACTCAAGGGGATGAATGGACTGGCTGTCTTACAGCACTTATGCCTGCGTTGCAAGGAGGAGACAACTTACTAGTTCAAGTACTTACTCCAAGAAGCTTGCTGAGATTCAGGGTTTGAAAGGGTCTCAGGACAAGTATTGGGGTTTATAAAAAAATTAAATGGTTTGAAAAACCTGGACCAAGAGGCAAACACAATTCTACAGGCAAGATTATGGCCTCTAAGCAGACTAAGTAGAATTGGTTCACAATCAGCTAAATAGCTGAGAAAGACCAAGATAATCCTTCTGATTGATCCAACTGCTCCTGCGGGTTTTTCTGGCTTACAAAAACAGACATTGTAAGACTCCAAACGGTGCTAGGCCGTGGCAGTTCTATGGAGGGGAAAGGTGCTGTTTAGGCTGCCCTCCTGGGTGTTACAAAAATATTTAAATGTAACCAAGATCAAAGTCCAGAACCTGGTAACCAAGAGACCAAATGTAAGAGGATAAAGATGATAGTAGTTGGTAGCTGGGGAAACTGCACTATCTGAGGCAAGATGATGTTGGGGAAAAACTTGAATAGAAGAGGTCAAGGTTTGTTCAGATTTCAACAGGAAAAGGAAATTGTAAGTAACAACGCCCACAAGCTGATAGCTCTGGTCTTCAGCAGAAGCTTAGGAAAGATCAACTTAATCTCAAACAACCTTGAGGTTCTAGATGAACCTGCCCAACTCTCTGCAATCAAGCGCTTGAAGGGTACCAGATAACTGTGGGTAGCTGCACAAGACAAAGATAATTGTTTGAAGAAGCTCTAGAAGAAAAACAATAACTGATTCAAACAAGGTTAACCCAACACTTCTCAAGGGACTCAAGAGTAGCGTGGCAAAATTCAACTTCAAAAGAAATGAAGGGAGGTTTAACACTCCAGGTTTTAAGCTTAATAAAACCTCTTCAGTCAAACGTGACTGGTTCCAGAAAGATAATCAAAGGATGATCTGGACCAGTATGGTTGGATAAAGGGGTCAGGAGTGGTGTAACACACTCAAGAATTTAATAAGTTGAATTCTTCTTCAACCAGCAAAGCTATTGGTTGGTGATAAAGATCAAGGATCAGGGTTTTGAGTACGGAGGCTCAAGGATCAAGGGGCAATCATGGATATACCCAAATTTTAGTCTCAGATGAAGGGGAATGAGACCCCACGGATGATTAATTTCAAGATGATGGGGATGGTGTTCCTCTTCTCAGATAGGATGTCATATCATACCCCTCCAAAAAGGCAGGGGAGAGCCCCTCCTTATATGGGAAGGAGGCCCTGTTAGACTAAGTACAACTGATTCTACAAATAGAGCAGATTTGTTTTTTTATTTAGATGATCAGAAAAATTGCTCACGCGGCAGGTGGAAATCCGGCCTCCCTGACCAGGGTGGGATCTATTCCCATCCCTTCATATCTCTTACGTCCGTCTGCGGACAGGCGCGCGCGACAACACTGGAATCACCCACCCCTCACCCAAAGGCAGAAGGGGTGGGAAAAAAAATGGACCAGACCGCCTGAAAACTTCTAATCTGTATTTCAAAGTAAGACCAAAGGAGTTGTGGAAGATCATATGAGAGCTGAAAGGTAATGAGAACAAGGATTTTATTGATGAGAAATGAATCAAGAAAAACAGGTGGATCAAGGAGATAGAAGCAGGAAATGGGAGACTGAAAGAAATGTTAGGACGTTCCCAACATGAGATGATGAGTTAATGATGAGCCTCGCAACTACACAGAAGATCAGAGTTGAAGAGCCGGTGATTGTATGAACGTGAGGCCGGGATTAAGGATTGATGTGGATAGGATAGGATATGGGATTGGCGGAGAGGGGAACTTGGAAGTGGGATGAGTTAAGTCGGAAGTGGAGGGGACCAAGTAAGGGGAGAGAATAAGAAGGATGAGAGGGTGAAATGGAAGGTTCCAGTGAGCAAGGAGAATGGGAAGGATAGAGAGTGGAGAAATGGGAAAGGGATGGTTGAGACGGAGCTGGAGAGGCTGAGGTTGAGTCAGCGTGGATGAGAGTTTTAGGAGTCAGATGAGTGGAGAGCCACGGGTTGGCGTGGATTTGAAGTATCAACACCAGGGTACGTCAATTCTTTGAGGGAGCTGGCTTTCATCTCAACACACCGCCATTTTTAGTTGTGAGGTCTAAAAATGGCCATTGTTAAATTGAGAACTGACACCTTAATGGCTGGTTTTGTTAGAGGATTGGCGAGCATTTGGTGAGATGAAATTTGATTTGTGATCAATTTCTTGGCTGCCTGTTGCTCCCAGAGCCTTTTTATCTGAGTGTCCACGTGCTTGAGTGCGCTATGGTGTGAACAAAAATTGACCAGATCATTTACCGCCTTTTTGTCTATATTGAAGCAATGAGAGAGAGTGAGAGAAGGGTTCAATTTGTGAAGGAGGTCATCAAGCCAGAGATTTTCTTGAGCAACCAATACTAGTGCCTTCAGCTTGCCTTCATTGGAAGATAGAAAAACTGAGGATTGAAGTTTGATGTTCCATGAGACCAGACAACCATACAAAAGTATGAGGTAGCCAGTATGACTCCGTCACATTTCTGTATCATTGCCACCGTCGGAGTTGCTGAAGCACTCGATGTTGTATTTGAAGTCAGTGGACTGCAGCCTGAGAGACAGATTCTTGGTGTGGTTGAGATACCGCCAGGCGTGCTTGGCCTCCAGCCAGTTTTGGAGACCGGGCTTGGTGTTGAATCAAGATAGGAAGGATACTGCATGAGATAGGTTGGGACAAGTTCTGCTAGCTATGAAATTGAGAAACTGGACAATGATTGGAAATTTATAGTAAGCTTGAGGAATTCACTGTGCTCCTCATCAGATGCAGGGGATAGATGGAAATTTGGCATAATTGGGGTGGTGATTGTTTTAGATTCAAGTAGTCCTAGTTCTTTCAGAGCATACTCAATATGATTTGGTTGTAATAGGGTAGGACCATGGGCGGTTTCAACTAGATGATTTCCAAGAACTTTTTGAAGCTGGCTTTTGTGAGAGATGGAGAACTGGGATTTTAAGCAAGAGGGGAATTTGGATGAGTTTCCAATGACTATCAGGTTTTCCACATAAAAAAACACAAAAATAGACATATCTTGGTTTATGTAGAGAAAGGGATTGGCGCTTGAGACAATGAAGCCTTTTGAAATTATCCAATACCATAACATATCAAACCAACTTTTGGGCGCCGGTTTTAGCCCATAAAGAGCTTTATTAAGTTTGAAGTAGGGAAAATTAGAGCGGTAGCCATTGGGTCGTTTAATGAATACATCTTCATTGAGGGGAGCGTGTAGGAAGGCCAACTTGATGTCAATTTGGACAATTTGAAGGGAATGGTGAAAGGAGTAGATGAGAAGGACGCGGAGAGTGAAAATTAAACCAGTAGGGGCATAAGTCTCCCCGTAGTTGCAGAATTCAAGTTTCTTGAATCCTTGTACACAAAGTTGAGATTTAAATAGAGAACCCAATCCATCCGGTTGTTCTTTTAGCCAATAGACCCAGAATGTGGATAGAGCTTGCTTTCTGTTGGGGAGAGTATGGCATCCCTCCCACACCTTCAGCAAGTCTATTCCATCCAGTTCAACCTGCATGGATTCCAACCATCTGTTTTGGTCCAAGCTTTTCTTGACTTCCTTATAGGATCTTGGGACCGAGTGCATTAGGAAGCCTTATCTTTGAGGACATTGGACGCTGGATCAATCTTGAAGATTATAGGTTTTGTGGGGAGTGAGAGAATTTGAGATTTTTTCATCATCCGAGGTGTTGGAGTCTGAACTGGAGCATGATTTGTCTTCAGATGCCTGAGACAAGGATGGTGAAATAGGAGAAATAGGGGAGTTTGTGGAGGAGATGGATTGAAGGGGTTGAGACGGGTGCGAGTCAGGATTTTTGGTGATTTTTGGAGTAGTGGAGATGAGAATATCAGTAAGAATATCACCATTGAGAAGGGAGTCAAACGGAGAGTTGGAGGAGGAAGGAGAGATATCATTGAATTTAATATTCTCAAAAATCTTAACATGTTTGCTAAAAAATATAGATCCAGTCTCTGGGCAAAACATTTTATAGGAATTTAGATCAAGATTGAATACCACCAAGATTGCCTCGGTGCCCTTTTCACCAAGCTTGGAGAAGCTTGAGTGATTATTTGATACTACAGTCTTGGAGCCCAAGGTGCGGAATAGCTTCAATTTTGGAAATTGATTATTCCAGAGTTCAAAAGGGGAGATTTTGAGCTTTACTGAGGGGATTGAGTTTAGGATTTGGCAAGTGCTGACCATGATCTCATCCCACAGGTTCAGCGGGATGGACATGTTGATAATGGAAGTCCTGATGGCCTCGACTAATGTTCTGTTTCCTTGCTTGGCAACTGGGTTATGTTGTGGTGTGTAGGGTTCTGAGGTGGTGTGTAAGATGCCATTCTCTTTCAAGAATGAGTCAGTTTATTATTGAAAAATTTGCCACCGTTATCTGAATGGAAGATCCTCAGCATTCTGGTGAAGCGGTTCAAATTTAGTTTTATGAAATTGATAAATTCATTGGTCACATTGGATTTGAGCTTGATGGGGATACAAGTCTTATATTTGGAATGATTGTCTGTCAAGAGGAGGAATGGGATGACCTGAATGGGATATGGGGCTGATTGGTACGCAGACTTTGGCGTGAATAAATTCAAATGGATGAGAGCTGGAAGGAATGTGATCTTTGAAAGATGATTGGTGATTTTTTCCTTTTGCACATGCAATGCAAGGTTTGTGGTCCCATTTGATATTTGGGAATGAGGTCAAAAGTAGTTTCACCTGATTGTGGTGAACGTGCCCAAACTGTTTTTGAATAGTTGACATGCTTAGAAAAAGATGACAATTGGAAAGATTGGGACTTGACTCTTCTATGTAGAGAAGATTGTTTCAAATGTATCTGGACATTATCATTCTTTCTTCAAAGAAAACGCCAAAGCTCTCTGAATTGAGTTGGGATAGAACACACCCCTTCTGGATTAATTTTCCAAGGGAGATTAAATTTACGGCCAGATTGGGTATAAACAAGGAGTTGGTTAAGGTGGGGGAGGAAGTTTTGGTATGAATCTTTGCATTCCCAGTTTTCTGAGACATTATTGAGGCACTTGTTTTTCCCATATTTACCTCGGTATTGTAGTCTTTGAGCCAATCAAAATAGCTGGAATTTTTGAACATGTTGTTTGAGGCGCCAGAGTCAAGTAGCAGGGAGAGGCAGTCAATGTGGTGAAAGTTGGCCACGGAAAAGGTGTAGGCCAGGTTTGTGGAAGCCTTAGGATTAGGGCTGGCTTGTGAGGAGGAGGCTGGATTTTTGGAAGTAGAGTTGCTGTTTGGGATAAGGTGAGGATACAACGCAAAAAACCTGTTCTTTGGATGAAAGGCTTGAGGATTATGCCAATTGGGTTTGCATCACAACGGTTCCTGATTGGCGAGCAGAGCAGAGGTGTACGTTCCAGCGGCTATCTCGTTTTGAATTTGATTAAAGTGCCTGAGAACCATGTCTCCATTTATCTTGGCGTCTCCGAGTGAATGAGTTATTGTTGGCCTCAGATGTTCAAGCTGAGGAGGGAATTTGTACAGAATCAAATAGGCCACTATGTCTTTTTCCATCTTGATACCAATTTCCGCAATTTGAAGCAAGCACAACCGCACGTCAGTAATAAACTTTTCCACGTTTTTGGAGTAAAGGCAAGATTCAGGAAATTGAAGAATATTTGGGATTGATTGGCGGTTTTGGATGAGGCATAGAGCTTGTTTATTGATCTCCACAAGATGATACTGTCCAGCGCGTTGTTTTCCTTGACGCAATTGATGTATGTCAAATTCTCAAGCTTGGCCATGATGTAGCCAGCAATTTCAAGGTTCATCTCCAAGGAGCAGTTCTCAGTCTTTCCGTCTTTCAGCCAGTGGGCTATACCTTTGAGGGAGAATATGGTTGTTAACTTCAATCAACATAACAAGAAATTTGATTTGTTGAGGTTTGGATGGAATTGGTTAGGTTTTTGAGAAGGGAGGAGTTGACTTCCGTTGGTCCAGCTGAATTCATGCTGCCGGTAGCCTGGTAGTTGCGGCCCTTTGGCTTTTAACCATGAAAACTTCTAATCTGTATTTCAAAGTAAGACCAACGGAGTTGTGCAAGATCATATCAGAGCTGAAAGGTAATGAGAACAAGGATTTGACGGAGGAGAGATGAATTCAGAACAACAGGTGGATCAAGGAGACAGAAGCAGGAAATGGGAGACTGAAAGAAATGTTAGGACGTTCCCAAAATGAGATGATGAGTTAATGATGAGCCTTGCAACTACACAGAAGATCAGAGTTGAAAAGCCGGTCATTGTATGAACGTGAGGCCGGGATTGAAGATTGACATGGATAGGACCGGATAGGGGATTGGCAGAGACAGGAAATTGGAAGTGGGAGGAGTTAAGTCAGAAGTGGAGGGAGTCAAATGAGCGGAGAGAATGAGCAGGATGAGAGGGTGAAATGAAAGGGTCCCGTGAGCAAGGAGAATGGGAAGGATAGAGAGTGGAGAAATGGGAAAGGGATGGTTGAGACAGAGCTGGAGAGGCTGAGGTCAAGTCAGCAGGGATGAGAGTTTGAGGAGTCAGATGAGTGGAGAGCCACAGGTTGGCGTGAATTTGGAGTATCAACACCAGGGTACGTCAATTTATTTGAGGGAGGCGGCTATCAACTCAAAAACGCCCAAGGATGTCTGCGGGCGGTAGACAACGCTTTCCCACCCCCACCCAAAGACGGAAGCAGTGGGAGGTGAGCGATGAAGTGGATGATCTAATAAATTGGATGGTTTTGGTACATTCAAAGGATTGATGACAATGACGGCGAGTTTTTTTCCATCAAATCTTCCTCCTTAAGATCTGGCTCTGTTTTTGATCCCAAAAGGCAGGGGAGAGCCCCTCCTTATATGGGCAGGAGGCCCTGTTGGACTATGTACAACTGATTCTGCAAATACAGTGGAATTTTTTTTTTCAGATGATCAGAGAAATTGCTTACGCCGCCGGTGGAAATCCGGCCTCTCTGACCGGGGTGGGATCTATTATCATCCCTTCATCTCTCTTGCGTCCGTCCGCCAACAGGTGCGCCTGAAAACACCGGAATCACCCACTACTCACCCAAAGGCAGAAGGGAGGGGAAAAGAAACGGACGAGAACGCCCTCAGATGTCCGCGGGCGGTAGAAAACGCTTTCCCACCCCCACCCAAAGACAGAAGGGGTGGGAGGTGAGTGATGAAGTTGATGATCTAATTGATTGGATGGTTTGGGTATGTTCAAAGGATCAATGACAATAACGGCAAGTGTTTTTCCACCATATCTTCCTCCGTAACACCTGGCTCCCTTTTTGAAAGGTGCTCAATTGGGGGCTAAGGTTGTTGGTCTTATCAAGTAAAAGTTCAATTTGCTCTCCTTGATTGAGGATCTTGCCCACGTTCTTGATCATGATATTCTTGAAGTTGGCCAGCTTGGAGTGGGCAGTATGGATCTGTTGATTCAAAGTTGAGGGATACTGAGACTGAGTTGAATCAGTTGCTTGGAGTTTGTACGCCGTCAAGAGACCAACAAGCTCTGGGTTGAATGACACTAGTCCGTAAGGAGGTGTAGAAGGCAGATCAAAGGAAGAAAAAGTATGGAAGAACTTGCGCTGTAATTTGCCCAAGAAAGTAAATGGGATTTTCCGACTGAGGGATTCATCAGACATGGCCATGAAGACGACATCATCAGTCTTCATGTAATGAAAGAGATAATCATGGGCCACATAAGTCAAACGAGAATCATTGGGCGGTATCTTGGAGAGGATCTTCAAGGTGGCTCTTGAGAAGTTCTTAGATGAATTGATCATGTGCTTGGTCAGGATCTTGGTACCATGGGCCATGAGTCCGCCAACAATGGACATCTTGAGGTTCAATTTTGGTAGTTGGAGTTAGTTGATTGAAGAAGTTGAAGAGGGGGGAATGGTTGCCAACAAGGCTTTGGAGGCTGAGTTTCAGGGTTGAAGCAGATTGAGGATGAAGTTTGGAGATGAGATCTTGGGCCAAGCGGGTCTTGGCCCACGCGTTTGGCCACAAGGAAGGGGGGAATGGAGAGAAAAGGGATCAAACGGGATGCCTAGTTGATGAGACCAAGAGAGGCCTATCCTAGACCACTGGAACAGGGGAACACTTGGAAGGATGAGGGAATTGGAGGAGTGATACTGATAAAAAAAATTCCCATTTTTTTTTTTTGCATGACGCCTAAATAAAAGAATTTTAAAAACAAATTGAATTTTCCGTATCTGGTCCAGGGTGTCCAGATTTGGTCACCACATCTATCCCCAACTTTAAGACTTTCTCTAGTCTGCATCTGGGCTTGATGTCATAAAAAAAAAGAAAGGAAAGATGATTGAACACAGGAAATGGCCATTTGATCTTGAGGGTGATTGAAAAGAATATCTTGCTCCAGCCAAAGAAGATCTTCTACCCCAATTTGCCTCCACTGAAGCCCATATTCTTCCATACCAAAGCCACCGAAAATAGGATTGAGATCTGGATCTAGTTTAGACTCATTGCAGAGATTTAAACCAGAACTGAGAGAAGATTGATTAGGAATAAGAGTACAGGGAAAAGAAGAAAAAACAGATGAAGAAGAAATATTTTTGGATTTTTCCATTTTGATATGTTTTTGATTTTTGATATTTTTGAGATCAGAGGAAAACGTTGAAAAGAAAGAGAAATAAGCCTCTGGGGTGAGAGTTGACCCTTGGGTTGAAGTTTAAGGCTGGAAAGAACTACAACTATTAGTAGGATCAAATACTCCCATAAAAAATGAGAGGAACTGGATTTATCCTTCTGTTTTCCTCTTAGAGATGACTTAGGAAAATTACAAGGGAAATCTTTCTCCCAGAAACCAGAATCCAAAGAAAAAAGAGGAACCTCAATTTTTCTACCATCAGAATCAGGGAGGAGGATTGTCTCCCCGACTTGATTGGAAAACATAAGAGTTGCTCCAAAATTGATTAAGAAAGGTTGACCCAAGATAATAGGTCCATCCAGGCGTGTTTTCCAGAAATCACAAGTTCCAAAAATGTTTTGGCCAATCCGGACAGGAATGTCTTCAACTATTCCAACCAATTTGCAAGACTGGTTTCCTATGCCATACACTGAAGAGGTGAAGCCAACCCTAGGGCTGAGTTTAAGTTTGCAGGCCATAGCATTGGAGATCAAGTTGAGCTGAGAGCCAGAGTCAACAAGGAGTGAGACCGTTTTCACTGATTCACCAAGATAGCAGGGAAGAAAACCAAGAGGAAAAGAGTAAAGACTAGACTCAGAAGAGGGATCTGTTCCACCAGAATCCTCCATCAAAGTTCCAGAGGAGGCCTTGAGTTTTTGAGGACCGATTTCCACATGTCAACAAGAAACCCATTTCTTCATTCCTTCAGCAACAGATGGAGAGATTGACAGGAGTTCAGCCACAGATAGATCAGGAATTTTAAGATCAGAAATTTTCTTTAATACCCGTTCCACAGCATTGGGGTGATCTTTGGAAATTCCCCTCTCAAACCAACCTTTGGGCTGGGTGGAGGGAGGAAGATTGGGTGAAGCAGCAACAGGATCAGGGGATTGAGGAGGTTTAATAGATGAGGGATGAGGATCAGGGTGATCTTGAGAACTTTCCATGAGTTTTTCTTTTTCCACCTCCATTTCTTCTACATCAGAAGAGGGCTCAGGTGACAATTGTCATTTGGGTGGTTTTCGGAGGATTGAGGTTGGCAAGGAAGGAGCTTTATGAGGTTTGGGCTCCTCATGTTGCTTCCTAGCTGGATCAGATTGGTAAGTACCAACCAGAGAGGAGGAGGAAATAGCTGGGGGATACCAGGGTTGAAGAGTACCACAAGAAGATTGAAAATCCACAGAAGCCAAGGATGCCTTCATAGAAGGGGGTGGCTGGTAAGACGCCACCACATGACAAATAGGGCAAGACAAATCAAATGGGATTAGTGCACCATGAGGAAGAAAAAAGTTATTCCCTTTTTGCTCCACCAATTTCTTGTCTTTGTCCTTTTGGAGTTTGAGAAATTGACTGGTTCCATGGCCTTCCCTGTGGCAATTATAGCAGACTAGAGTATTTTTAGGAACAGCACTAGAAGGTTTAGGAACAGCAAGGGAGGAAATCTTTTGATCCATTTTGTTCTCAAAGGCTTTGAGCAGTTTAGTGATCTTGTCCATTGTAGTGGTTTCTCGGTTAGGCTGAGGGTTCTTGGGCCTGCAATCAGATTCCATTTTATTCATAATCTTGTTTGACTCTTTGAAAGAGGGAGCATGGACTGGTTCAGTGGTTTTAGATTTCTCAAAAGTGAGGGCTGTTTGACCTTTCATGACTTTATCCACCACTCCCCTAAGGATAAGGAATCCAGGGAGCTTGAATCAATTATCCCTGGTAGTGATAATGGATCCAGACTTGACCAGTTTGTCCTTGATCCTTTCCTTCTGTTAGCTCTCTGATACCAGGAAACTTGCAGTCCTTTAGCTACAGAGAGTGATAAAAATGCTGGAATGATAATAATAATTATTATTCCAATAATAAACACTTAGAAGCTAAATAAGTGATATAATAAGAGCAGTTGCAAGGTTTAATTAGTTTGGTAATAAATGGTTTTAAATATAATATAAAATAAGGGCCACAGTATTATACTACTGGGGATCTTTACAGACTAGCAAACTCTCTTCAAGGGGCCTCCTTAGGCAGTTTGAGAACCTTGGAATAAAGATGGGTGCCTTAGAAAGGACTTATTCCACTAATGGCTGGGCTTAACAGCACAAATGGCCAAGACGGGAAGGGTAGCACTCACTCTGAGCACTTTACCACAAAAATCCTGGAATAATTGGAAGGGTTTCAGAGCAGATGGGGTAGATTGCTTGACTAAACTTCAATGGTTGATTGGTTCAAAAGCGTAAATAATACTGCTACAGACTAAGTCATAAATCACTTGCTTATCTTCATATAAGCACTTGGTCAACAATGAAACAGTGTCTGATTGATAATAAATAATTCCTGTTAACTGATGATGGAATAATGGATCCAAAGAGGTCTGTATAAATACCTTTTTGGGGTGATTTTGAGCTTCTAAGGGAACGTAGAGAGGGTTCTGCTCATGGGCTGAGGATGGCAAGCAAGTCAGGGAAAAATTAGCAGGTCCACTTGGTTCTGTCAATCAGCTTCCCTTAGATCTGCTGGATTTCTGTACTATTTTAGCCACAGGATCTGTTAATCTGTTATGGAGCAAATTTGATCATTCTGTACTCATCCTTCATTTGTACTATTGATATTTCTTTAAAACAGGCAGAAATGGATTTTTACTGATTTCCCATTATCTGCTGATAATGATGATAATATTTGATAATTTTTATGAACACTCCTTGTTGTGTTTTGTGGTCTTCAAAGATCAGGGTCAGTGATTTTCATGATAATCCTTGATCTTTGATTTATTATTAAAAAATGTTTTAAACTTAATTTTAATTAATTTTCTTTAAGTTTTGATCTTCTTAGTTCATTAGTAATGCATATGTCAGTTTGTTACATATACTAGGCAACCCTAACTAGGTTGTAGCTCTTCTGAGCGGTACCTGTTGGTCAGATTAGTCACGACTGATACAGATGCAGGGATCAGTTAGTACAGATGCGCGCCGGGTAGGATCCGCTGCGTGCGTGGCAGAATCATCTGCGCCCGGGTCTCTAGAGTACATAGGAGGGATATGTAATGATGCAGGGCTGCGCAAGGGAATTGTGACATAACACATTTCTGCATTTAACTCCTAAAATATACACAACACCTCAATTCTGAGTGAATTTTAGGTGTAAACCCTATACGTGAAAATACGTGTGGAATATTAGAATGGCCAAAAAGTGCCATACTGGTGTGGTAATTTTTAGTACTTTTCTTTTTAATTATTTTAAAAATATAAGGACTTGGAATTCAAGGGTGGGGTCAGTTAGTGACCCTACCTAATTTTGGGTGAGGAATCCATTTCTGTAAAAATATTTATGGATTTATCATGCCTTATTTTGTTAATTAAGATATTCTTATTTTTTCATTGTTTTGTGTTGCTATTGACAAGTTGCTCTGTACATAGTAGTAAGCTGACACCTGCACTCCAAGAGAAAAAGATTGGAAAAATTGGACTCAAATTTTTTCCACTGTGTTAATATGATTGTTTTGGACAAGGTAGGATTGGATGGGATCCCAAGATTTCCTAAAGGACTGATAATCAGAAGCTGAAGCCACACCACAATTGGAGATCCACTGGGAGACAAGGTTATCTGGATCCTGCAAAGTAAATGGTGTCCCCGCAGGAGGGCCCAGTTATATCTTTCAACACCTTTGAACAACCCAATTATTTCCATAACTTCATCAGAGGAGATAAAAAATTGTAACTGGTAGGCCATATTGAATTTGCTACCCCCGTCCACCAAAGCAGCCCTCTCGTACAAGTCCAAGAAGCGTTCCACATTTGTCCCATTGAATCCTAAGTTCTTGTTCTGGGGTTGATCTAAACCATCTTAGGACGAGTAGTAGAGCCGCTGGTAGATTCCATTTTGAAAAAGTTTCTTAGAAGATCCAAAGAGAAGATTTCCAAAGTGGCTCAAAAATGTGGCAAGAGTAGGGTTTCTTGAAAAACAACAAGTATCTTTCCCAGATGGTGCACAATTGGGAGGACTTACTTCTAGAACAAGTTGCCTCCACAGATCTGAAGAAAAAAAAGAAAGAAATCAGATTTTGAAGTTGATGATTGATGGGACTGTAAATCCCAAGGTTTCTGGTTTGATCCCGGCCCGGGAGACCAAAGTTAAGACTCCAAACGGTGCTAGGATGTGGCAGTTCTATGGAGGTGAAAGGTGCTGTTTAGGCTGCCCTCCTGGGTTTTACAAAAATATTTAAATGTAACCAAGATCAAAGTCCAGAACCTGGTAACCAAGAGACCAAATGTAAGAGGATAAAGATGATAGTAGTTGGTAGCTGGGGAAACTGCACTATCTGAGGCAAGATGATGTTGGGGAATAACTTGAATAGAAGAGGTCAAGGTTTGTTCAGATTTCAACAGGAAAAGGAAATTTTAAGTAACAACGCCCACAAGCTAATAGCTCTGGTCTTCAGAAGAAGATTAGGAAAGATCAACTCAATCCCAAACAACCTTGAGGTTCTAGATAAACCTGCCCAACTCTCTGCAATCGAGCGCTTGAAGGGTACCAGATAACTGTTGGTAGCTGCACAAGACAAAGCTAATTGTTTGAAGAAGCTCTAGAAGAAAAACAATAACTGATTCAAACAAGGATAGCCCAACCATTCTCAAGGGACTCAAGAGTAGCATGGCTGAATTCAACTTCAAAAGAAATGAAGGGAGGTTTAAAACTCCAAGTTTTAATCTTAATAAAACCTCTTCAGTCAAACTTGACTGGTTCCAGAAAGATAATCAAAGGATGATCAGGACCAGTATGGTTGGATAAAGGGGTCAGGAGTGGTGTAACACACTCAAGAATTCAATAAGTTGAATTCTTCTTCAACCAGCAAAGCTATTGGTTGGTGATAAAGATCAAGGATCAGGGTTTTGAGTACGGAGGCTCAAGGATCAAGGGGCAATCATGGATATACCCAAATTTTAGTCTCAGATGAAGGGGAATGAGACCCCACGGATGATTAATTTCAAGATGATGGGGATGGTGTTCCTCTTCTCAGATAGGATGTCATATCATACACCTCCAAAAAGGCAGGGGAGAGCCCCTCCTTATATGGGAAGGAGGCCCTGTTAGACTAAGTACAACTGATTCTACAAATAGAGCAGATTTGTTTTTTTATTTAGATGATCAGAAAAATTGCTCACGCGGCCGGTGGAAATCCGGCCTCCCTGACCAGGGTGGGATCTATTCCCATCCCTTCATCTCTACGGGCACGCGTGACAACACTGGAATCACCCACCCCTCACCCAAAGGCGGAAGCTGTGGGAAAAGAAATGGACCAGACCGCCTGCGGTAGAAGACGCTTTCCAACCCCCACCTAAAGACAGAAGGGGTTGGAGGTCAGTGATGAAGTGGACGATTTAATTGATTGGATGGTTTTGGTATGTTCAAAGGATTGATGAAGACAACGGCAAGTGTTTTTCCACCACATCTTCCTCCGTAAGACCTGGCTCTGTTTTTGAAAGGCGCTTGATTGGGCGCTAAGGTTGTTGGTCTTATCGAGTAACAGTTCAATTCACTCTCCTTGATTGAGGATCTTGCCCATGTTCTTGATCATGATATCCTTGATGTTGGCCAGCTTGGAGCGGGCAGTATGGATCTGTTGATTCAAAGTTGAGGGATACTGAGACGGAGTTGAATCGGTTTCTTGGAGGTTGTACGCCGTCAAGAGACCAAAAAGCTCTGGGTTGAATGACGCTAGTCTGTAAGGAGGTGTAGAAGGCAGATTGGAGAAAGAAAAAGTATGGAAGAACTTGCGCTGTAATTTGGCCAAGAAAGTCAATGGGATTTTTCAACTGAGGGATTCTTCAGACATGGCCATGAAGACAACATCATCAGTCTTCATGTAATGAAAGATATAATCATCCGCAACATAAATCAAATGAGAATCATTGGGAGGTATCTTGGTGAGGATTGTGGAGGCAGCTCTTGAGAATTTCTTAGATGAATTGATCATGTGCTTGGTCAGGATCTTGGTACCATGAGCCATGAGTCCCCCAACAATGGACATCTTGAGGTTCAATTTTGGTAGTTGGAGTTATTCAATTGAAGAAGTTGAAGAGGGGGGCATGGTCGCCAACAAGGCTTTGGAGGCTGAGTTTTAGGGTTGAAGCAGATTGAGAATGAAGTTTGGAGATGAGATCTTGGGCTGAGCGGGTCTCTGCACGCGCGTTTGGCCACAAGGAAGGGGGGAAGGGAGAGAGAAGGGATCAAACGGGATGCCTAGTTGATGAGACCAAGAGAGGCCTGTCCTAGACCACTGGAACAGGGGAACGCTTGGAAGGATGAGGGAATTGGAGGAGAAATACTGATAAAAAAAATTCTGATTTTTTTTTTTGCATTACACCTAAATAAAAGATTTGAAAAAAAAATTTGAATTTTCACCATCTGGTCCCTGGCAGGGTGTCCAGATTTGGTCACCACAACATGCCTCAATACTGAGGATGAGTTGGATGGTTGATGGCAACCTTTGTTTGTTCCACAAGTCAGGTTGCTGGGCTGTTCAATTACTCAAGAGGGTATTCTTGAAGTCTTGATTTGATCTCTCTTGATGAGACGTTTGTTGTGTTGGTTGGTGCCAGCTTGAGGTTAACTGAGAAGGGTATAAAGATCCAGACTGGGTTTTTGATAGCTCCGCAACATGTTGGATAAGACATAGCGTGATCAGAGACTATCACTACAGACTCTCTACTGTAACTACTGGTGAGGATAGAGAAGACAGGCAGTACTCTGATGAAGTAACAAAGAATAAGAGGAAAAACAACAAGAATGATCAAACAGAAAGACAGGCTTGAAGATAAACAGAAAGATAAACAGATAATCAACACGCCGGATCAACTCATCATCAGTGATTGAGAGTCAAGAGCCAACATACTGAGCCAGTCTTGAGACTGCCATGGCACTCGCTGCCTTGGTTAGAGGATTGGCCAGCATATCTTGAGAGGAGACAATTTCAATTTGAATCAGTTGGGAGTTCCAGTTGTTTTGTAAGCTTTTCATCTTGATATTGATGTATTTAGCATGCCACTTAGTTACAAATTTTTTAAATTTGTTTTTCAGTCCCTTGTTATCAATTAGGTGCAGAGGAGGATCAAACTTTGATCACCATACTTTGGAGATGAGGTGATTTAGCCATCTAGCTTCAAGATGACTGGCTGAAAGTGCATTGCACTCAGACTCCGTAGAAGAGTGAGCTATACATCTTTCACTCCAGCTTTTCCAATAGAGAGGAAACCCTTTGAACAGAGTGATGAAGCCGGTTTGAGAGAGATAAGTGTCAGGATCATCCCCACATATGGCGTTGCTGTAAGTGATTAGGTGGTTAGAGGTTTCCTTTGATTTGAAGACAAGCTTGTGGTTCATTCTCTTAAGCAAGCAGCGCCAAACTCAGATTACTTCATTCCAATGGAAAATTCCCGGTTTTTCTGAGAACCTCGCCAAGTTTGAAACAGCATAGCTTATGTTGGGTCTGGCCAGAGTCCCAATGAAGTTTAGCCATCTAATTGGTGAACAATAGTTGACTTTTAGTTGGTTGAATTGTTCAATCTTGTCTTCAGTTGCTGGAAGTAGGTGAGAACCTGTGGAGCAAGGGTTTGAGAGGGGTTTTACATTTAGCAGATTCAATTCCTCAAGACCCTTGAGAATGTGGTTTGGTAAAGACAAACTAATTGAGTTCTTGTCTTTTTCAACCTTCATTCCAAGTAAGGTTTCCACTTTGTGAGCTGACAAATTGTTGACTTTTTTCAAAAAAAGAGTCTTAAATGTATTGACCTCCCCCACCACAACTAAATTGTCAACATGAAAAAACATCAATTTAACTCCATCTTCATGATGATAAAGAAAGGGATCATAGTGACTCTCAACAATGCCGAAACTCTTGATCAAGTTGCTCAGGGTTTTGTACCAATTGAGAGGCGCTTGTTTAAGGCCATAGAGTGACTTTATGAGCTTGAGATACTTTGACTTCCTATTTGCGCCAACTGGGGTCCTTGTATAGACATTCTCCTCTAGTGGTGCATGTAAGAAAGCCCCCTTCATGTCAAATTGAAGAATTGGGAGGTTCTTGTCTACCGAGTAAATGAGCAGTGCCCTGAGAGATTCTATCTTACCAGTAGGCACAAAGGTCTCCAGGTAATTGATCCTGTAGCGTTGGTTGAACCCTTGCACGCAGACCCAAGCCTTGAGCAAGATAGGACCTTTGTGCAGGTCTACCTTTCAACAAAAGGACCAAGTGGTGTTAAGGGGATTGGTAACCTCAGATTCCTTGTGGTCTTCCCACACACCCAGTTCTTCAGCGGTGTCCAGTTCCTTGGTGATGGGCGCGACCCATTTGGGGAGTTTGAGTGCTTCATGGATGGATTTGGGTAAGTTGGTGTGATGGTAGCCATACTGTAC
Organism: Puccinia polysora; assembly: GCA_025617555.3. Classification (NCBI taxonomy): domain Eukaryota; kingdom Fungi; phylum Basidiomycota; class Pucciniomycetes; order Pucciniales; family Pucciniaceae; genus Puccinia; species Puccinia polysora. Next base: position 6,142,397 of record CM062639.1, read on the forward strand.
CGGTGGTCTCAACTGCTCACAATTGCAAAGTCTTGGAAGAAGCGTCTCCTGGATAACTGAATGGGAGCTTTCAGAATCCAATTGACTTGAATTATCCTCAGGAGGAAGATCCGGCTTGATGTTGTGCCAGTTGTCGGATGCTGAATGTTGTTCTTGAATGACTGATTCCAGTTCCCCTCTGGTCACGGTTCCAACAGTGAGAACAATGTTGTCTTCTTCGTCGCCATTGAGGGAGATACCATTAGGGCCATGAGATTTCATGAACTGCACATGCTTTGTATTGATAATTATTCCCAATTTTGAAAGAACTTTTTAGGATAGTAATTGAGCATTGAAACCTACTAGGAACCCTTCATTTCCCTTTTTGCTTAACTCTGAGGCAATTTTGGTGTTGTTTAACAAGTAGATTCATGCGGTTCTGACAGGCTTCAGGTAATTCTTGGGCAGTACTGTACCATGCATCTGTTCCCAGGGAGATTTCATTCCAGCTTCTTGAGGAATTTGGTTCAAAGCAAGGCAGCAGCTTTGGATAACTACATTCCAAAAACTTTTGGGAATAGGAGACGAGCTGAAGACTGATTGTAATGACTCCATGATAGTGTAATTTTCTCGCTTGGCCTTCCTGTTATGTTGGGAGTGATAGGGCTCACTGACAAGGTGATGGATTGCATTGAATTTGAAGAATGTAGCAATTCTTTCATTGACAAATTCTCCCCCCCCATCGGAGACAACCTCAATGGGGAATTGTTTCTTCTTTTTTTCTTTGTTTTCAATGGAAAATATGATGGCTTCAGCCACTGCATCCTTACTTGGCAGAGGGAGAGCAGAGAGGTAACCAGACTTGTTGTTGACAACAGTGAGAGCAAACCTCATGCCGCCCTTGCTTTGCGGATTGAGTGGTCCCATAAGATCTAGGTGGAGTTGGTAAAACACGTGTTCTGCTGGCTGTTGCTCCTGTTTGAAGAGGGATTTGCTTATTTTTCCTTTTTTGCAGGCTATGAATTCAAATGCCAAACATGTTTCCTTCTCAATGCTGTGTCCTAGCTGCTTTTCCATTCTTTATAGGCTAGCATGGCCCACAGTTTGATGTAGTTCTTGGAGCTTGTTCAGACTCAAATAAACAAGCTTGTTTTCCTGTCAACGTGGGGAAGTTGATGATCAGAATATTGTTCTGTATCACTCCGCTGAGGATCACCGTTCTTTTCTTCTTAAGCAAGAAGGATGAGGGGTCAGATTTGCTGTTGACTTTTAGAGTACATCCCTGATTGAGAAGTGCGCCCATTGAGACCAGATTGACAGTAGCATCAGGCAGCCAGGCCTCTTCTTCAGATCTAGTTGAATTTTTCCAATTTGAAGAGTTGCAAAGCCAAGACCCTTTATGGGTATTCCATCCCCCTTTTTTCCAGTTTTGATGAGTTTGCTTCCAGACTGATCAGTTATTGAGGAGAACAGGGATTGATCCTTGATCATATGGATGGAACAGCCACTATCAAGGATGAATCGTCCACAGTCAGACTTGTTGAGCTGGTTTAGACCACAGAAAAATGTGTAATGATGGGACTCTGGTGTTTTCTTCTTTGCTCCTTGATTGGACTTATTTGTTGGTTTTTCAGGTTTATGATCTGGGAACTCCACCCAGCAGTTGGAAGCTGGATGTGATTTGAAAGCTGGATTATGCTTGCCCTTTTTGCAGCAAGGGTAGTCAGCATCCAATTGTTTAAGGGAGTAAAGGGCAGAGTTTGTGTTGGATGTTTCTTTGGATTTAGATTGAACTTTGTTTTTGTGTTGAACTAGATGGTTCAGAACAAAGGCCACTGTCAGATCAACCCCTGAGTGCATGATTTTCAATTGCATTCCTTTCAACAATTTGGGAAGTTTGAAGAGAATCAGGTAGCTGAGATTATCACTGGGAAGGTTGATCCCAACTTCATCAAGTTTCCCAAGATGTAGTTTCACCGGGGTAAAAAAACTGTTGATGTCATTCTGATCAAAGCCAAGGTAGAGGAAGTTGAAGAACATCTTTTCCCAATTTGCAGCCTGATTGGAAGCAAAGTGTTCTTTAGCGGCAAGGCATATGAGCTTGGGAGAGTCCTCATTATTGGCTGTTATTATGTTGGTTTGAGTTGAGGAATCTAGCTTGGACATATGATAGGCTGCAGTTTCATTGTTGTTTGGAATTTTATTGTGTGGATTGGGAGAGTTCATGAGTTGGAGAATGCCCCTCATTTCGAACAATCTTTCCATCTTCTTCTTCCAGATTGAATAGTTCATGTTGGTAAGAAGGGAAGTTGATTCCATTAACAACTTGAGTGCCAGCGCCTTAAAGTTGCTGTTGCCTCCAGGTCAAGGGGAAATTGTTTGTTGATCCATTCAGGTAGCTGGATGAGATTGTTTTGGCTTTTAACCATATAAAAAAATTAGATGGTTTGAAAAACCTGGACCAAGAGGAAAACACAATTCTACAGGCCAGATTATGGCCTCTTAGAAGACTAAGTAGAATTGGTTCACAATCAGCTAAATAGCTGAGAAAGACCAAGATAATCCTTCTGCTTGATCCAACTGCTCCTGCGTGTTTGTTTTGGCTTACACAAAGAGACGTGCGTCAATACTGAGGATGAGTTGGATGGTTGATGACAACCTATGTTTGTTCCACGATTCAGGTTGCTGGGCTTTCCAATTAATCAAAAGGGTATTCTTGAAGTCTTGATTGGCTCTCTATTGATGAGACGTTTTTCGTGTTGGTTGGTGCCAGCTTGAGGTTAACTGAGCAGGGTTTAAAGACCCAGACTTGGTTTGTGATAGCTCTGCAACATGTCGGATAAGACATAGCGTGATCAGAGACTATAACTACAGACGCTCTACTGTAACTACTGGGGAGGATAGAGAAGACAAGCAGTACTCTGATGAAGTAACAAAGCATAAGAGGAAAAACAACAAGAATGATCAAACTGAAAGACAGGCTTGAAGACAAACAGACAGATAGACAGATAATCAACAGGGTTATTTTCTGATATTCTTCACCAAATCAATTTTGTGGCCAGAATTCTTAATAATATTATCAGACTATAGCCATATATCACTCATTTATCTTGAATAAACACTTGATCATGGATGGCAAGGGGTCAGGATTGATACTTGAAAATTACTCTGGATTAAATCACTTAAAAAAAGGGTTGTTTATATACCTTTTTGGGTAATAAGACCTTCTCAGGGTACATTGTGGTGTTCTTTTATTGACGCAAGTCGGGAAAGGGCTGTGGGCGGCGCGCTCATCAATAGTGGCGGGCTCAGCAGCAGCAGCACGCTCAGAAATGGGTAGGGCCTTGCCGCAGCTAGCCGCGCTGCGGGCTCAGCAGCAGTCAGGTAGGCCCACCAGCGGTTGGGTCGGGCTCAGCACGTAGAGATGGGAGACGGACGGATCACGCGGATTGCAGACCGGACGGATTGCGCGGATTGGAAAGCTTGCGTGGATTGGAAGGCTTGCGCGGATCGGACGGCTTGCGCGGATCAAGCGTAACGCGCATCGCAAGACGCGCGGATTGGATCACGCAGGTAGGCCCTGGATACCTGGAACGGGTTTTCGGGAAGACGCGTGCGGGCAGGCAAACCGGGCGTACAATTGATATTGAGGGGCATGGGTTATGGGGAAAGGGTTGGAGGGGTAGGGTTGGGCTATGGTTCTGTGCTTAGGGGTTGTATTTCATCATTCTTGCTTACTTGTGGTTGTACTTAGGTTAGGGTTGAGAGGGAGGACTTAAATACTTCACTCTCAACTCTGGGTGATAGAGGGGGGGATCACTTTATCACTTCACTTTATGATATCACTTTATCATTGGATTGAATTGGATTGGATTGGAAAGGAAGGAATTCATCTTATTCACACTCTATCACTCTCTCTATCCCTATCTCTCTCTCTCTTGACTGGCTGCATCCAATCTCCTTACAGACGCTTCAATCAATAAATTCCTGAACTCAAGGACAACTTAAGGGGTGTTGCCCCTTTGGTTTCCACATCTGGGGGTCTGGCTGGGAGAAATCTTTTGTCAAAGTCTCCCAAAGGTACTCATGGATGCTATCAACAGCCGCTTCTCTTCCTTCCTCCTCCCACGGCCTCCGCGCTACCCCATGGATTTACCTGCATATTCAACTCAACATTGCGGAAGTGGAGCGATTCATCTCACGGTATGAAATGATCACAGACTCTGAAGGCGTTTTGGATTCTGAGAAGGCGGGCCATTTTGTCCTGTTCATCAAGGACGCGGAAGCATGTCAGGATGTGGAAGAGATGGGAGGCTACCGGAACCTGGATTGGCCAACACCGAAGGGGAACATGCTGGCAAGATGGGGGAGGCACGGTTCTTGCTTTTGGAAGGAAAATCTCAAGCCATCCGCTGTGGTGTTGTATTTATAACCTTGGGTTGAGAGCTGCGTCGCAGGCTGCGCGCTCAGAAGTTGGGTAGGTTGGGCTCAGCATTTGGGTGCGCGCAGTCTCAGCAGTTCCTTCTGAGGGCTCAGCAGCAGCCGCTGCGGGCTCAGCAGTAGGAATTGCGGGGCTCAGCACCAGGTGCAGGTCGGGCCTACTCCATGGGCACCGGGCCGCAACCCGCCCAGGAAACGCGGACCAAGTGATGGAGCCGGCCCAACCAAGCTTGCAGGTGGCTAGTCTGGAAGGCAAGGGCAGGGAAATTGGGGGTTAGGCGCGCGCGGGCCAACTTGCAGACCGCAAGGTCTGCGGACGCGCGCGGATGGGACAACCGGGGGGCTCATAGTAGGGCGCGGCGGAGGGCTGCGCCATGAGAAGGATGAAACCGTGTGGTGACCAATCCGGGTCACCACGGGAAAAAAAAAGAAAAAAATATTTTTTTCGGTTGTACCCCTATCGGTACCTTCATTTCCCCCCATCTCTCAACTTCTCCCTGTCCTAGCGGTCTAGGACAGGCCTCTTACCTGTCTCTCTGCTTCGATCCCCCCCTCCTATGTTCAACTCCTACTTGTCGCGCTCGCGGCCCTGACTTTTGGCGACGCAAGCAATCGTCGAACCACCTTTGACAATCCCTTTGATCCTTCCCGATCCTCTCATCCAACCGACGCCGTTGCTTGTCGCGGCGGTCGTCAACCATCGATTCAATCTCCCCTGCCTTTTGGCCCAGGATCCCATCAGACCATCATCATCTAATCTCATCTGTTTCCCCCATTATCATAATCAACTTATCCGTGGGCATCCTTCCCCACTTATCTGAGCAACTTATCCGGGTATATCCATGATTGCCCCTTGATCCTTTGAGCCTCCGTACTCAAACTCTGTCCCTTGTGACCTTGATCCTTATCAACAACCAATAGCTTTGCTGGTTGAAGAAGAATTCCTGTCTGTCTGAATTCTTGGGTGTGTTATACCACTCTGATCCCTTTTTCCGACCATACTGGTCTTGATCACTCCTTGATCATCTTTCTGGAGCCAATCACGTTTGATTGAAGAGGTTTTATTAAGCTTAAAACCTGGAGTGTTATACCTCCCTTTTTCTTTAAGGTTGAATTTCGCCATGCTATTCTTGAGTCCCTTGAGAAGTTTTGGGATATTCTTGCTCGAATTCGTTATTGATTTGCTTCTAGAGCTTCATAAACAAATTGCTTTGGTTTTTTTCAGCCTCCCACAGTTATCTGGTACCCTTCAAGCGCTTGATTGCGGAGAGTTGGGCAGGTTCATTGAGAACCTGGAGGTTGGTTGGGATTGAGTTGATCTTTCCTTATCAGCTGCTGACAACCAGAGTTATTAGCTTGTGGGCGTTGTTACTTACAACTGCCTTGTTCTATTGAACTCTGAACAAACCTTGAATTATTTGTTCAAGTCTTTACCTGCACCATCTTGCCTCAGATAGTGTTGTTTCCATTTCTACCAACAACTCTTATCCTCTTCCCTTACTTTGATTTCTCATCCATAAGGTTCTGGACCTTGATTCTGGTTACATTTAAATATTATTGTAACTCCTAGGAGGGCAGCCTAAACAGCACCTTTTCCCTCCACAGAACTGCCACGGCTTAGCACCGTTTGGAGTCTTACATTTGGTCCCCCCGGCCGGGATCAAACCAGCAACCTTGGGATTTACAGTCCCAGGACATTTAAAATCAACCTTGAAATCCAATCTTTTTTTTCTTTCTCCTATTTTTTTTCTCTTCTCAAATCTGATCCGTGGAGGCAACTTATCCTAGAAGTAAGTCCTCCCAATTTGTGCACCGCTTGGGCAAGATACTTGTTGTTTTTGGCAAAACACTACTCTTGCCACACTTGTGAGCCACTTTGGAAATCTGCTCTTTGGATCCCCTAGGAACTCTGTTATTCAATATGGCATCTTCCGCTACTCCAACCACCTCTGTCCGACCTAAGATGGTAAAGATCAAACCTCAGAACAAGAACTTAGGCTTCAACGGTACAAACGTCAAGCAATCCTTGGACTCCTACAAAATGGCTGCTGAAGTGGATGGAGCTAGTGAATTTGATATGGCTTATCAGTTGCGATTCTTTATCTCCTCTGATGAAGTTATGGAGGTAATCGAGTCTTTCAAGGGATTTGAATCCCATAACTGGACGCTTCTCAGGAAGGCTACGTTGGCATACTGGGGTAAAATAGATGTGGCTAGGTTTACTCTGCAGGATTTGGATGCTCTGGTTTCTCAGTGGATCTCCAATGGTGGTATTTCTTCAGCCTCTGACTATCAGATTTTTAGGAAGTCTTGGGATCCCATTCGAAACTATCTTATCCAAAACAATCACATTGAAACAGTGGAAAAAATTTGAGCAAAGTTCTTCCAATCTTTTTCGTTGGCTGTGCAAGAAAGGATTAAAGAAGAACTGGTCAAATCTGGATCCATGATTACCACCAGGGATAATCGATTCAAGCTCCCTGTTTTTCTCACCCTTAGGAGTACTGTGGATAAAGTCATGAAAGGTCAAACTGCTCTTACCTTTGAAAAGCCTAGAACTACTGAACCAGTCCATGCTCCTTCTTTTAAAGAGTCAAACAATATTATGATTAAAATGGAGGCAGATTGTAGGCCTAAAGCAGATCCTAATTCGAATCGAGAACCTACTACTATAGATGAAATCACCAAGTTACTTAGAGCCTTTGAGAACAAAATAGATCAAAAGATTTCTTCGCTAGCTACTCCTAAAACTCCTTCTTCTGTTCCCAAATCAACTCTGGTCTGTTACTACTGTCATAGGGAAGGCCATGGAACCGGACGATGCCAAGAACTTTAGAAGGACCTAAAGGAAAAGTTGGTAGAGCAGAGGGGGAACAATTACTTCCTCCCTAATTGTTCCCTAATCCCTTTTGACTTGTCTCGTCCTATCCAACATGTGGTGGCCTCTTACCAGCCATCACCTCCTGTGAAAGCATCTCTTGCTTCCTTTGAATTTCGATCATCCTGTGGTACCCTCCAACCTTGGTATCCTCCAGCTATTTCTTCCTCTAGTCTAGCTGGGACTACTTATCAATCTGATCCAGCCAGGAAACAACATGAGGAACCTAAACCTCATAAGGCTCCTTCCTTGCCAACTTCAATCCTTTGAAAACCCGTTAAACGTCGATCATCACTTGAGCCTCCTTCCTCTGATGTAGAAGACATGGAGGTGGAAAAGGAACCACTCATCAAAAGGTTCCCAGATCACCCTGATCCTTCTCCCTCACTTCAACCTTCTAATCCTATCTTAGATTCTGCGTCACCTGAACTTCCTCCCTCCACCCAGCCCAAAGTTTGATTTGAAAGGGGCATCTCCAAGGATCACCCCAATGCTGTGGAGGGAGTATTAAAGAAAATTTCTGATCTCAAAATTCGTGATCTATCTGTGGCTGAACTCCTATCAATCTCTCCATCTGTTGCTGAAGGAATGAAGAAATGGGTCTCTCGTCAACGTGTGGAAATTGGCCCTGAAGAACTCAAAGTCTCCTCTGGCACTTTAATGGAGGACTCTGGTGGAACCAGTCCTTCTTTAGACTCCAACCTTTATTCCTGTCCCCTTGGCTTCCTTCCTTGTTATCTTGGTGACTCAGCTAAAACTGTTTCTCCTCTTGTGGATTCTGGATCTCAGCTTAACTTAATCTTGGATGCTATGGCCTGCAAGCTCAAACTTAGTCCTAGGGTAAGCTTCAACTCTGCAGTGTATGGGATAGGAAATCAAGCTTGTGAACTGGTTGGTATTGCTGATGATTTACCGGTCAGGATTGGTCAAAATATTGTTGGAACCTGCCACTTTTGGATCACTCGTTTGGACAGTCCTATGATCTTGGGACGACCCTTCTTAATGGACTTTGGTGCAACCCTGATGTTTTCTGATCAAGTTGGGGAGAGAATTCTTCTCCCTGATGCTGATGGCAGGAAAATTGAAGTTCCACTTTTCTCTTTGGATTCTGGTTGTCGGGAAAGAGATTTTCCTGGTGATTCTCCCAAATCATCTTTTAAGGGGAAGCAGAAGGATAACTCTAGTTCCTCTCATTTTTTAGGGGAATAGTTGATCCTACTAATAGTTGTAGTTCTTTTCAGCCTCAGACTGCAACTCAAGGGTCAACTCCCATCCCTCAGGCTTATTTTTCATTCCTTTCATCATTCTCTTCTGAGCTCAAGAATATTAAAAAACAAAAACATATCAAAATAGAAAAATCCAAAAATATTTCTTCTCGATCTCCTTCTCTCTCTGGATCTGTTGTGTCTTCTTTTCCTTCTACTTTTGAGTCTGATCAATCTTCTCGTCTTCCTCAATCTCTTACTGGTCCCTTTGTGCCTAATGGACGGGTCACTGAAGAACGTCTGAAGGTGGTCAACTTTGGTCCAGATGGATGGCTTCTTCCTGATGTGTTAAATTTAATCAAAAATGTCTTATCTCTAAGGGAAAAATCTATTGCTTTCTGTGAAGAAGAGAGAGGTCTCTTGCGTGAATCCTATGGCCGCCCTTATATCATCCCTTTAGTTGAACATGATCCTTGGCAAAAGAAAAAGATCCCTATCCCTGCTGCTAAAGTTGACGAATTCATCAAGTTGGTCCGGGAACGAGTTCGAACTGGCCTGTATGAACAGTCAACTTCTAGTTAATCCAGCCCCGTCTTCTGTGTCCTCAAGAGTAATGGTAAACTTAGAATAGTTCATGATCTTCAACCTCTTAATAAAGTTACTATTAAAGACTCTGGTATCCCTCCTGCTACTGAAGAATTTGTTGAATCCTTTGCAGGGAGAGCTTGCTATGGTCTAGGGGATATTATGGGTGGCTATGACAAACAATCCTTACATCCTATTTCTCGTCCTCTCACTACTTTCAATACTCCTCTTGGTCGATTTAAACTTACTTGATTGCCTCATGGAGCGACCAACTTGGTTGCAGTCTATCAGGCTCAGATGATGTGGATCCTCCAGGATGAAATCCCTGATCATGCTGGTATCTTTATTGAAAATGGAGGAATTGAAGGTCCAGTATCTGACTATGATAATGAGCTCTTACCTTGGCATTCAGGAATTCGTTGTTTTATCTGGGAATACGCTACTACCTTGGAGAGGATTCTGTTTTGAATCGAGGAATCTGGCCTTACTGTCTGTGGATCCAAACTGGTGGCTTGTGTCCCTGCTCTGGAAATTGTTGGTCATGTGGTCTGCAAGGAAGGAAGAAGGATGGCACCAGCCAAAGTCAACAAGATCATCTCTTGGCCTACCCCAATCAATCCAACTGAAGTTAGGGGCTTTCTAGGTGTTGTCACTTATGTTAGAATCTTTATCCCATCTTTATCCGAAATCTGTGCACCCTTGCGTCGTCTAACCAGAAAAGATGCTGAATGGATTTGGACCCAAGATTGTGAATGTGCTTTCCAGCTACTCAAAAGGATAGTTGGTAAAGACATAGTTTTGAAAAAGATCTCTTATGGACCTGGAGCTGGCAAGATCAAGCTGGCTGTTAATTCTAGTTATCAATCTGTTGGGGCCGTCCTTACTCAGGAAGATGAAACTGGTTGGGACCGTCCTGCCCTTTATGAATCTTTGTTGTTTTCAGATGTAGAATCTAGATACTCCCAGCCCAAACTGGAACTCTGTGGTGTGGCTTGAATGATGAAGAAAATTCAAACCGTTCTCTGGGGCCAACATTTCAAATTTCAAGTTGATGCTCAATCCATCATTGAAATGATCAACGCTCCCAGTCTTCCCAATGCTCCTATGACTCGTTGGGTGGCCTTTATCCAGCTTTTCTCTTTTGATATTGTTCACAGGCTGGGGAAAACTTTCACCATGCCTGACGGTTTATCTCGACAACCTCTTGGGGACAACAAATCTGATGTTGGAACCGATTTCAATGAAGAGGAACCTTTAATCCAACCTATTTTCTCTTTTTCTTCTCAAAATTATTCTGGCTTTCAACAAGGCTTCTGGCTTAAATTAGAGCAGTACCTTTCAACTCTTCAAAAACCTCCTGATCTCTCTGCTAAGGAATTTTGATCTCTTAAACAAAAGTCTTCTGATTTTTTTGTTCAAGGCTCTAGACTTATGAAGAGAGGCAATCCTTGTGCTCTTATTGTTGTTACTATTCCCTCTAAACAAGATTCTATCCTTGAAAGTCTCCATGAAGGCCTTGGTCATCATGGGGAAACTGAAACTTATCAAAGATTATCCAAACAATTCTGGTGGCCATCTTTGAAGAAATCCGTTTCCCAATGGTGCAAGAGTTGTGAAGTTTGTCAAAAACGTGATCTTAGCCGCCCAGCTGAAATTCGTTATCCTACTGGGGAGTCCACTGTCTTTGGAAGGATTGCTATGGATGTGGTTCATATTAAGGCAGGTGGTGCTAAGTACCTCATTGTGGCTAGAGATGATTTTTCCGGATGGGTTGAAGCAAAATTTCTTAAGAACCTTAGCTCTGAATCAGTGGCAGCTTTCCTCTACGAGACCTGGACAATGCGTTATGGCCTGGCTCAATCTTACTCTACTGATGGTGGCTCTGAATTTGGGGGCAATCTTGCTGAAATGATCCAATCCCTTCCTGGACAACATAGAGTTACTACTCCTTATTATCCTGAAGGCCAAGGCATGGTGGAACAAGGCCATGCCCCTTTGAAGGCTGCACTTGTTAAACTGGCTGGTGAAAGTGGCAAGAATTGTCGCAAATTCCTTCCTCTTGTTCTCTTCTCTGATCAAATCTCAACCAAAAGGACTACTGGCTACTCACCTTATGAAATCATCTTTGGTCAAAGAGCAGTCCTTCCTATGGATCTGGAAATGGAATCTTTCTTGGGTATCTCTTGGGAAGAGGTGTCCTCAACCACTGATCTGTTAGTTGCTAGATCCAAGCAACTGGAGCAAAGTGAAGAAGTTTGTGATGAAGCTTATCAAAAGATGATGGATTCCAGTGCAAAATCCGTCCAGTATTGGGAGGACAAGCACTCTAATCAAGTCAGGGAGCCCTTGAACCCTGGTGACCTAGTTTTAGCTTATAATCGATCTTTGGAGACCCAGTGGGGCAAGCTTTTCTCTAATTGTTGGAATGGCCCTTATCGAGTGGTTCATCAAGTTAGAGGTGGATTTTATGTTTTGGAGGAGCTGGATGGTACTCGGTTGGCCAGAAGGTTCTCTGTTGATCAAGTCAAGAAGTTTCATTGTCGTGGGGGCAACTTATCTCAGAAGTAAGTCCTCCCAATTGTGCACCACCAGGGTCATTTGCTGCGTTTTTGTTGTAAAACTCTACTGTATGCCACATATGTGAGCACCTGGGACGTCCTCCTTGTTCTATTCCTGCCCCTTCTAGGGCTCATTTGGAAGAATCAAGATATTTTCCTCAACTCTTCAATTGCTCTCAAGATCATGAAATGGCCAATCATTGCTTCAATTTCTTTGTTCCCTGCTTTTTTTTTTTTTTTTTTTTTTTTTTTTTTTTTTTTTTTTTTTTTTTTTTTTTTTTTTTTTTTTTTTTTTTTTTTAATCCCTTCAAATTTTAGATGCAGAATAGGGACAGTCTGTAAGTTGGGGAGAGATGTGGTGACCAATCCGGGTCACCAAGGAAAAAAAAAAAACATATTTTTTTTTGGTTGTACCCCTATGGGTACCTTAATTTCCCCCCATCTCTCAACTTCTCCCTGTCCTAGCGGTCTAGGACAGGCCTCTTACCTGTCTCTCTGCTTCGATCCCCCCCTCCTATGTTAAACTCCTACTTGTTGCGCTTGTGGCCCTGACTTTTGGCGACGCAAGCAATCGTCGAACCACCTTTGACGATCCCTTCGATCCTTCCCGATCCTCTCATCCAACCAATGCCGTTGCTTGTCGCGGCGGTTGTCAACCATTGATTCAATCTCCCCTGCCTTTTGGCCCAGGATCCCATCAGACCATCATCATCTCATCTCATCTGTTTCCCCCATCATCATAATCAACTTATCCGTGGGCATCCTTCCCCACTTATCTGAGCAACTTATCCGGGTATATCCATGATTGCCCCTTTATCCTTTGAGCCTCCGTACTCAAACTCTGTCCCTTGTGACCTTGATCCTTATCACCAACCAATAGCTTTGCTGGTTGAAGAAGAATTCCTGTCTGTCTGAATTCTTGGGTGTGTTATACCACTCTGATCCCTTTTTCCGACCATACTGGTCTTGATCACTCCTTGATCATCTTTCTGGAGCCAATCACGTTTGATTGAAGAGGTTTTATTAAGCTTAAAACCTGGAGTGTTATACCTCCCTTCTTCTTTAAGGTTGAATTTTGCCACGCTATTCATGAGTCCGTTGAGAAGTGTTGGGATATTCTTGCTTGAATTTGTTATTGATTTGCTTCTAGAGCTTCATAAACAAATTGCTTTTGTTTTGTTCAGACTCCAACAGTTATCTGGTACCCTTCAAGCGCTTGATTGCGGAGAGTTGGGCAGGTTCATTGAGAACCTGGAGGTTGGTTGGGATTGAGTTGATCTTTCCTAATCAGCTGCTGACGACCAGAGTTATTAGCTTGTGGGCGTTGTTACTTACAACTGCCTTGTTCTATTGAACTCTGAACAAACCTTGACTTATTTGTTCAAGTCTTTACCTGCACCATCTTGCCTCAGATAGTGTTGTTTCCATCGCTACCGACAACTCTTATCCTCTTCCCTTACTTTGATTTCTCATCCATAAGGTTCTGGACCTTGATTCTGGTTACATTTAAATATTATTGTAACTCCTAGGAGGGAAGCCTAAACAGCACCTTTCCCCTCCACAGAACTGCCACGGCTTAGCACCGTTTGGAGTCTTACACTGGGCGTACGTCGATATCAAAGGGAACGGGTATGGGGCAAGGAATGGAGGGGTAGGGTTGGGCTAGGGTTCTGTGCTTAGGGGTTGTGTTTCATTTTTCTTTTGTGTTTGTGGTTTTAATTAGGTTAGGGTTGAAGGGGGGGGGATCCAAGTCCTCAACCTCAACTCTGGGTTGGGTTATGATCAATCCATTGATCAATCAATCAATCAATCCATCAGAGAAGGAAAGGAAAGGAAGAAGAATACATCTCATTATCTCTCTTTTATCTCACTACACTTAAGAACTCATTGCATCCAACCTCCTTACAGACGCCTAGATCAATATTATCCAGACTTGCGGACAACTAAGGAGCAAAACTCCCCTTTACCTTCCACATCTGGGGGTCTGGCCAGGAAGTAATCTTTTGTCTAGGTCTCTCAAAGCTATTGGGTGCGATGCTGCCCACAACTACCCAAGGATTGAATGTTCCACCCTTGTTCCCTCTCTGGCCGGGAGCTGGCAGGCCAACACCTCCACCACCACCAACTACTTGGTCTGGCAATTTTGCTCCTCCTCGGTTGGAGCCTTTGGAGGAGGCCGAGGTTCTGCAACGGGTGCTTAGGCCGCAGAACTTCCCCCAACTCCAATTTGACACTGCGGAAATTGGGCGTTTTATGGCAAGATTTGAGGATATTGCGGACTCCAAAAATGCGACGGGTGAGGACAAGGTCTGCGCCGTTGTTCTCTTCATTGCGGACAAGAATTAGCTTTGGGAAGTGAAGCATATGGCAGGGTACGAGGCTTGCAACTGGGGAAGGCTCCGGGGTGAGATGATGGCAAGGTGGGGGAAGCGTGAGCCCCACTTTTGGGAGACAGACTTTGAGAAAACGGCGGGTGAGGCAATTTTTCAAGGTGGGATGCGGAGGCGGGGCAATCTGTCCAAGTACAAGTCCCAGTTTGACCAAATTTGTAGTTAACTAGAAAAGAACCAGGTGGTGGCAGGTCAGACGGGGGCCATGAAGCGGACGTTCCTAGGCGGGCTTGCGCCGCAACTTTGCGCGCAGGTCCAGAGTTAACTATTCAAGCGCGGGTTAGTAACACAGTCAGTGGATGGGAGCATTGCTCTCCTTCCAAGCCTGGGCGTAATCAACCAGGCGGTCAAGAGCAAGATTGATTTGGAAGAGCTGATCGAGGATACGGCCTTGTTGTTCCCAGAGAGTTCAAGGAAGCCAAAAGCCTTTTCCACCCCAGCCCCAATGCCAGTACTGCTTGCTGATCCGCCAGCAACGGAACAGCCCGTAGCCCCTTTGCAGTCAATGGGAGTACCGGTGAAAAAGGTAACAGACATGCTACGGGACTTGCGGATACTCATGAATCGGATGGCGGCCCAGCCAACGGCTCCGCCTCCCGCTTTCTTGCGCAATCTGCAGCCCCATGCAAGAGGGGGCTTTCAGCCCAGTAGCGGACCAATGGGGGGGTTAATGGTTTGTCAGTGCACATACTGCGGCAATAAAAGTCATTGGAAGTCTGGTTGCGCGAATCTGACCAAGGACATGAACAAGGGGTTGGTTCGGGCGTCTGGGGGGACCTACATACTGCCGTTGGGCAAACCAGTGGACCTGGGGGCCAGTCAGCCACCGCAGGTGGAGCAGGTTAGGGCAAGGGCCCAACCCGCAGAGGCCGCTCAGGTGTCCCTTGGGATTGTCACCGGGCCCAAAACGTGGTGGGCACCGCGTGTGGAGGCGGAAGTTAGGACGTTGGCGGCAAACAAGCGGATTGTGTCGGAAAAAATGGATGTGGATTCCAAGGAGCGGCCATTAAATCAAGCTCCAAGGGTTGGGGTGCAAGGGTCGGGAGGTGAAGCGCCGGCAAACATCTCTGGAGGAAGAAGGAATGCCGCGGAAATTTTTTGGCGAGTGATGGGGAGTGAGGTACCGATACCTCTCACGCTACAGGAGCTGGTCGCAGTCTCTCTGGTGGTTGTTGAGGAAATGGTCCAGGCAATGAAGGAGCACGGGGGCGGCAGGATCCCAGCAACAGTGTAGCGCGTGAATTCAGTGACAGGGGAAGCGGAACGGGAGTTGTGCCAATCAAAAGCTGTGTCGGTGCCACTTGCCTATGTCTCACTGAAGATCACGGGAAGGAAAGTGTGGGCAATGGTGGACAGGGGATTGATGGTCAACCTGCTCCCGTCAAAACTGGTGGATGAGTTGGGCTTGTGCGAAGGAAGTGTGCTATGGGCTTGCGGGCGCTCAATGGGGGGGGAATTTTGGGTAGATGGGGTGGTGGAGGTTGCAAAGGTTTGGAAGCTGTTGTCATTTCTCTTGGTCAAGTGCGGTGAAGTGATTCTGGGTTGGCCGTTCATGTTTGGATTCTGAGCCCAAATGAAGTTCAACGCGGAGGAAGGGACATAGGCGCTGACGGTGGAGGACGCGTCTGGGGAAAGGTTTGAGACAATGATCTCCAACCACGGGAAGGGGAAATGGGTGCCATTGGCGGCGGTTGGCAAAGGGGCAGAGTCCGAAGGTGAGGAAAACCATGAGGGCCACCCTGCGGAGGGTTTTCCCTAGTTGACCGTGGGTACTGCGCGGGGCAGGCTCCGGCCTTTTGAGGGCGGTCGACTAGGAAGGAGCAAAAGGCCGAAGGAAGTGCGCAGAGGGCGCAAGCCGCAGAAGTAAGTCCCTTTCCTCAGTATGCACCACCGGGAGGTACTGCATTTCAAAAACCCTACCATAGTGCCATGCTCATGAGCAAAGGCAAGAGACGCGGGTTGATTGTTGCCAGGATTCACGACAACGAAGGCGGGCGTGTAAGGATGGTTAGGTGCAACGCGGGGCAATACAAGCCTATGGCGCAAAACGTCTGGACCCGGAACAAGCCCATGCTGCAGGGGCTGTACGGGCCTCTGAGGCCGATCACCTGGTCTTGGGATACCTGGGTGAGTCCGTTGAGGAAGTTTGGGTGGGTAACGCGGTTGGTGCGGATCACAGACAAGAAAATCAAGGCACTGAACTTTGGGCCTGCAGGGTGGTTGAGTACGGAGGAGAAGGATTTTTTGGCATTGGTGTTGGTGCTCTGCAAGAAGGCCCTTGCCTTTGGGCCCAACGAGCACGGATTGCTGAAGGGCAAGGTTGGCAACCCCTATTTAATCCCCACGGTGCCGCACAAGCCCTGGCAAATCAAGCCGATTTCAATCCCTCAGACCGTGCAGAACCCTTCTTGAAACTGGTCCGGGAGCGTGTGAGGACGGGGTTGTACAAGCAGTCGACATCAAGCTACTCTAGCCCAATTTTTGCGGTTGTTAAACAGGACGGGAAGTCGCTTAGGATTGTGAACCACCTGCAGCGGCTTAACTCATTCACTATCCGAGACGCGAGATTGCCTCCGCGCGTTGACAAGTTCCTGGAATTGATGGCGGGGCATGCGTGATATGGTTTGGTCAATGTAATGGGGGGGTATGATCAGCACAAGCTCCATGTCAACTTGCGGCCGCTGACCGCATTCAAGACAAGATTGGGAAGGATGCAGTTGATGGGGTTGCCACAGGGGGCAACAAACTAGGTGGCGGTCTATCAAGCCCAGATGACGTGGATCCTGCGGGACAACATACCGGAAGGGGTTCTGATCTTCATCAACAACGCCGGTATCAAAGGACCAAAGATGGATTACGGGGGTGCGGTGCTAGAGGAGGCCCCAAAGATCCGCCGGTTCATCTGGGAGTACGCGCAGACATTAGAGTGGGTCTTGTTTTGAATTGAGGAGTCAGGGCTTATGGTGTTGGAGGGTAAGTTGGCAGTTTTTGTTCCCGCGTTGGAAGTGCTAGGCCATGTGGTGGCTTTCGACGGAAGGAGAATTGTGGCAAAGAAACAAAACAAAGTTCTTGAATGGCCAACCCTGCGGACGCCCTGGCATATTCTCCAATTTTTGGGACTGTGCAGCTATTTTTGCATGTTCATCAAGCGGTTTGCGGAAGTTGCAAGTCCGCTGCGGGCGCTGACCTGGAAAGGCGCGGCATGGGAATGGACGGTGCGGTGTGACGCTGCCTTCGCAAAGCTGAAGGAGATTGTGGGCCGCAACATCATCCTCTGCAACCTCAACTATGACGCGGGAGGGATCCGCTTGGCCGTTGACTCTAGCAAGTTTGGCACGGGCGGTTTCCTGACGCAGGAGGAGGATGGTAAGGGTAGGCCGTTTCTCTACGAGTCCGTGACTTTTACAGAAACGGAGAGTTGGTACTTGCAGCCAAAGTTAGAATTATGCAGAGTCTTTAGCACCTGCTCTGGGGGGTGCACTTTGAGCTTCTGGTCAAGGCGGAGGCCCTGGCAAGGATGATCAATTCTCCAATGCTGCCAAATGCTCCTATGACTAGGTGGGTGGTGTTTCTCCAGCTCTTCACTTTTGGCGTGGTTTATGTTCCAGGGAAGGCGTTCACAATGCCCGACGCGCTGTTGCGGTATCCGCAGGAGGATCTGTTTGAGGGGGAGGAGCCCTTGGACGTGGAGTCTCCGGTTATTTGCGTTGGTATGATGGAGACGGAGGTCACCCTTCCGCTGCAGCAGTCCAAGCGCTACTCAATCTTGTGCTCCTTCTTGTGGGATCTCGGGTTTCCCAAGGACGCGTCAGGAACAGAAATTTGGTGGGCAAAGCAGCGGACAACCAAATTCTACATGCAGGGCCGGCAACTGTGGCAACAAAGTACCCCGGTGCCTTTTGTGGTTGCAACATTGAGGAAAGACCAGGAAATGATTCTGAGGTGTCTCCACAACACCCTTGGGCACCGGGGCGAGATTGAAACGCGGAGGCGGGTGAAGGCAAGGTTCTGGTGGCCGGGTGTGGTGCCTGCGGTAGGGGATTGGGTGAAGTCTTGCAAAGCGTATCAACGGCAAAGTTCTAGGCTGCCCAGGGAGGTGGGTCACCCTACGGGGGAAGACTCGTTGTTCAGGCGGGTCTCCCTTGAAGTGGTCCACATAAAGGCAGGGAAGTTTGCGTACCTGCTGGTTGCGCGGGAGGATCTGTCAGGTTGGGTCGAGGCTCGTCATCTGGTGAAGTTTTTGGCGGCAAAGGTTTCTCAGTTATTGGAAGAAGATTGGTTTGCGCAAAACGGTTTGCTTTTCTTGGTCACTGTTGACGGAGGCGCAGAGTTTGGGGGGCGCTTGATCGCACTGGTTTGGAGTTGGGGAGCTAAGTTTGGGCGGGTCACGGAATACTATCCAGAGGGTTCCAGGATGATCAAACGCGGCCATCAGCCCATTAAGGACGCCCTGGTAAAGATGTGTGGGGAGGAAGGTAAACAGTGGCAGGAGGCCCTTGCGGCGGTCTTCTTTGCGGACAGGATCTTGGTCAAACGCTCAACGGGCTACTTGCCTTACAAACTTCTCTACGGACAGCGTCCGGTGCTCCCGGTGGACATTGAGCTTGAAACCTTCTTGGGCGTGGACTGGTGGAAGGTGAAGACCTCCGCAGAACTCGTGGAAGCACGCGCCAAACAGCTTCTCCAACGGGACGAGACCCTTGTGAAGGCCGCTGAAAGGTTGCGGAAGACAAGGACGGCTTTGGTCCGCTATTGGGACCAGCGCTTCTCCCACCGCCTCTGGGATCCGCTGCGGAAGGGTGACTTGGTTTTGTTGTACAACCGGAGTCTGGAATCTCAGTGGGGAAAGCTTTTTGCCAACCAATGGAACGGCCCCTTCCGCGTGGCATCCAAGTTTGAGGGCTGGAGCTACCAGCTTGAGGAATTGGAAGGGGCCCCGCTCAAACGCAAGGCCGCGGCCTTGCATGTGAAGCGTTTCTTTGCGCGCGGTTCCACCTCCTTCAACGAGATGGCCGGGGATGGCGCAAACGCGGGGGACAGTATCGGAAGTTCAGGATCAGTGGACAAGCCGGATCCTTTGTCTGAGGAGGAGCCCGTGTGCAACGCGCCACCTCGGAGGAGTGAAAGGCTACTAACCGCTGAGGACAGCCGTCAACTTGGGGGGGACGTGAGTAGGGTAAAGGTCTGATTTGGTGAGGGGGTGTCCTAGCCGGTTCACAGCCGGAATAACTAGAAACCCCAGAATGTCCGTTCTCCTACTTCTTTTATATTCAATTGGCTCTTGGATTGGTACTGGTTTTGGTTATAATTGATCACAGGGACGCGGGCGCGGCGCTAGCTGGGTCTACAAACGCGAGGATGAGCCCTGCGGATTGGGCAATGCGGGATGAGGAGCAGAAGGAGCGGAGGCCCTATGGAGGCCCAGAAAAAAAAATCTCTTTTCTTGGGGTTTTGGTTTGCTTTTTTTATCCTTGTTTCCTCTTGGCGTGGGAAATGTACGGGACAGGTCTGATTTGGTAAGTGGGTGTCCTGGCCAGTTCAAAGCCAGAATAACTAGACACCCCAGAATGTTTGTTTTCTCAAATTCCTTCTTTGCCTCTCTTGGATGACTGTGTGCGTGCTGGTGTAGGATTGTTGCGTTTTTTGCAGGATTGGGTACAGGGAACTGTGTGGCAGTTTGGCTGGGGCAGGCCAGGTACCTTCCAGGGAACTTTGTTGTCTCAGGACGCGGGCGTGGACTTTAATTTCAATCATCCTCACTCTCAACTACGCCTTTATTCTCACTCCCATTCTCACTCAGGACACGGGCGCAGACCTCTTTCTCACTTACTCTTTCTCTCACTCGCGCGGATTGCTTTCAAGACGTGGATCTTGTGCACAAAAGTTCTCACAAGCCCGAAAGCTACTCAGGATGGCGCAGCAAAAGCTTTATGTCTTTTCAAGAAGGCAGGGAAAAGGATACAAGAGGAGAAGGAAGAAAAGGGGGGGCAACCCGTCTACGTCGGACGAGTCCTCATCACCTCCTCCGCGTCCCCGCGAGCCGCTGCGGCTAAAGTACGGAAGGCCGCCAATAGTTCCCTTTGGTTGCCGGTGGTGTGGGCGCAAGGGGCCGCCAGGAATCGCCAAAGGAGGCCATCTGTGTCATCCACCATTGCATCAAACCTTGCAAGCGGAACAGCTGGGAAGACAGGGATATCCGGAATCTTGGGTGGGATGGGAGGAGGCGGGACTGGTGAAGAAGGGGTCCCTGGCGGACCATTGGGGGGTTTCAGTCCAGCGGGAGGCGAAGACAAGATAACGACCGGCAACGCGGGTGGCGGAGGGGTGCCCCGGGGGGTCGGGGGCCTCTTGTCTGAGTCCAACGAGTATGGAGGAGCCAGAGTCGGAGGAGGAGCCGGAGTTGGAGGAGGAGCCAGAGTTGGGGGAGGAGCCGGGGCTGGGGTAGGGACCGGAGGAGGGCCAGCGCAGCGTTGGAGGATTTCATTGATGCACAGGTCCCTCGCGCCTTGCGTGACCCAAACGCAGTCCGCCCAGAGCCGTAAGGCGGACCGATAAGGCGCGAAGTTTGGGTAGTCCTCCTTCTGTGGGGGCCCTGCGCGGCGGAATGGGGAGGCAGATTTGTGAATTGGTCCTTGGGGGGGGCCGCCACGAGGCAATCCAGGCAGAGTCAACAAGTCCTGGGAGATTGTTTCATCTTCCAAAACCACAAACGGGTCCGGACAGGCCCTCTGTCGCGGCCGGGACGGGAACCGGATTGAGGAGGAGGGCGCAGCATTTCCTTGCCAAGCAAGCAGCGGCAATGGCCACAACTGCAGGAAGTGAAAGCAAGTCGACCGGGAAAAATTGAGCACGCAAGCCCTTTCCGGGCGCAGAAGTCGCAGGGAACCATGATGGCAACAGAGTGGAAGGTGAGGAGGGGCTGGGGTGAGCTGGGGTGGGTGGGGGAGAGGTTGATTGGTAGGGAGATGGAGGCAAGGTAGTGATGGGAGACCTCTGAGGACAGAACTCAACTTGGAGGGGGGATGTGGTGTCGTATTTATAACCTTGGTTCGAGAGCTGCGTCGCAGGCTGCGCGCTCAGCAGTTGGGTAGGTTGGGCTCAGCATTTGGGTGCGCGCGGTCTCAGCAGTGCCTGCTGAGGGCTCAGCAGCAGCCGCTACGGGCTCAGCAGCAGCCGCTGCGGGCTCAGCAGTAGGAATTGTGGGGCTCAGCACCAGGTGCAGGTCGGGCCTACTCCATGGGCGCCGGCCGCAACCCGCCCAGGAAATGCAGACCAAGTGATGGAGCCGGCCCGACCAAGCTTGCAGTTGGCTAGTCCGGAAGACAAGGGCAGGGCAATTGGGGGTTAGGCGCACGCGGGCTGACTTGCAGACCGCAAGGTCCGCGCAGACGGGAGAACCGGGGGGCTCCGAGTAGGGCGCGGCCCTCCGCCGCGCCATGAGAAGGACCGTACGTCAATATCAAAGGGCACAGGTATGGGGCAAGGAATGGAGGGGTAGGGTTGGGCTAGGTTTCTGTGCTTAGGGGTTGTGTTTCATTTTTATTTTGTGTTTGTGGTTGTACTTTGGTTAGGGTTGAAGGGGGGGATCCAAGTCCTCACCCTCAACTCTGGGTTGGTTTATGATTGATCCATCAATCAATCAATCAAATATTATTACAGGAATGGATTTCTCACCCAAAATTAGGTAGGGTCACTCACTGACCCCACCCTTAAATTCCAAGTCCTTATATTTTTAAAATAATTAAAAGGAAAAGTACTGGAAATTACAACACCTGTATGGCACTTTTTGGCCATTTTAATATTTCATGCATGTTGTCACGTATAGGATTTACACCTAAAATTCACTCAGAATTGAGGTGTTGTGTATATTTTAGGAGTTTCACGCGGAAATGTGTTATGTCACAATTCCTGCGCACAGCCCCGCATCATTACATAACCCTACGTACTAGCAGCAGCAGGATCCCGCGTACTAGGGACCCGCGCGCAGCTAATTATACCACGCACGCAGCGGATCCTACCCCGCGCGCATCTGTACTACTTATCCCCGCTCCTGGATCCGTCGTGACAAGCAGGTACCGCTCAGAAGAGCTACAACCTAGTTAGGGTTGCCTTGTATATGTAACAAAAGGACATATGCATTAGTAATGATCTAAAAAGCTCAAAAATTAAATAAAATTAATAAAAATAAAGTTTTAAACATTTTTTAATAATAAATCAAAGATCAAAGACTACCACGTAAACCACAGATCTTGATCTTTGAAGACCACAAAACACTACAAGAAGTGTTCATAAAAATTATTGAAAATTATCTGAATGATCAGCAGATAAAGGAAAATCAGTAAACATCCACATCTGCACGCTTTAAAGCAATATCAATAATACAAACAAAGGATGAGTACAGAATGATCAAATTTACGCCATAACTAATTAACAGATCCTGTGGCTAAAATAGTACAGAAATCCAGCAGATCTCACAACAGCTGATTGATAGCACCAAGTAGACGTGCTAATTTTGCCCTGACTAGCTTGCCAGCCTCAGCCCACGAGCAGAACCCTCTCTACATGCCCTGAGAAGACCAAAAAAACACCCCAAAAAGGTATTTATACAGACCTCTTTGGATCCATTATTCATTAAGTTTTACAGGAATTTATTTATTATCAATCAGACACCGTGTCATGGTTAATCGAGTGTTTTTATGAAGATAAGCAAGTGATTTATGACTTAGTCTGCCGTAGTATTATTTACCTATATTAACCAATCAACCATTGAAGTTTAGTCGAGAAATCTACCCCATCTGCTCTGAAACCCTTCCAATTATTCCAGGATTTTCGTGATAAAGTGCTCAGAGTGAGTGTTACCCTTCCTGTATAGGCTGTTTGTGCTTTTAAGCCTGGCCACTAGTGGAATAAGTCCTTTCTAAGGCACCCATATTGATTCCAAGGTTCTTAAACTGCCCAAGGAGGCCCCTTGAAGAGAAGTTGCTAGTCTGTAAAGATCCCCAGTAGTATAATACTGTGGCCCCTGTTTTATATTATATTGAAAACCATCTACCACCAAACCAATTAAACCTTGCAATCTCTCTTATTAAATAATTTGTTTGAGCTTCTAAGCGTTTATTATTGGAATCATAATTATTATTATCATTCCAGCATTTTTATCACTCTCTGTAGCTAAAGGACTGCAAGGTTCATGGTATCAGAGAGCTGACACCAGGAGTTGGCGCCATGACCATGCGGCCTGGCTAGGAACCTCCGGAGGAGGACGCGGAGCCGGGGATGGTTGCTGAGGAGGCGGAGGAGCAGCAGCTGGACGAGTGAAGAATCGCGGGTCCATTGGGGGCTGGTTGATGCGGACCCGGGCCGCCCAGGTTCAAGCCGCGTTCTGATATGCCGCAAATTTTGGGAAGTCCGCGTGTCTTGGAGGCCCAGCACAACGGTACAGTGAGCCCAAGTCATAGCTCTTGTTCAAGGATGGGCCAGGAGCAGCGCGGGGCGGGGAGTCTTTGGGGCAGCCAGCTGGGGTCCACTTGTGGCTCAAAATTTCCTTGTTGCTTGAAACCACAAACAAGTCGCGACAGGCCCTCTTGCGCGGTTGGGGTTGGGGTTGGGCACGTAGACAAGGACGCGGCATACCATCACTCAGCAAGCAACAGAGGTGGCCGGCGCGGCAAGGGATGCATGCGCAACGGCTAGGAATGATCCAGCAGACAAGGCCGTTCCGGCTTCCATAGGTGCAGGAAGCCATGAGGGAGAGCAAGGGAGAAGGAGGGTAGTGTACTCGCTGGCAAGGAGGGGGGTAGTTGCAACAAGTTAGGGAGGGGGTTCAACTACAGAAGGTGAGATGGTGGGAGATCTCTGGGGACAGAACTCAAGTTGGGGGGGATGTGGTGCTCTTTTATGGACGCAGGTTGGGAAAGGGCTGCGGGCGGCGCGCTCAGCAATAGCGGCGGGCTCAGCAGCGGCGGCATGCTCAGCAATGGGTAGGGCCTTGCCGCAGCTAGCCGCGCTGCGGGCTCAGCAGCAGTCAGGTAGGACCAGCAGTGGTTGGGTTGGGCTCAGCACCTAGAGACGGGAGATGTACGGATTGCACGGATTGTGGACCGGATGGATTGCGCCGATTGGAAAGCTTGCGCGGATTGGAAGGCTTGTGCGGATTGGACGGCTTGCGCGGATCAAGCGGATTGCGCATCTCAAGATGCACGTATTGGATCATGCGGGTACGCCCCGGATACCTGGAACGGGTTGTCGGGCGGACGCGCGCGGGTGGGAAAACTGGGCGTACAATTGATATCAAGGGGCATGGGTTATGGGGCAAGGGTTGGAGGGGTAGGGTTGGGCTAGGGTTCTGTGCTTAGGGGTTGTATTTCATTATTCTTGCTTACTTGTGGTTGTACTTAGGTTAGGGTTGAGAGGGAGGACTTAAATACTTCACTAAATCTGCACTGCTCCTCTGTGGTCTTTTTTTTTTGACCTGTCCTCACATTGCTGCCACTCTGATCAGGTATGTGGCTGTGTGCTTCCTTGACATGATGCAAGAAGGATTTACTGCTCTTGCACTCGTTTGGCTCAGGGGAAAGTCAACAAAGCCAAATGGTTTTGCAACAGCAAGCAAAACAAGCAGCGTGGATGATGGGAATTGTGTTGGAGTGAAAGGAAAAAGAGACTGTGTGACGAAGCAAGGGAGGAGAGGAGAAAAGGGTGCAAATACAGCAGAAAGCGTAAGCCCAGCCCAAACCCCTTGTCAGAAAAAGAAATTAGATCTGAGACAAACATCAGCATCCATAAAATTGATCCTACAATTCTAAACACAAAACCACAGCTCTTGAATGACGGTAAAGCAAGCAACAAAGAAAGTTTGGACAAAATGTGTATGATGTGTATGACAAAATGTGTACAAACCAAGGGCAAGTGCAAAAAATCAAACTTACCCGCCCATTTAAGGTAGAAAAAGGATACAGGCTTGACAAAGATTCATGCCCGCCAGTTTTCCATCATTGCATCATCTCAACAAGCCTGTCATCCTCCCTAAAAACATATCATGAATTTGTACCTAGCTATCTCTATCCCTTCAAAACAATTGATGCTCACTGAGTAAAAATAGCCAAAATGAATACCATTTTTCCACTTCCTTGTTCCATAAACCAGTTGGTTTCATCACGCAGAGCGCCTTCCTGAGATCAGAGCTCCAAATTTGCCTTACAAGCCAAAAGCTCAGAAGGCTCCTTATTATTGGATTTCTATGAGATTAAATAGAAGAAAAAAAATAAAGAGGGCTAAGAGACACAAGAATCATTTGAGAAGTGGGAAAAGGGATAAAGAAAACTCAGTGAGAAAGAAGAAAAGAAAAATAATAATAAGAAAGAAACATCAAGTTAAAAGATTCTTAGCATGTTGATCTGAGATAATATTGGTTAGAGCTTGAGCCAAGGTGAATTTCAATTGGTTGAAACAGTGGGAATTTTCAGATCTTAAGACGAAGATGAGTCAACATGAGCTATAGGAGTGGGGCTTGCAGTTGTTAAGAGACACGTTTAACAGTCTTACCAGAGAGAATCTGTGATGAGGTCGGTTGTAGTGATTTGAGAAGGAAGATCAGGAATTGAAGCATGATTTTGAGAAAGAAGAGATTAAGAGTGAGGAGTTGAGGACAAAGATGAAAATTAATAATTGAAAGAGGTCGTGAATCACAAATATAGGTCTCGGAGGATCTAGGATGACGCAGAACCTCCCGAGTGAACTAAGATTCTGGAAAATGTAAGTTAAAGCGCTGTGAGTTTGAGATGGAGCGCGCTTGAGTCTAGAGTTTGGGTGACATCTAAGAGACTGTGAAAGATGGGAAAAGAAAGAAGAAAAAGAAAAAAGGAAGAAATAAAAATAGAAGAGAAGAAGACTGAAAACAAAAAGAAATAAAGAGAACAAAAGGAAAGAAAGAGAAAGAGAGGATGTCTTTAACATTCAACACCCCCCGTGACTGGTATGACTGGAGCCGGATGAATAAAAGCGGGATCAATCAGATGAATCAGTTTTGTAATTGAGGAGGCATTCAGGGCCTTTTTAAGACCATTGGCTTTCATGTCAGAGGATGAGATTAATTCAACCGCCAAGTTTTCCAATTTAAGTTCCTCACGTAAACCTTTGGTTTTGATGTCAATATGACAAGTTTTTGAATGACAGCCAAACTTCTTGAATTTGTTTTCAAGTCCTTTTTTGTCCACAAAATTTAGGCTGGGCTCAATGTTCTTTTTCCAAAGTTCTGAAATTAGAACTTTCATCCAGATGGCTTTGAGAAACAAATCCACTAAGGGATTAAGATTGGCTTCAGTAGTGGAATGGGTTATGTTTTGTTGACGGTAGCTGCTCCAAGATAAAAGGAAACCAAATAGGATGAACAAGTGGCCGGATCAAGAACTTCTTGTATCTAGATTGTTGCCCCATGAGGCGTTGCTGTAACATTTAATTTGAGTGTTAGTATTTGTGATTCTAAGAGTGAGTTTAAGATTTTTTGGAGCCTTGAGATACTTCCAGCATTGTTTAACTTCTTGCCAGTGACAAATACCTGGTTTTTTGCAGAATCAGTCTAAACTGGAGACTGCAAAGCTTAACTCGGGATGAGTGAGACATGCTTTGTAGTTCACTAGAAACACAGCAAAGCAATAATTAATATTAAGAGATTTGAATTCTTCATATTCTTCATCAGAGGCGTGAGTGAGGTTGAAATTTGTAGAGAGTGGAATATTTGAAGGCTTGCAGTCAGTCATTTTTAACTCTTCAAGTCTGTGTTCAATATGTTTTGGTTTGGATAAGAGAATTTAATCTTTGGTTTGTTTGTACCTCATTCCTAGAATAGTATTTGGCTCATGGTGAAGGGAGTTGGGAAATCTTGACAGAAAATTAGGGAGAAAATTCTCTCCGGATCCTACTAAAATAAGATTGTCAAAGTGAAAGAAGAGAACCAAATTTGCTTGAGAATTAATGTAGAGACAAGGGTCTGAGATAGACTTGTGAAATCCTTGCTCAAAATCCATGACCTAATAGTGGAAAACCAGTTTGCCGGAGATTGCTTGAGACCGTAAAGAGATTTCTTGAGAACAAGAAACTTCTCTTTGCGTTTGGAGCCTTTTGGTTGTTTGATAATGACTTTTTCAGAGAGAGGAGAATGTAAGAAAGCACTTTTAACATTGAGTTGGGTGATAGGAAGGGAGTGATAGAGACCAAAAAGAAGGGCGATTCAAAGAGAAGCCGCTTTTCCCGTGGGCCAGAACGTGTCTTGGTAATTGAGTCCGTAGATTTGATCAAAACCTTGGACACAGAGACGGCTTTTGGAAATGAGAGGATTGTAATGGCAATTGTCTTTCAATCAATACACCCAAGTTGTGTTTAAGGGATTTGTGGGCTTCGAACCTTTGTAATCATCCCAAACTTTGAGTTTTTTGATTCCATCAAGTTCGGAATTCATGGATGAATCCCATTTGATAGAGTCAGGAAACTTCTTAGCCTGTTTTTATGTCTTAGGAACAAAGTAGTGATGATATCCAACCCTCTGCAGAGGATTCAGATTAGATTGATCTCTAAGCAAATAAAAAGGATTGATTTTGGTTTTGAGATTGTGAGAAGAATCACAGGAGGAATCAGAGAAGTTTTTGTGGATCGTAGGAGAGACAGGACTGGATTCATTTTTGGGAGAGGAATCAAAGTTGAAAGAGTCCTTGGAAATGATTGGGGAGGAGTTGATGTTTGAGAGAGGAAAATTGTTGTCAAAATGAATCTTTAGGTTTTCTTCAGAAGGAGATTGAGAGGCTGAACAAGATGACTGGGAAAAGGTTTTGGATTTGATGAATTTCACGGGTTTGGAAGAAATAGTTAATTGGTCAGTTTTAAGAATCCGATAAGAGAGAAAGGCAGGGTTGTAACCCACAAGGGTGCCCACAAGGCCCCGGTCCTTGAAATTTTTGCCTTGGGAGATTTTGGTGTTGAGGTAAGCAACTTTGGAGCCAATTGGATGAAAATAAGTTTGGGGAAGCACCTTGTTAGTGAAGAGTTGATAAGGAGAGAGAGAGGAAGGAGTTTTCGGAATTTGATTGAGGGCTAAGCAAGCAGGTTTTGCGATTTTGGCCCATAGATTGATTGGAAGAAGTGAGCTGTGAAGAATAGCTCTAATGGATTCAGTAAGAGTAAAATTAGCTCGTTATACTTTCCTGTTGTGTTTGTGATGATATGGTTCAGAGACGAGATGTTGAATAGAGTTGGAAAGGAAGAATTCTTTGAGTTCAGAAGAGGCTGATTCTCCTCCACCATCCGTAAAGATGGTAGCAGTAAAACAGCCTCTCTTCTTTTTTTCAATGTTGAGAGTTATTATCAGTTGTTGACAGGCGTTTGACTTGTGTTGAAGCGGAATGGCGGAAATATAACTTGAAAAGTTGTCCACAATTTTCATGAGATATTTCATATCATTTCTTGCTGATGGGTTGATTGGGCTGATTAAATCAATGTAAAGTTGTTAAAAAGGTTTGGAAGATGGAGTTGACCTATTTTTGAATGAAGATTTAGTTAATTTGGAGAAAACACAGTCTTCACATTGGAAATTAGAAAGAAAATTGGAACAAATTTTGGAAAACAGATTTTTGAGAAGGGTTAGCATGTCCAAATGATTGGTGAAGAAACTTGATTTGATTGTTTGTCAATTCTTTCTTGGCCAAATAGCAAAACTTAAAGTTATGGCCTATATGTGAGGGTTGATTTATCACAAACAGATTTCCTTGAATGAAACAAGGGAAAGCAAGATGAGCCAATTTGGTAAAAAGAAATAATTGATTTTATACACAACACCTCAATTCTGAGTGAATTTTAGGTGTAAACCCTATATTTGGGCTAATGGGCTAATGCCTCATGTTGGCTCTGTAGTTCCTCAGGTGTATAGGTACTTCAGGGATATTATGTTCAGGCAACCATTCATCTTTATCAGCTGATTCTCCCTTGTATCTAACCAGGTAGAGTCTGACGTCTTTTCCATTGATCCTATCTTTCTTATCCTTAAGGATCTTGCTAATTTTACCTTTGTCATTTTCAGGTTCTTCTGTAACATGTATTGCAGGTGAAGGAGTATGTTCTCCATTCCTTGGGTGGTAGTGTTTGATGAGGCTTACTGGGAAGACTGGATGTTTCCTAGAAAGCTCATCACTGAGGATTACTTCCACCGCATTTTTACCATGAAGTTTGTTAATGGTGAAAGGTCCAACAAAAGCTGGTCTAAGCTTCCTATTTCCACCCAAGTTGGTAAATTTAGTGGTAGAGATCAAGAATTGATCACCAATCTTGAAATAAGGTTCCTTATGGGTTTTATCCCATCTTTGCTGGTTATACTCCACAGCATCCTGGACACATTTCACAGCATGTTTTTTGGTTTCATCTATCATCTTCTTGAAATCAAGTGATGTAGGGTGAATGTTGGTTAGCTGGTGGTTAAGGTTATCCTTGGGTAATCTAGGAATCCATCCTCTTTCCAGTATGTAAGGTGCTTCCTTAGTGGTATAGTGTTTGCTACTGTTGTAGGCCATCTCCAGTGCAGGTAAAAGGCTAACACAATTGTAGCAATAACCGTCAGAATTTTTGTACTCTAGTCCAAATCCACAGAATCTCCTGAGAATGTATTCCAGGGTCTGAATCATCCTTTCAGCTAATCCATCCGTCTGAGGGTTATAAGGGGTAGAGAAAGCTAGAGTGGTTCCAAGCATATCATGTATATTCCTCCAGAAATCAGAGGTGAATTTAGGATCTCTGTCACTGATAATAATCTTGGGAACTCCAAAATCAGCAATGAGTCTGTTCCAAAATAATAAGGCAACTTCCATAGCAGTGTCTCCCTTGTGATTAGGTAGGAACTTTGCTTTCTTGGAGAATCTATCCACAATGACTAAGACTGAGTTGTAAGAATAGGCTCCTCCTGGTGGTAGTCCAGTCACCAAGTCCATATTGATGATTTCCCATCTTTTCTTGGGTTCAGCAATCCTTTTCAGTAGTTCAAACATTTTCCCGGTAGTCCTGTTGCACTTCTGACAAGTTTCAAAAATGGTAACGTACTGTATAGTGGAGTCTCTCCAATTTACCCACCAAGCAGTTTGTTTAACCTTATCCAAGGTTCTATCAGTAGACAAATGAACAGATGAGCAGTTATCATGGCACTCAGCCAGAACATGTTTGATATGGTCATCCTTAGTAAAGACTATAACACTTGAGTGTTGATGCCTATAGTATACTAGACCATCCCATATGGTGAACCTCCCGGCTTTGTATGGTTTCAAAAGAGGTTCTGGTAGGCTATTGATCAATTCAGGAGGTGGGTAAGTACTTTCCATAATAGTGATCAGAGTCTTAATTCCAGAACTGTAAGCTTCTTTGATAGAGTTGAACAATGATTCATTTAGTTCACAAACGTGGATACCCATTTTAGGAGCTTCAATGTTTAACCTGTTAATATTGAGGATATGGAAGATGTCATTATCCTCTGGATCATAGGCAGGGTTACTTGGGTCATTGGGTAACACATTCCTGCTTAAACTATCAGAATTCTGATGTTTAGTTCCAGCTAGATGAACTATAGTCATCTGTCCTCTGTACTGTTGTATAGCTATCTGCCATCTCAACATATGCCTGCTAGGGGTCTTCATGTTCATCAAGGTTCTGAAAGCGTTGCAGTCAGTAATAAAAGTGAAGTTGGAGCCTTCTAAGTAATAATGGAGTTTCTCTAGGGCCCTTACTAAGGCCAGGCATTCCATTTTGCTTGCACCGTACCTTTTCTCAGTATCTTTAATTTGTCTAGATATGAAGAGTATAGGTTTTTCCACGGGTTTATCATCTTCTATGACTTCCTGGTGTAAAGCAGCTCCTAGACATTCCATGCTGGCATCTATGTAGAGCTTGAAAGGTTTAGAGTAATCTGGCTGGATCAGTACTGGAGCTGAAGTCATTGCCATTTTGAGTTCCTCATAATTTTTGACTCTATCATGAGTCATTTCAAACATGGTGGTGTTGTTGCAGATCTCATACAAACATTCAATTAGGAGGGCAAACTTTGGTAAATACTTCCTATAGTAGCTGCAGAAGCTGATGAAGGATAGGAGTTCAGTTTTATTCTGAGGCATGGGCCTATTCATTACTGCTGCTATCTTTTTTTGGTCAGCAGCTAAGGTCAGTCCAGAGACAATGTGTCCTAAGGATTTGAGTTCCCCGTAGCCAAAGTTACACTTTTTCATTGATACTTTCAATCCTACAGCAGAGATGGTTTTGAGGACTAGCCTCAATTTCTCCATGTGAGTATCCCAATGATCAGAGTAGATGATAACATCATCAATGTATACCATCATCCATCCCTGTCTGATGAATGATCCTAGGAATGTGTCCATCATCCTTTGAAAATGAGAAGGAGCATTTTTAATACCAAAATGCATCCTAAGATATTCATAAATTCCCAAATGACAGATAATTCTCATGAACTTCTGGCTATCAGGGCTGATAGGTATTTGGTAAAAACCTTTCAGCATATCCATGGTGGTTATGTACTTAGCCTTGGAAAGGTAATGTAGAGCATGATCAATTCTTGGGATTGGATAATAATTGGCTTGGGTGTAGTTGTTAAGCATCCCAAAATCTCCAACCATTCTTGACTTATCATTGTGCCAAGCTATAATTTCTGGGGTAGTAATATCCACTTGTTCATTGTGGCCTACATTCCTTAAGACTTGTAAGTCAACCAACTCTTGAATATGGTTTCCATAGCAGCTCTAGATTTTGGACGCGAAGGGTAAGCAGGTCTCCTGAGGTTAGGTGGGTAAGGAGGCTTAATAGTTAGAGTTAGGATCATATCATGTCCTTTTATGTTACCAATGGGGTGATCTTTGGTACAGAAAGCATTCTGATTTTCAAAGCATACTTGTAAGATATCCCATTTCTTTTCTTCATTGAGAAGGGAATTGAAAGAAGCTTGAGAAAAGTATTCCTGATTGAACTTCTCTAAGTGTTTTTCATAAGTTGAATCAGAAGTTTGAGGATTGACATGACATATTTGGAACTTCTTATTTCAGTCTCCCCCTACGGTGAATTATCTACCTTTACTTTGGAATACATCTATACCATATAGGCATAGAGAATCATTCCCAAGGATGAAATAGTCACATACTCCATTTTGGAGCACTAAAAATTCAATGTTCAGTTTGAGTGATCCTTTAGAGTGAGGGAGTATGATATCAGAAGACCATACACCAACAGAATTGAGATCAGAATTACAGCTGCTGAACTTAGCCTGAGGTACTGGTAGTAAGATCAGTTTCCATTTTGGGTCTTGCTTCTCCAGATACGTTGAACCAACACATGAGCAGAAGGCTCCACTTTCTAGAAGTAACTTAACAGGGGAACCTTGGATTAAACCAGTAGCATAGCATGTTTTGCCTGAAGTGTAACTTTTACCGGCAGAAGGTTTTAGGTTCAAAGCCTTAGCCTCAGAGATGTGGTGAATCTTCATGTTGGGATTCCATTTTTGAGGTAAGTTAGAATCCTCATTGACGGAATTTATGTCCAGAGAAGACTCAATACTACCTTCAATAACATTGATAGGGTTAGTGATTATTAGATCACAATCAGAAAGTGATCCCTCAGTATCATCAAGGTGAGGGTTAGGATTGTCACACTCTTCTCCTTCAAAAATATTAATTCTTTTCCTAGGTAGAGGACAATCAGGTTTTAAGTGTCCTGTTTGGTTACAGTTCCAACATACTTTTTCTTTTGATTCTTGAGTCTTCTTGACTTCCAAGGTAGATGTATTAGTAGCAGGGGATTCTTTAGTTTTGGCCATATGTTCTTTCCTGTTCCTAGTATTTTGTTCCCTTGGAGGTCTATTGACCCTTTTATCAAGACCATTCATATCAATAGTTTCTTCCAATACACCTATCAAGGTGGAAATATCTGAATCCATAGGCATTCTACATCTTACACTGTGGTTGATTTTTCCGGGACATAAGTTGAGGAGCCTTTCATTGACTTCTTCTTTATCAGCATCAGGATAAAAACAGTCCAAACTCTTTTTCTGGTCTAAGCACCACTTATGAGGTTTGTCCTTGGAAGGATCAAACTGGGAGGTTTCAAAGGTTTTCATCACCTTTCTTTTCCAAATCCTGGTACCAAACTGCACTTTGATCAATTATTTCCAAGAATTCCAGGATAAAGATCCAACTTCTTCTCTTTTATTGATAAACCAATCAATAGCTACTACTTCAAATAATCTGGGCAATCTTACCACAGCTATTGCTTCAGGGAGCTCATAGGAAGAAAGAGTATAGTCAATAAACTTAATGAAACTGACATGGTTGTATTTTCCTTCTCTGGAGAATTTAGGCCATTCAGCAATGGGAGGAAGTAGCTTCAAAGCCTGCTCTAGTAGGACTGGGTCTGAAAGACTCATTCCTAGTTATCCTGGTCCTGTGAGGAACACTAGGAGTACTGGTGAACCTGGCAGGTCTAGTTTCTTCTAAGTCAATGACCTGAGAGTTAGTAGTGTTGATTTTAAGATCTCTGAGATCATTCTTAATCATACCTAACTCTAAATCAAGTTTGTTGCTTAATAGGTCAATTTTGTTAGTCAGATGAGCTGAGGGAGTAGGACTAGTTTTCTTAACTTCTTATTTAAGCTGGTCCATGGTTGCAAGAATATCTTCCTGAAGAATTGATTTATTGTCATCAATTTGTTTCATCAGGTCAAACTTACTAGCTCTTATACTATCCTTGATTTTTTGCATTTCCAACTAATCAACTCTCATAATCTAAGATTGAGTGTCAATGACTCTAAAAATACTTGAACTTCATTTGTCCAATTGTT
Organism: Puccinia polysora; assembly: GCA_025617555.3. Lineage (NCBI taxonomy): Eukaryota > Fungi > Basidiomycota > Pucciniomycetes > Pucciniales > Pucciniaceae > Puccinia > Puccinia polysora. Next base: position 6,176,296 of record CM062639.1, read on the forward strand.
TATAAACTTTGTCAAAGCATTGGCTCATAATGGTAAAATTTTGAGACACATTTACAGAAAAGCTATTAAGAGCTTCTACATCTAATTGTGGTACACCTTTTTCCACTTCTGGGCTAAGGATATTATGTTGTCCCAATCCTTTGGGTTCCTTAACTTCTGATGGGCTGAGGACCTCCTCTTTTTGGGGTCCTTTCACTTTAAGAAAGCTAACTGATCCCAAGGATTCCAGTTCTGCACGTAGCCTTCTACTTCTTTCTTTGGGATCAACCTTTGCAGAGAAATCTGAGATTTCTTTGCCTGAGAAATGGCTTTTCTCATACCTGGTTGATCCTCCTGGGTCTGAGCCAACCTGAATTGTCCCCAATAGCTCACGTGCTCTTTCACTAACACTTTGACCCTTTCCTCCTTGGTTGTGTCCAGCTGGGGTGGCGTAGGAGGACCTGTACCCTCCTGGGATAACCTGGTGGGCGACAGAAGGCTCTCAAAAAGTCTGTTGGTCGATTTGGCGGCTATGGTTGTTGCCGTTGTTGTCCAGTGTGAGGCTATGGTCACGGGTTCGAGCCCCTTCATTGCGTTCGCAACTGGAGTCCTTGCGCATATGGGTTCCTCCAGGCAGAGATCCATATGATGGGGCTCTGCCAGTTCCACGGGTGTTGCGCCTATTTTCAGCTGGCTACTATTGCAGAGCAAGCTGCAAAAGTAAAAAAAATAACAAAAAAATAATACTAATACAATTAACCCAAGAAGGAGTAGGAAAAACTAATATTTATGGTTTTCCTACTCCTTCTTAGGTTAATTGTATTATTATTATTTTTATGTTATTTTTGTTACTTTTGCAGCTTTCTCTGCAATAGTAGCAAGCGGACATTCCCCCACTCCAAGGTATAGCTATATCTGAAAAAATCTGGAGGACTTTGGGAGAAAAAATTAACTGCATATGTGCTTCAGTTCCTTTTGCTGGCTCTGTAGTTTCTGAGATGTATTGGTCCATCAGGTATATTATTTTCTTGTAACCATCCATCTTTTTCTGCAGATTCTACTTTGTATCTTACTAAGTATATTCTGATTTCTTTTCCTTGTACCCTCTCTTTCTTATCTCTCAATATCCTGCTGACTTTCCCTTTTGCTTTAACAGGGTCAGGTTCTATTGGGATTATTGCTGGAGGGAGGTTTCTGCCTTCTCTTGGTTTAAAGTTTTTGACTAGGCTAACAGGAAATACCCGATGTTTTCTTGATAATTCTTCACTCAAGATTACTTCCACAGCATTTTTTCCATGCATCTTCTTGATAAAAAATGGTCCAACAAAGGCTGGTTTCAGTTTTCTGTTACCTTTCAGGTTGTTGAAATTAGTTGTAGATATCAACATCTTGTCTCCTATCTTAAAGTCAGGTTCTTTATGTGATTTGTCCCATCTTTGTTTGTTGTATTCAACAGCTTCTTCCACACATTTCTGAGCATGTTTATTTTCCACATCTATCATCTTCTTGTAGTCAAGAGATGTTGGATGAATATTGGCTAAGTTATAGTTTACATTATTCCTAGGGAGGTTTGGAATCCATCCTCTTTCTAGTATATAAGGAGCTTCTTTGGTAGTAGAGTGTTTACTGATGTTATAAGCCATTTCTAGGGCTGGGAGTAGGTTTACCCAATCATGGCAATAACCATCAGAGTTTTTGTTTTCTAGGCCAAAGCTACAGAACCTTCTTAGCATATCTTCTAGGGTCTGTATCATCCTTTCAGCTAATCCGTCAGTTTGGGGATGGTATGCTGTAGAAAATGCTAGAGTAGTACCCAGTATATCATTTAGATTCCTCAAAAATTCAGATGTGAATTTGGGGTCTCTGTCACTGATTATAATCTTGGGTATACCCTCATCATCTATAATCCTATTCCAGAAGAATAAGGCTACATCCATAGGACTATCTTCCCTGTGGTTAGGTAAGAATTTTTCCTTTTTGGAATATCTGTCAACTATAACTAGGACAGAGTTATAAGAATGAGTACCTCCAGGGGGGAGGCCAGTGACAAAATCAAAATTGATAATTTCCCACCTGGTTGTAGGTTCAAATATCTTCTGTAAGAGTCCAAAACTTTTTCCAGTAGTTTTATTAGATTTCTGGCAGGTTTCACAGCTGGTAACATATTCTGTAGTGACTTCTTTCCAGTCTATCCACCAGGCAGTTTGCTTCACTTTCTCCAAGGTTCTTTCTGTGGATAAATTTCCTGATGAACAGTTGTCATGGCATTCCTGGAGTATATGTTGTATATGCTCTTTGTTGCTCAGTACTAATACGCTGGAATGTTGGTGTCTATAGTATAGGAGACCATCCCAAAAGGTAAACCTTCCTGCTTTATAGGGTTTAAGTAGTGAAGCAGGCAGGCTATTTATCAATCTGGGGATTCACATTCCATAATGGTAATCAGCAGCTTGATCTCAGGAGAGTAGCTATCGCTTACTAGGTTGAAGAAAGCAGTGTCTAATTCACATAAGTGGATTGCCATTATTGGAGCACTCAATGCAAAAAGATTGATATTCAAGATAGGAAAGATATCTTGATCTTCAGGGTCATATGCTGGATTTTTAGAGTCATTAGGCAATGCATTCCTACTTAGACTATCCGCATTCTGATGTTTAGCTCCAGATTTATGAACTATAGTCATCTGTCCTCTATATTGTTGTACAGCAATTTGCCGCCTGAGCATATGTCTGCTGGGGGTTTTCATGTTCATAAGAGTTCTTACAGCATTGCAGTCTGTGATTACTTGAAAAGTGGCGCCTTCTAAGTAATAGTGCACCTTCTCTAAAGCCCATACTAGTTCCAAACCCTCAAACTGACTGGCCCCATATCTCTTCTCAGTATCTTTCATCTGTCTAGATATGAAGAGTACGGGTTTTTCTACTGGTTTGTCTTCTATCCTTTCCTGATGTAAAGCAGCTCCTAGCCCTTCCATTCAAGCGTCAATGTATAGTTTGAAAGGCTTAGAGTAATCTGTTTGGATAAGTAGAGGAGTAGAGGTCATAGCTATTTTTAATTCCTCATAGTTCTTTAGTCTCTCATGAGTCATTTCAAATAGTGTATTGTTGTTGCATACTTCATACAGACTTTTAGTTAGCATAGAAAACTTTGGTATATATTGTCTGTAATAACTGCAGAAACTGATGAAAAACAGTAATTCTGTCTTGTTTTGAGGCATAGGTCTATTCATAACAGCAGCTATCTTATTTTGATCAGCAGCTAGAGTTAGACCAGAGACTATATGTCCTAAGGCTTTCAATTCTCCGTAGCCAAAGTTGCATTCCTTCATGGAAACCTTTTGTCCTGCTTTGGAGATAGTCTGGAGTACTAATCTTACTTGGTTAATATGAGTATCCCAGTAATCAGAGTATATGTTAACATCATCTATGTATACCATCATCCATCTTTGTCTGATGTAAGTACCTAGAACTGTATCCATTTTTCTCTGGAAGCGGATGGAGCATTCTTTATACCAAAAGGCATCCTAAGATATTCATATATTCCCAAATGACAGATTATTCTCATAAACTTCCGGCTTCCAGGACTTATTGGTATCTGGTGAAAACCTTTAAGCATATCCATAGTAGTGATGTACTTAGCCTTGGACAAGTTATGCGGAGCATGATCAATCCGGGGTATAGGATAATAATCTGCTTGAGTGTAATTGTTGAGAATTCTGAAGTCTCCTACCATTCTTGACTTGTCATTATGCCAAGCTATGATTACAGGTGTGGTGACATCTACCTGTTCATTATGTCCTACTTTCCTTAATACTTGTAAGCCTATCAGTTCTTGGATATGTTCCTCAAGAGCTTTTCCAGAATTTGGACTAGACGGATAGGCTGGCCTTCTTAAGTTAGGAGGATAAGGAGGCTTAATGGTCAATGTCAATACCATATCATGTCCTTTAATATCAACAATAGGATGATCTTTAGTACAAAAAGCATTCTGGTTCTCAAAGCAGACTTTTAATATATCTTTCTTCTGTTCCTCAGAAAGTTTCATATTCAGAGCTGCTTGAGAGAAATATTCTTGGTCAAAGTCTTCTAAATGCTTCTGAAAATTAGAGGAGGGGAAGTTAAACTGAATGGTGCATATCTTAAACTTCTTATCCCAATTACCTCCTACTTTGAAGTATCTTCCTCTACTCTGGAACACGTTTATACCATATAGACATAAGGCATCATTACCCAGTATCAGGTAGTCACATAGTCCGTTGAGCAATACTACAAACTCCACTTGTATTCTCAATGATCATTTAGTGTGAGGTAGTATTATAGGAGCAGTCCATACTCCAACAGCGTTCATGGTAGAGTTGCAAGTACTGAAATTGGCTTTTGGGACAGGTAAAAGGTGTTCTCTCTAATTGGGGTCCCATTTTTTTAAGAATTCAGCACAGACACATGAGCAAAATGCTCCACTATCCTGTAATAACCTTATGGGTCTGTTTTTATAAAACCCAGTTGAATAGCACGTTTGACCAGTGGTATAACTTTTCCCACTAATAGGTTTAAATGTTAATGGTTTGAAATCCATAATGTGTCTAGGAATTTTAGTAGGATCCCATTGTTGGGGTAGGCTAGAATCCCCATGAATGTTATTGATCTCTGCAGAAGTACCTATATCTCCTTCTATAACATTAACACGGTTGGTCAAGATCAATTCACATTCAGAAAGAGATTCTTCAGTATCAGCTATGTCTTCATAGTTCTGATTCTCTTCAACCTCCTGTTTTCCTTCGAAGACTGCTATCTTCCTTTTTGGTAAAGAACAGTCTTGTCTCATATTCCCAGTCTTGTTACAATTCCAACAAGTTGCAGGCGTCCTCTCTTTCTCCCTATTCTCATTAGGTTTCTTATTGTCAGAGGCATTTATCAGAGGAGGTTTTTCTCTGGTTTTGTTGATGTTATAGTTCTCTTTGGGTCTGGAAAAGGCTTTCTTGTCCAACCCATTCATGTCTATTACTTCTTCTAACACATTGATTAGAGCAGGCAAGTCCGCAGCCATGCTCATCCTACATCTTACGCTATGGTTAAGATTTCCAGGAAACTGGTTGAGGAGTCTTTCAATTACTTCCTCTTTATCAGCATCTGGATAGAAGCAATCAAAACTTTTCTTCTTTCCCAAACAACATTTGTGAGGTTTATCCTTGGAGGGGTAAAATGAGGAATTTTCAAACTTTTTCATCATTTTCTTTTCCACATTCTGGAACCCAATTTTTCATTGATCAGAAGTTTCCAAGAATTCCATGGTAAGGATTCTACTTCTTATCTCTTACTGATAAACCAGTCCAATGCTACTCCTTCAAATAGTCTGGGTAACCGGACTACAGCTATAGCTTCTGGTAGGTCATAAGAGTTAATGGTGTAATCAATAAATTTAATAAAATTTCTATGATTGTATTCTCCTTCTCCGGAGAACTTGGGCCATTCAGAAATAGGGGTTAACATTTTGAGAGCTTTCTCCATCTCAGGAGTAGGACTAGGCCTAAAGGTTTCACTCCTATGCATTCCTAATAAGGGTGGTGCATAAGGAGTAGTGGTTTTTCTGGGAGGCTTTTGTTCCTCTGTAGTACTCCCCAAGGGGTTGGTCAGACGGACTTTTAAGTCTCTAAGATTATTTTTGATCAGATTAAGTTGCAGTTCCACTTTGTTATTAAGCACATCCAATTTTTCACTAAGGGATAGAATAGAACTGTTAGTGGTGGTTGCCAATTCTTCTTTTAAGGGGTGCAAAGACATAATAAAATCTTCTTGTATTCCGGATAACATATTCTCAATTGTTTGAGTCTGTTTAATCCTACCTTGATTAATTGTCTCCAATAACTGTTCTGTGTGTTCTTTAATTTATTCCATTCCTACTGTCTTTGTTTGGTTTTTAATCAATTTGGCTACTACTGAGGTTAATTTATCCATTTGGGTGTAAACTCCGTCCAAATTTTCACAAATAATTTTGAAATTATGACACATATCATTAGAAAAGGAAGTAATTACATCAGAGGTTTTTTTGGGCTCAGAATTAGAGGCTAATTGTTTTAAACCTTTTTCCACTTTTGAGCCAGTGATATTATCTGGTCTCAGTCTTTCTTTCCCTTTGGCTTGGGATGGGAAGAGGATCTCTTCTTTCTGGATCCTTTTCCTTTCAGTTGGGCTAATTGATCCCACGGATTCCACTTTTCTACGTAGGATTCTACCTCTTTCCTTGGAATCATTTTCTGAAGAGCTATCTGGGTGGCTTTTGCCTGGGAGATTATCTTTTTCATGGATACCATGTCCTCCTTGGCTTGGGCTTCTTTGAATTCTTCCCAATATTTCACATTCTATTTGACTAGGTCTTTGATCCTGGACTCCTTGGCAAGATTCTGCTGGGGTGGCTGCAGGGAATATTCTTGTAAAGGAGGGTGGCTTGATTCTGCTAGTCTCTCCGGCTCTAGGTTGGGAGAGGGCAGAAGTGGTTGGTGCTGCTCCTTGTTCATCAACATTTGGTTCACGGGTTCTAATCCCTTCATTGTTGTCCTCAATGTTGGTCTCACGGTTACTGAGAGCTGTTGGCAAAGATCCATAGGAGGGAATTCTTCCTGAGGCTCTCGTGTTATGTCTAATCATTTTCAGAATAATATTTTTATAAGTGTTTTACAGAAAAAATCCGTAAAAATAAGTTTTATTTCAAAACTCACTTAAATTGTTATTCAAAGGTACCAAGACCTTATTGGGGTTGAATTGATCCCTAGTAGGTAATCGTACGGGGTCTTGGTGTGTTCCAATGAGGTCTTCACCCATCCAATCAATATTCTCAGGGCGCCCAGAAGTTTCTGGGACTTCCTGATCTAATAGATCCACTTCATTGGAGGTTGTTTCTGGTACAGGAGGGTTCACTGATAAAAAAAGGTATATTTTATTGGTTTAATAAAATATGTTAATATTATTTTCTTTTGAAAATAATATGCTAATTCAAGTTGTGTACTAACTTTTATATTTCAAAAAGTAATTTATACAGTATTTTTTCCAAGCTTTATGTTTTCTCAATAGAGCCTGAAATATGATATGCCTTTCAAGATCTTCTTTTTCAAGGAGTTTATCTAAGTGTTTGCGTGCAGAAGAAATTTTAAGTTGCTCAGCTTGAGTTAAAGCTTTCCAACCATTAGGTTTATAATTTTTAATGTATTCTTATTTTCTTATCTTTAAAAGATTTAGATAATAGATTATTAATTCTGCATTTGTTTTTAAATCCACTGCAAAAGAATTTAATAATAAATCACGGTTATAAATTCAGACAAATTTATCTTAGATTTTATTTTTTTGTGAAAATGTCTTCTCAAAGGTATTGAATATAATAAATTGGAATATCTCCCGGCCAGACCCCAAATTGTCAGCCTCCTGGATTCCAAGACCCTTGCTATCCTTTAGCTACCAGAGGTGATAGAGTTAATAATAAATATATTTTTAAATAAATGCAGAAAAAATCCATAGAATACTTGGATTAAGCTCATTGCAAGGTTAAATGGTTTGGTTATTGTTTATTGTTTCAAATCCAAATTGATTATTAAATATTTATAGAGGGGCCAAAATTATATTGGGGATCTTTAACAGCTCTCTTCAGGGATTCCAGTATGAAAACACGTAGTCCTGGTTACTTTGGGTTCTTTAGTATAAAGAGTATTATACCCAAAGATAATATGTATATAAAATACACAATGGAGTGTTAGGGCCTTGTAGCCAAGCTACCACGACAGAGAAAGGATAATAAGACTCACTGGTATATTATTAAATCCTTTGGGTATCTGTTTGGGACATGTACTGATGGGTTAAACCTGTATACTGAGGTTATAGGGTTGTTCAGCAGTTTTATTTGATAAAAAGAGGTTTGAAGACAGATATTACTGATCAGAAATTTCCATTAATCACTTACTTATCTCTTTTAAGTTTTTGATTACCTTGGTACGGCTTCTGGATATGAATATTACTGGGTCTCTGCCCATCAATATCTTCAAAAGAGCTCTTTATTTATAGCTTTTGGAGTCCCAATATAGTCCTTCTGAGGGTTTTAGGTGCTCAAAGGGATGAACACTAAGGCTAGCAGGGTAACCGGGGGTAGCCTGACATGTGCTCTTGGTGCTATATCCCGGGTAGCATCTAATTCCTTAGGTTATGGGATTTATTCTACCTTATAATGGTCATTAGGACGTGTGAATAACACTAATCTGTCCTATTTATGTATTATTTAATTAATTATCCTTAGTATATGTTCCCATTAATCTAATAATAATATTATTAGACATCTCTATGGATATTTAGATTTCAGGTAAGTTCTCATTATGTATTATATAACTGGAGTAAAATTCATAATATTGATTTTACTCTTTATTTTCGAGTTCCAGTTGGTTTGTTAAGATAATTACTTAAAAATATAAGTTATGAGAATTCATGTAATATTATTACATCATTATTATCTTTAGTATGTCACAAGGATAGTGAGGTGTACCAATTCTCATAAAAGTATATTGAAGTATTTTAATATATTTTTTGAAGTTGTCATTGTCTTATTTTCGACATTCTTGGTACTTTGCATTATATTAAATAAAAAATACCTGTAAGGATTATTTATGTATTTTTATATAATATTATGTATGTTTAGACAGTCTAATCTCCATGGGAACCTTTATTACATATTTAGAAAGTTCCCGTGTATGTTGTAGCCTGTTTACGCGGTACCTGAGCCGCCTTTCACTCTGTCAGCCCTCAGTCCTGCGGCTGCGGACTTGTCAGAGGCCTGGGGCTGCGTACACGACCTCGAAGGGTTGACACAGCTGTATCTCAGCTGCGCTTGGGTGCTTTGGCTGCCGCGGCTGCGTGCGGGAATTGTTACAAAACACATTTCCGCCCGCAACTCCTAAAATATACACAACACCTCAATTCTGACTGAATTTTAGGTGTGAAACCTATACGTGACAATGTGTGTGAAATTTTTAATTGGCCAAAAAAGCTAAATACTGGAGCCGTAGTATTTTGGTTCTTTTTTCCTTAATTATTTAAAAATGTAAGGAGTTGGATTTCAAGGGTGGGGTCAGTGAGTGACCCTACCTAATTTTGGGTGGAAATTAATTTCTGTAATAAAATTTGTGGTTTTCCTACTCCTTCTTATGTTAATTGTATTATTATTATTTTTATGTTATTTTTGTTACTTTTTCAGCTTGCTCTGCAAAAGTAGCAAGCTGACACCTATTTTGATACATAATACCAAAAAAATTAGTAAGTCTTTTGTTGAAACTTTGAAAAAAGACTTTAAATTTATAAAAATAATATTTTTTGTGTGTTTTATATTTTTAATAATTTTTTTATAAATATTTTAACTTACTTAGAGTTCAATTCAAGGGTACCAACACTTGGTTTGGATCACAACTATCCTTGGAAGGTATTCCAACGGGTCTGAGTGAGTCCCAATCAGATCCTGGGATAAATCCAAGGGTAAATCCAATGGTACACTGTCTGGGACGTCCTCTAGGAGGTCCTGGTCAATGAGATCACCAAAAACAAAATCCACTGAGATTGATAAAAATCATATAAGTTTAATATATTTTTGTATTTTTGCATGATAAGTTGATTTTAAAAAAAATAATCAATTTTATTATTTTTGGTTTTTATTTATCTTCAGGATTATTTATTTTATAAATATAAAGCTTCCTTTGATAAATTTTCCACTCCTTAAGTTGCCTTAATAAAGAATTGAAATTGATAATTCTTTCAAGCTTGAGTTATTTGTCTTTTATAACCTGCTGCTTATAATAAAGCAATTTCTCCTGTTGTTGCTCAGGATTTATAATAACAGGGACAAATTTACAGAGTTTTTCTTCTCTTTTACTTTTAAGAAGGTCCAAATAATAATTGATCAATTCTCCATTGGTCTTAAGATCCACTAGAAAAACAAATGATCAAAAATATATGTTATAAGTATGTTAACTTATTTTTAAAAATAAATAGACTGGTCCAAGGAATAAATAATTAAAAATTCATTATTTAAGGATATTTCCCGGCCAGAACCCCAGTTGTCAGCTCTCTGATACCAGCAACCTTGCAGTCCTTTAGCTACAGAGAGTGATAAAAATGCTGGAATGATAATAATAATTATTATTCCAATGATAAACGCTTAGAAGCTCAAATAAGAGCTGTTGCAAGGTTTAATTGGTTTGGTAGTAAAGGGTTTTCAATATAATATAAAAGAGGGGCCACAGTATTATACTACTGGGGATCTTTACAGACTAGCAACCTCTCTTCAAGGGGCCTCCTTAGGCAGTTTTTAAGAACCTTGGAATAACTATGGGTGCCTCAGAAAGGACTTATTCCACTGATGGCCAGGCTTAACAGCACAAGCAGCCTAGACAGGAAGGGTAACACTCACTCTGAGCACTTTACCACGAAAATCCTGGAATAATTGGAAGGTTTTCAGAGCAGATGGGGTAGATTACTTGACTAAACTTCAATGGTTGATTGGTTATAAAGGTAAAATGATACTACTGCAGGGTAAGTCATAAATCACTTGCTTATCTTCATATAAGCACTTGATCAAAAATGACACGGTGTATGATTGATAATAAATAATTTCTGGTAAACTGATTGAATAATGGATCCAAAGAGGTCTGTATAAATACCTTTTTGGGGTGATTTTGGTCTTCTCAGAGCACGTAGAGAGGGTTCTGCTCGTGGGCTGAGGCTGGCAAGCTATTCAGGCAAAAATTAGCACGTCTACTTGGTGCTGTCAATCAGCTGTCCTTAGATATGCTGGATTTCTGTACTATTTTAGCCACAGGATCTGTTAATTAGTTATGGCCTAAATTTGATCATTCTGTACTCATCCTTTATTTGTACTATTGATATTGCTTTAAAGCGTGCAGATGTGGATATTTACTGATTTTCCGTCATCTGCTGATCATTTCGATAATGTTTAATAATTTTTATGAACACTTCTTGTAGTGTTTCGTGGTCTTCAAAGATCAAGATCTGTGGTTTACGTGGTAGTCCTTGATCTTTGATTTATTATTAAAAAAAGTTTAAAACTTAATTTTCTTTAATTTTATTTAAGTTTTTATCTTTTTAGATAATTAGTAATGCATATGTCCATTTGTTACATATACTAGGCGACCCTAACTAGGTAGTAGCTCTTCTGTGCGGTACCTGCTTGTCAGATTAGTCACGACGGATCCAGGCGCAGGGATCAGTAGTACAGATGCGCGCGGGGTAGGATCCGCTGTGTGCATGGCAGAATTATCTGCGCGCGGGTCCCTAGTACGCAGGATCCTTCTTCTGCTAGTACGTAGGGTTATGTAATGATGCGGGGCTGCGCGCAGGAATTGTGACATAAAACATTTCCGCGTGTAAATCCTAAAATATACACAACACCTTAATTCTGAGTGAATTTTAGGTGTAAACCCTATACGTGACAATACGTGTGAAATGTTAGAATGGCCAAAAAGTGCCATACAGGTGTCGTAATTTTTATTACTTTTCCTTTTAATTATTTTAAAAATATAAGGACTTGGAATCCAAGGGTGGGGTCAGTGAGTGAACCTACCTAATTTTGGGTGAGGAATCCATTCCTGTAATAATATTTATGGATTTCTCACTCCTTACTTTGTTAATTGAGGTATTCTTATTTTTCATATTTTGTGTTACTATTTGACAGTTTTGCTCTGTATATAGTAGCAAGCTGACAGATTTTGCGTAGACAATAGATAGCACTCTTTTCACGCAAGGAGTTCACTGGGGCTGATTAAATTTACCACTAAATCAGGAACAAAGAAACAATTGGAGAGAACAAAATCTGACTTTTTCCATCTTAGTCCAACATCTCCTCTTCCTTTGATAGGTAATCGAGCTCCTTCTTTCCCAGTGTTGATGTATTTGTCTCCAGGAATATTAGTAAGGGAAATGAAGAAATCTGGAGAATTGAACATGTGACAAGATGCGCCAGAGTCAAGAATAATGCAATTATTGGGATTAGCCTCTTTGATCCAAGCCGTGAGAAGCGCGTGATAGTGAGAGACCTCTTTATTCTTTGGATTTGAGTTAGATTGAGCTCGCCACTTAGCCTGAGCTTCTTTCCACCACGCGGGAGTAAGATGCTTGTGCTTATGCCAGCATTTATCTTCAGTATGATCTGGGGAGAGAGGGTTTTGGAATCCGCGGTTGCATCAAAATTCTCTTGGGATGGGTTTCTTCTGATTATTGGAAGTGATTAGCGCAGTACTGGAGATTTGGACATATTTTTACTTGGCTGGGGATTCATTATCAAGTTGCTTGAGATGATTCAGAACTAAGTCCACCGTAACACTCTTGTCTAAATGCATAATTTTCTGTCTGAGGGAATGAATAGAGGGTGGAAACTTGAATAAGAGGTGATCAGCAAGAATATTGTCCGGTAAGTCAATTCCCACATTGACCATCTTTTTCATTGAAGTTTTGGAATTGGTGATGAAAGATTTAATGGAGTCCAATTTGAATTGCTGATAGAGAAATTAATTGAATACTTGGGCGCGATTAGCAGTTTGAGATGAAGCAAATCTTTCTTTTATAGTCCGCAAGAGAAGCTTTGAAGAGTTTATGTTTGAGGAGTTAACTACGTTGTTGTGGGTAATTGAATTGATTCTAGATAAAAGAATAACTCAAATTTCCATATTGTACGTAGGGCTTAAAATTTTTGAATTGTTTTCCAGGGCTTCCTTCATGCCTTTGAGTTCTAGTAAGATTGTCATCTTGTCTTTGCAAATCAAGTAATTCTCTTTGGAGAGTATTGGCACAGCTTTGAGGGAAGCTTTAAGTATGATTTGGCAAAAGCCTTTGTTACTTGGTCCCTCATCTGGTTCATTTAGGTTTGTTGGATTTGTTCTTTGGCTTTTGACCATATTGGATTTCTATAAGATTAAATAGAAGAAAAGACATAAAGAGGGCTAAGAGACACAAGAATCATTTGGAAAGTGGGAAAAGGGATAAAGAAAACTCAGTCAGAAAGAAGAAAAGAAAAATAATAATAAGAAACAAACATCAAGTTAAAAGATTCTTAGCACTTTGATCTGAGATAATATTGGTTAGAGCTTGAGCCAAGGTGAAGTTCGATTGGTTGAAAGAGTGGGCATTTTCAGATCTTAAGAGGAAGATGAGTCAACATGAGTTATAGGAGTGGAGATTGCAGTTGTTAAGGAACACGGTGAACAGTCTTACCAGACAGAATCTGTGATTAGGTCAGTTGTAGTGAGTTGAGAAGGAAGATCGGGAATTGAAGCATGATTTAGAGAAAGAAGAGATTAAGAGTGAAGAGGTGAGGAAAAAGAGGAAAAGTACTAATTGAAAGAGGTTGTGAATCACAAATAGAGGTCTTGGAGGATCTAGGATGACGCGGAACCTCTTGAGTGAACTAAGAGTCTGTAACATGTAGGTGAAAGCGCTGTGAGTTTGAGAGGGAGCGCGCTTGATTCTAGAGTTTGGGTGACATCTAAGAGACTGTGAAAGATGGGAAAAGAAAGAAGACAAAGAAAAAAGGAAGAAATAAAAATAGAAGAGAAGAAGACTGAAAACAAAAAGAAAGAAAGAGAAAAAAAGGAAAGAAAGAGAAAGAGAGGATGTCTTCAACATTCAACACTTATTTAATCAAATTGATCAACCCGCATCTACCCAGCGCAAGCGTGATGCTCTGGGCATTTATAAGTTACAGCCCCTCGCGGTGGAAGGTATATCCCTCGCAGGTTTTTTTCTATACAAAAAAAACCTTGAAGCTACTTGGTTGCCTTCTAATGACCCAGAAAACCAAAGTAAAAAGTATAAATATTGAAACTGCCTGGATAATAATTTTGAATGAAACTCACAAAATTGCCCTTGCCACCTATCAGTGTGAAATGCAGGGTATTTGGGTCGTGTAGCTGGACTTTGATTCTGTCAGTCACAAGATGGTAGCTGAGCTAGCAAAGAATTGACCTAACAGACATTCCCTCACACCTCTTGCAACTTCAAATAGTTGAAAGCTACAACTGGGCAGATCCGGTAGGATGGTAAATCAAAAGCCATGAAAACAAGATTCTGATCCTGATTGGGATCACGCAATACTTTCATCATCCCAGGCCTGGGCCACAGTATGGATTTCTCATGATGAAAGGCCATACCCAGGAGATTATGCCATGCATCGTGTAGGAATACAGGATCAAGACTATGGATATACCACCACATAAGCATGTATCTACATACAGACTGTATGTTGAGTTTTGGACCTCATCATCATGTTGGCTAACCTCCCTCTTTTGGGGAATTTTCATTTAGTATTATTATTTTGTATGTTTGGAATAATTATAGTTTGTTCTGACTATTTTATCTATAATATTGTATGTTTGTGATGCCTTCAGCTGTCACAACCACCTAACCTTGTCCTGATACTTGTAGTTGTCTAGGACATCCTATTACTTCATGACCAGTAAATTTAGTCTTCCAGCAACTTTATCTTACATATTTCACAGGCTCCTGATACTCAAATGTCACTAATTTTAGCGTATGTGATGCTAATGTTAAATTTCCTACCCTCAACCATTTCCATCCTCCTTATCTTATTGAATATTCCTACTTTTCGGAGGCCCAAATTGTGGTTCTCTAGTTTTTAATAAATAATCCTTCATGTTTAATGAAAAACCATCAGATTCTTCCTCTTTTTATCCTGTGTAAGACTCCAAACGGTGCTAACTGGCAGGCAGTTCTGCACAGTGGAAAGGTTCTGTTTAGGCTTCCCTCCTAAGAGTTACAATAATATCTAAATGTAACCAGAATTGAGGTCCAGGAACTTGTAAATAAGGAATCAATGTAAGGGATGAGTTTGAGAATAGTTGGTAGCAATTGAACAAAAAAACACTTTCTGAGGCAAGATGGTGCAGAGAAAGACTTGAAAAAAATAAGTCAAAGTTTTTTTCATTGTTCCATGGAACAAGGCAGTTGTAAGTAAACAAAAACCACAAGCTAATAACTCTGGTTTTCAGAAAAAGATTAGGAAAGATCAACTCAATCCCAACCATTCTGCAGATTCTCAATGAACCTCCCCAACTCTCCACAATCAAGTGCTTGAAGGGTACCACATAACTGTGGGTGGCTGAACAAAACAAAAGAAATTTTTTTGTGAAGCTCTGGAATCAAAGAAATAACAGATTTGAAGAAGAATAACCCAACATTTCCCAAGGAACTCAACAGTAGCGTGGCAGATAAAAACAAAAGGGAGGTATAACACTCAAGTTTTTAAGCTTAATAAGACCTCTTCAATCAATTGTGATTAGCTCCAGAGAAATTATCAAGAAGGATCAAGACAAGTATTGTTGAAAAAGGGATCAAGGAGGGGTAGAACACACTCAAGAATTCCAACAGACAGAATTCTCTACAACCGGCAAGGCTATGGTTGGTGATAAGGAACAGGGTCACAGCTAGACATATCAAAGATTTGAATATGGAGGCTGAAAGGACCAAGGGGGAAATCATGGATGTACCCAGGATGAGGATTGGGATCAAATTACCACAATATTGGGGGGGACATGCGCACACAATCCCATGGATTATTCCATGATTCAGAAAAAGCAGGGGAGAGCCCCTCCTTTTATAGACCAGAGGCCTGTAGACTATTTAAAAGAATTGTTTACAAATGGGAGCAGATTTTTTTTTTTTGGGTGATGAAGAGGATTGGCAACAGGAACTGCCTGAAATGGGAGAGAAAGAAACAAAAAAAAACAAGACAAAACAAAACAAAACAAAAAGTATGAAAGTGGGAAACCTGCCCGCATTGAGGACAACAGTGGCAGTGGATAGCAGTTTTGAACAGCCGTGGACATGGTTGGTCAAGGGAGGATTTAGGTAGGGCCAAGGTCACGCGCGCAATGAAGATGGTTGGGTGCAACCGTCAGTGGCGGCGCAAAGGTTCCAACGGCTGCGGAACCAAGATTGGGAGTTTGGTGGTGGGAAGAAAGGAGAAAGGTGGATGATGGCCGTTGCAACAAGCAATGGCTTCATTGGATGCAACATTGACTTTAGCTTAGCGCAAGGCCGCCGATGGCAAGGATGGGAGTGAGATTGGTCATGGGAGTGATTTTTACAATGACCAATCTTGTGCAGGTGACCCAGTGATGGGATTTGGTTGGAGCAGTCACTGACATGGTCATTTGGTGGATGGAGGCAAGAATGGGAAGTGGATGATCAATGGTGATGATGAGTTGATTTGGGGATGGCTGATGCCAATGCCTACAAGGATCAAGCCAAGCCAATCCGGTCTTGCCCGCACGCTTGTGCCAAAAATTCTGGTTAAAGTGGGTGCAAGGGGGATTTGAACAGAGGTGGCAGACGCCGAGTGACCAAGGGAGGACTTCCTAGACCTCTAGGACAGGGAAGAACTGGGAAAATGGGAGATGAGTGGGTACCCATAGAGAAACAAGAAATAATTTTTTTTTATGTTGTATTGATGGATAAGGCAATGTAAAAAAATTCAAAAATTTCCATAATCCATGAGGTGTCCTGGATTGTTCACCACACCGGGCCCACTCACTGAAGCCCTCCTGAATCTGGTCCCTTCTGGACCTCCTAAGTCAGATTTTAATCCCCTCCATCATGTGCCTCTCATCTCTGATCCCTCCTTGCTCATCTTGTTGAGTCTCTATTCCAACAGTATATTCCATCAGAACTGAAGGCAACTGTACATTATATTTCATAACCAAACACTAAAAAATCTCAAACTTAGGCCATCTGCAATTCTGCTTGCTAACTGCGCTCAATAGGTAAATATATCAAGTGGGTTCCCCAGCAATGGAAAAAAAGACCCTTGCTTGCAAGTAAGCTCCATAAGTTCAATCAAAAATTTTCCCAGTTATGAAATAATATGGAGATTGCTAGCACCAACCCCTGGCAGGATTTACCCTACCTCCCAAAACTCCACAACACCCACCATCAACAAATAAAAGTTCATGAAATTGATGAAATTGTTTCTCCAACAAGGTAAGTTTCCCTTATCATCTCTCATCCTTCTATATCATCCATCCCTCCCCCATATCCCTTTTTCCTGTCCAAAGATACCAAGTTTCTATGGGGAGGTTTTTGATTGCGGGAAAATCCTCATGAGCTAGCTGGCGCATGGGTTCAATGAGTGAAATTGTGTCTCACAATTCCTAAAGCCCTCACTTACTATCTTTTTTTTAGCTAAAAAGGGCTTTTCTAACAAAAATTTATCAACAATGATTGTAGATGCTCTTAGGAGACAGGCAATTGGTCTGTCTCTTCAGTGGATATCCCCTGGCTGCCCAAGGTAAGCTTTTTCACAGGTTATTTTGTACTTCTACACTGAAACATGAATATGTTGAAGTACAGTGGTGAGAAAAACTTTGGGAAAACCACCCCAGTTAGCCAATAGTACAATTCATCAAGAGTGAAGAACAAGGAATGGACTGAGGAGCTAGGATGACCTGATAATTTTTACAAATATAACAAGGAAAAAAGGAAAGATTTTAGAATACCGGTCAAGCATAGTATAGAGATGAATCATAGGTAAAAAAAGACTTCAAAAAGAGGGATAATGGAGAAAAAGGAAATCAAACATTTTTTATTCACCTTTGAGAAACCCATCTGAGTTAGAGAATAGTAAAAAACAACAATAGAGAAGAACTAGGAATGGAATAAGGAGCTAGGATCACCTGATGAGGATGAGAAATGTTAAAATTTAAATGAGATAGTCCAGAGAGGCGGCAAGAAGGAATAAGGAAAGGTCTCTTTTTGTACCAAGAGGATTGGATCCAGGAGTTGAATGGGAGCACTCAGGTTCAGTGTAAGTTAGAATTGATGGTGATAAATTGACTGGACTAGAATGGTATTAAATAGTCTAGATACAAGCCATTTGTTGAAGACTAACTTGTGGGTCTGACAATAAAAAGATAATGAATAATGAATGAGAAGCAACCAAAGAACTGTCAAATAATCAGTGAAAGACAGTATGCAACAATGCAGAGACACAACAGGCAATAAGCCAGGACATTAAAGCCATTAAAAGAAGAGTGAAAACTACAATAAAACTGGGGTGTTAATTCAAGCTGATTTGGTGGTTCAACAAAAATTATAACTAAGAAAGATCAAGATAAGAAAGGAGGTTCTTAAATATAAGAAGAACTATAGATAAACCGTGATCAAGGCTCATGGCTATAAGATTTGACCATCAAAGGATAATCACACTACCTGAACTGGCATTCTTTCAGAATTAACCATTAATTAATCTTGAAAAAATCAACCAATAAGAAGAACAACTGATTAGAGATATGAGAGATCATTCTCAATCATAACACACTATCCTTATGAGGCCCACAATACCAGAGGATAGATTAGATTGAAAGTATTTTTTGTTGAAAAAATGTTTTATGTTTTAATTCGTAGAAAAAGAAAGAAGGAGGCTAGTTGCCAGAATTCCAACAAGAAAGATAACCAGGAGAATCAGAGCAAAGGACAAGGGAAAAGAATCAACAGAAGGAGAAAAACATGAGAAATATTTAAGTGTAGTGTGGACTGTGGTCCCTCATGCATATGCATGATTAATTTCCCTCCAACCTCCTCCCTTGTTGCCAGACTCCTCCTTTGGGTCAGAATTGTCACAGAATATGGTTGTAAATCTTGATTGATTTCCTTTCCTGGCAATAAACACTGACTATTCAACTTTCATCCCTGTGATTGAGTGCATAATTTTTTGAATCATGTTGCCAGTTGCTGGCCAGGGATCCAGAGTAAACTGTCTTTCGGAAATCTTGGGTAAGACTGATTTGAGCTTACAGAAGTCCTGTGTCCACAACATTGTCATTCCATGGCTGTAGTTAGAATGAAAATCACGGAAATTCCATTGATGTATTACTGATTCAAGGTGTTTTTTAATAATTGAAGGGTTGAAATATACAATAATTATTTATTTTGGGAGAATAAAACCAGAAAATGGTAAAAAATTGGGAAAGAAATGTTAGGGATTGACTTGACCCGTTTCCCAAGCTTTCACCTGTCTGCCAGGCCAAGCCTGTCACTCTTCCTGTCATGTAATAATTTCCAGGGACTATTTATTCCTTCCTCATCTTTTACTGACAACCAATCAATCAAATATTAACTCTAAAAACAGTCTCCTAAATTCATCCCTCAATTATTGAGATCAAAAAGGCCATTCCTATTTGTCTCAGTCTCCATTTCATTTTTTCTTTCTTTCTGTTTTCTTCTTTCCTCTTCCTATATCAAAACATCCATGTACCTGTGTGACTCACATATCCAAGAATTGTCATCATCCCTCTCAATTATTCCATCATTCATCTCAGAACTCAGGGGGAGCTAGAAACAATTGTTGAGAAGGTATATACATCTCCTGGTCTCCCAATTATTCTCACTTGTGGTCTCTGTTTTTTCCAAGTTATCTCTTGTCCTATCTAGATCTATTTTTTCTGTTAAATAACTCAGCCTCTGTTTCAACCCTACTCCCTGAACTGAGTATCATCAAGCTGTTTCACCATTGGTTATGCAGCACTGGTAAATCCAATTCTTCCCTCTGTATATATTTTTCACAATTGTTATAACAGATATATGAATACACACTTTGTCTTTAGTTTCATTGCTTGCTAATGATTTTATAAATTTTCTGCAATAAAAAACTCTCTAATAAATTCTACAAGAAAGAAAGAAATAATTTATAACAAAAAATTTCTTTGAAGATTGAAAAATTTTACGGGGGACCAGGACACAGAATTGTTTACCAGGTGAGCCCTCTACCAGGTTTCATGCTCCAAGGTTAAGAGTTATTGTCTTCCCAACTTTGAAATATCCTTTAACTCAGTAAAATCTACCACAGTCAATAAGCATGACACAAATAAAAAAGAAAATCAATGGTGCCTTCCACATACTACCTTTGGCTTTCCTAACAACGTTCTAATCTTGGAAAATCAGTTTATTCTTGCAAATATCACATTTGACTCGAATAACAGTTGAACATCAATTTTTCAACTGGTACTAGAGTTAAAATCAACTCCATTAACATCAATTTGAATTCATCCAAATCCTCATCATTTATAATCCCAATAATTCTTTGCAAAAAAATGACCTGCATAACTAAATGCTTCTTGAAGATCTCCTTTCATTTTTCAGTACAAGGCCTCTTTGGTTGGGAATTCCATGAATCCTGCGCCAAGAACTCTTCATAGGCTCTCTTCCTGTGAAATAGAGACAAAAAATCGGCAAAATTTCCAGTTAGCCACCTTTCATCATCCTCAATTGGCACCATGACTTGCACTTGGTTCCCCTTGCTTTGGTCTTCCATCCAATTTCCTTCCACAAAATCTCTCTCCAACTTTTCTCCAATTCCTTCCTCTTTCCCCCCTTTGTTTCCTTCTTCCTCTCAATTCCTTCCATTTCCTTCATTAACTCCTCCCTTTCCTGTTTAATTCTGTTCTTCTCTTTTCTCCTTGCTTATCGCCGCAACCTGCCTATCAACTTGCACATCCCCCTGCACCTGGGGATTCATCTGGCTTGTTTGGAACTTGGTTGACGGCCCAAAATAAAGTGGTGGTGGTGCTGGTGTATTAATTGTGTATCTATGGGAAAATGGCAATACCACGCAGGGAAAAACATACATCATATGAGTTTTATCTTTTACATGCAGTTGGTCTCTAGCCTTACTCACTTTGATTCTGTATTCCTAGGAATTGAATCTCTGGCACTTGATGGATGTGATAATTCACATGCAGGGCAGACATTTGACTTCAAACTTCACTAGTGGATGCCCCTGGAGTACCAACCAACGGCTTCCTATTTGAGGGAAATGTAAATGCAACTTGTAAAAGCCAAAATTGTTTGAATTTTCATTGGAGAACCTGGGCAGAGGTACTAGGGACACATTGTTCATTTTCTCAAATGCAGTTTTTTCAACAACAAGGAGAAGATGACAAAATAGTAAATCTAAACCTTTATTCAAGAGATGAAGTACAGTACTATTTAAGTTTACACAGTAGTAGGTAGGGATTTTGGAATCAATGGGAAAAACATCTCAATGCTTGCAGGAGCTTTCAGCTTTATACCTCAGAAACTTTCATGCTCCAAGGGTAAGGGTTATTTTCTTCCTTACTTTTTGCATGGATATTTATCTTTCAGTTATTTAATTCTGAAGAGTTGAAGAATTACTATATTTCCATGAGGGATGAAAAGGTAATGGTAGGCTATGGAGGAGCCTGATGAGGAGGAATAATAAGGCTACAAAGAGCCAATAGAGAGGGGATAATTCTTGTATATTCAAGAGGAACTGATCTGATGAGGAGGAAGGGGCACTCCGGTATTGTTGACTGGTAATCAGATGAGCTTTCATTCATGGTCCCAAGGAAGGACCAGTATTTGAGCACAACTGGAGAACCCCCAAAAGGGGCCTAAGACAGCTGGTTAGTGACAACCAGAGAGCCCCAGAGGGGGCTGAGACATGAGTAGTTATTTAATGGAAAAAGTAAGTTGGAGATAAAGGTAACTAAATTTGTTAGTTACAGAATATAAACAGAAAAAGACAACACACCAACTTAACTGACAAATTTAGGAACCAATTTAAGACCTGCAAACATTCCAGAGAATCATGAGAAATGAGAGGATAATATGAGAATGATAGAGATATGAGAGTTTTGTAATAAATGACAAGACACCACCTTGTCAGGATATGAGATGGGGAAATGATAGCCTATTTTAAGAGGAGCAACAAGGACCTCAGGCATAGTTGCCTAGCATGATATGGTGAATGATAGCCTATTTTAAGAGGAGCAACAAGGACCTCAGGCATATTTGCCTAGCATGATATGGGGAATGGTAGCCTATTTTAAGAGGAGCAACAAGGACCTCAGGCATAGTTTCCTAGCTTAATGGGGAACAATGATATGATAATGATGGTGATGGTGATGGTGATGGTGATGGTGATGGTGATGGTGATGGTGATGGTGATGGTGATGGTTTTAGAGATGAAGTTGGAATTTAGTGGTGACAGTTATTTTATGATGGTGGGTGATGACCGTATTGAATGGTAATGAATGTGGTGATGGTAATGAGAGAGGGTGGATGATAGGGAGATATGAAGATAGTATTGAACATAAAAAAGAGGGAAGGATTCCAAAACTCTAGCCTGTTCAATACTAGATGAAAGGAATATAGACATGTTGTTGAAGTTGAATTAAATGTTGTTGATATGATTGATGGATGGAATGATGATTGAATTTTATTGCTGATGGGTGTATTGATGTTGGAGATGGAGCAAGTAAAGAAGTAGCGGGCGGAGAAATGGGAGAATGGTTTGGTGATGTAACAGGTGGAGCGGAGGAGATGGATGGGAGCAAGCAAGAGGTTGAGATGGAGCAATGGAGCAATATGGGGATGAAAAGCAACAAGCAAGATTTAGAGGTCAAAGAGCAAGGTTGCAAGGGAGGAAGCAAGTGATATCATGGAGCAATGTGGTTATGTAGCACATGAAGCGAACAAGATGGATGGTAGGGGGCAAGTGGTTGAGATGGAGAAATGAGAAGGATGAAAAGCGGAAGGATGGGCCAAACAAAGGGACCACCCCATGAATGATGGCTGTAGATTGATGAGTTGAAGAGATGAGCAATTGGTGGTTGAGGTAGCGGGTGGAGCAATTGAGATGGAGATGTAGCCATGGGTGATATAGTAGCAGGTGGAGCAAACAAGATGGAGCAGATTGAGCGGGTCGTGATGTAGCAGGTGAAGCCGATGAGATTGAGGAGATGAGGCAATGGCAGTTGAGGTAGCGGGTGGAGTGGATGAGATGAAGCGAGGAGAGATGTAGGGGGCGATGTTGGGACCAAAGTTTGAGGGTCAATGAACCAAGCAGTGGAGCCCAGGTGGCGCAAGCAAGCGCGCAAAGGTGAAGGAGGTGGGGATGGCTCAAAGGATAAGGGATATGAGGATTGGAGAGCTCTGATCCATTCCAGGGTGTACCTAGATTGGTGTAGAATCAGATTGGATCATCATGACAAATGAAATGGCTGATGAGTAGAACAAGAGGTTCAATTTATCCATCTGATGATGAGAGGAAGAAGATGCAATTGAGGATTGATTTCAATGGGTTCTGATGATTGTTGAGTTTGATGGGTTAGAATGGGTACTCTGGAGATGGCCATCAAACTAAAGACATGACCAGCAAAGGAGAAGAGACTCATGATGCACATGCCACGGATGGTGGATCAATTGGGGATTCAGATACTGGACCAGAGTTGTGGACAATCCCAAGACTACTTTGGCCACTAGCACTGAGAATTTGACTACCATCTACAAGACTAGTGCTACGCTCAGTGAGTTCAGGTATAGCGCTCAACCCAGTATCATATGAGTTGGTCCTGTGCCTATGCTCAGAGGTAGAGGGAGATTCAAATTCATGTGGGGCCGGGGAGGCCTGGGTGATAGGCTGCTTGGTGATGATGGACAACAGGGAAGGGTTTTTGGAGGACCCGACACAGATGGCAGAGACAGGTGGAACTTGAGGGTTTTTGATGAACGTGTTTTTCTCAACATCCTAGGATCATGCAGCCCCAGCTAAGGGCCAGAAAGACGAGAGTCGTGACAGGGGGGATGATACTTGGATAAATCCTGAGAGTGATGTGTATTATGATCAAGGAAAAAATGGACCCCACGGCTCATGCCGCGTTTTTTGTTGACAAATAGGTTGATGGCTAGAAAGAGTAAGAATGAACCAGAGGTGGCGCAAGCGGCAGGGTGAGCAATGGATGGGATGAGGAAGATGGTGAGAAGGGCAAAGAGGGGGAGGATGACAAGGAGAACAATCCATCGGAGGTAATTGATACGGATCTTGAGTTGGTTGCATAGGATGAGGATTGATACGCCAGGGGCATAACCCGCCTGGAGGGATAGGAGATGATAGCCAAATCGGATGCAATGATGAGCATTGATCAACAGAGTGCTGAGAGAAGGAGAGACCAAAGTCAAAGTCAATGAGACCATTGATGGTAGAATTGGTGAGAGAGTTGTGAGGTTTAGAGTTGGATGGATAGGCTACTAGATTGGATCAAGTTCTTTAGTTCAATTTGGAATGATCAGATGAGGAGGATGATTGAGGGAGATATTCCAATTGAGGAGGGTTGATCATTGAGGAACAAATGGGTTGAACGTTGTTGAGCTTGGATGGAGTATGTGGGGCACTTGATTGATTAGGGGATGGGGATGGAGGATTCAAGCGTGGATTGGAGAGGTGATGATGAAAGATGATGACGGAGGATTAAGAATAGACCGGACCAGAGGGCAACAAATGCAAATTGAACAATGGTGAGGTTGACGTTGCAATATTGAGGAGAGATATCAAGAGATGGAGACAAGTGG